>WOXC01010811.1:0-345769 GCA_011680675.1 Gymnobelideus leadbeateri
CAGCCAGAAAAGAAGAAAGGAAAGAAAAGAGATAGCAAGAAAGCATCAAAGCATTTTACTATACATAAGCACAGAAACTGATGGAAATGGGAAGAGGGTATGAAAATGCAAGAGCAAGGAGGAAATTAGAAGTTATTCTTGGAAAACTGTCACTAAGGTTGATCAGTCTAAAGTGGCAGTACAATAGGAAGAACATGGAATTTAAAGTCAGAGGACCTGGGTTCAAGTGTCAGCTCTACAATCCATTTGTTATATGACCTTAAGCAAATCCTTTCATCTTTCTTGCCTCAGTTTCATCATCTGTGAAATGGGACTAGTTCTACTTTACCTCACCAGATTTTTGTGAGATCAAATTAGATAATGTATGCAAATTGCTTTGTAAACTTAAAACAGGATAGAAATGTCAATGAAAGCAGAATGGCATAATAATAAAAGAAAAGGTTTGAATTTTGAGTCAGTGAATCCTGGCTCTGTAACCTGTGTGACCTTGAATAATTCACTTCACTTTTCAGGGTCTCATTTTCCTTGTCTATAAAATGAAACACTTGGAATAAGATGATCCCTAAGGTCCTTCTCCAAATCATATGATCCTATTATTAATATCATTGCTTGAGATGTTATTATTACTTTTAACTCTTTTAAAATGATTTTTACCTTCTTGCAGCATTGTAAAAATGTCTGGTAAAGAAGGGAAGAAGGTAGCTACATAAAGAAATGTATAGCAATTCCACGGTGGCAATACACTACATATAGATTTTTTTCCTTTCAAAACAAGCACCATATGGTGTCAAAAGTAGTGCTTGGGTTTGAAATTTAGAAATTCAGAGATCATCATATGCAAATACATTTTTATATTACTCACAGTTTACCAGAGTCTGAATAAAGCCACCAAAAAAAGTATAATGTGCTCCATTCAGTGGAATTACTGAAACTCAGTCCTGGAGCTAAGTGTTAATGGGCAGAGAATGGCTCCAGCATACACACCAGGGACGAAAACGGCATTACTATACTTGATACCAGAACTATTAATGGATTTTCTTTCTTCTCTGTCTTTGTACAACTGGAAAGGTCACTTGCTGAAACATCAATAAATAAAGGGGGAAGGGCAGCATGATATCTTCACTGAGCCTCTTAATAATTATTGTTGCCGTTACTACACTACAAATACTTTCATTGATGGAATAATGAAGAACAAACAATTCATTCTCCATATTCCAATTGGACTGTTTTTTGTTTTCCCACTAATTTCAAATTCCAAAAATCAAGGTCAGTATGTTTTCTAATTTACATAACATTTTATTAATTCTACTTAGAATTTAGGCTACATTAAAATGCAAGAGGTCACTAGTACAGTATGATTTTTGAAGCACTAGAAATATGTACCTGCCCCCCAAAATCATCTCTCTTGCCTTCTCAATGATAGAAAGAAACGAGAATTTATTAAGTACCTACTAGGTGCCAAGTATTATATTAAGCACTTTACAAATATTATTTAATTTGATCCTCACAACTCTGCAAAAAGATGCTATTATTACACCAATTTTATAGTTGAAGAAAATGAGACAGAGGTTAAGTGACTTAACCAGGATCACAATTTGAACTCAAGTCTCCCTGACTCCAGACCCCGTGGTCTATCCACTGTATCTCCTAGCTGCCTCTAACACTTAATGATGGTGCCTGGAAATCTGTAACAGTGAATAGAACATTTAATTCAATAATTAAATATATCTTAAAATATATATTCTTTAATTAGAGAATCACCAAATTTCAGAATTGGAAGGGACTTTAGCATTCAGCTAATCCAACACATATCTAAAAAGAATCTCTACTATAACATACTCAACAAGTGTTCATTCAGCCTGCTTCAAGATTTCAAATGAGGAAGAATCTATTACTTCCTAAGAGTGCATTATACTTTTGGTCAGTTCTAATTATTGGGAAGCTTATCCTGACATTAAACTTAAACTGACTTAACCTCTTTGTAATATCCACCCACCCATTGTTCCTGGTTCTGCCATCTGGATGTGATCAATAAAACGAGTCTAACTCTCCCCACCTTCCATATGACAAGGATTTAAATATCTGAAGACATTGATGATTCCCAGCCCCTACCCAATCTTCCCTTCTCTAAGCTAAGCAACCTGAGGTCCTTCAACCTATCTTCATGTGACATAGCTATAACACTGAGGCTTTTATGTTATACATTATCTTATGTCTATAGCAGGGATTTTCCCCAATGTGTAGGCACCAGAAGAAGTCATTCCCTTCCCTTTTCAATATTTCAGGAAGCAGCCCTGGGTAATCTGAATAACTCATCCCAGAAAGAGGATGTAGGGACAATTGGGGAAGAATGAGTGCTCACTCCCCAAATTTTTGGAACCAAGCAGGAAGTGCTAACACAATCAGATGACACAGTATACTGAGAGAAGAGATAAATGGTAGTGATTCATCATGAACAGACATGGAATTTGAAATAGAAACTCACTTGCAAGATCCAGTACAAGAAAGAAAATAAAGGCTGCTAGAGTCTCTAGAAGAAATATTCTATGAGACTTAAGACTGGGGGACTTCATGAAAAAAGAAACAGTAAAAATAATGGGGCAAGATTTTTGAGCTAGAAAACATATTGAGTCCCTCCCCAAACCCTGCCACCATGAAATCAGCACTGGAAAACTAGCCCCTTGAGGGAAAAGTCACCATATACTATGAGAGAACAGAAAGAGTAATGAAAAACTGTACAGGTCTCTGAGACCAAAGTTGGCCCCTGGGGTGTACTGGAAGTAGTGTGATACAGAAGAAAGAATACTGGATTCATAATTTACACATTGTCTACCTCATTCAAATGTAAGCACCTTGACTGCAGGGACTTTGCCTTTTTTCCTTTTTTTGGTATCCTTAACACTTAACATAGTGTTTAAAAGCTTATTGACTTACTAGATTTGGAATCAAAAGATTTGAATTCAGATTCTTGCTCTGCCCCTTGGGCAAGAGCTAGATCTTTGTCAAATCATTTAATCTCTTTGAGCCTCAGTTTTCTCGTTTGTTAAATGAGGGATTTGACTAGATGACCTTGAAGATCCCTTTCAGAGCTACATCTGATTCTATGACCTTGATGCTGTCTTTGAAGTCAGCTATAAGTCCTATCTCTTTTCACCACCTTGCAAGTAAAGCTGTTTCTGTTAAGCCTTGTGAGTCTATTTGCTTGTAAAGGGAGTAGATGACAAACATGTGTCCCACTACAATTATGGAGGCCTAAGATTAAGCTTACTTCTTGAAAGAATGGTGTGTTTGTGGGAAGGAGTGAAGTAGGTTCTCAGGAGAACATTTTGTATTGTGTCTTTATCATCTTACCTAAGATATTCAAAGAGAAGTTGGGGAATGCTTCTCCTCCTTCTCCTTCTCCTTCTCCTCCTCCTTCTCCTCCTTCTCCCCTTCTCCTTTTCCTTCTTCTCCTTCCTCTTCTTCCTCCTCCTTCTCCTCTTCTTCTTCTTCTCCTTCTCCTTCTCCTTCTCCTCCTTCTCCTTCTCCTCCTTCTCCTTCTCCTCCTTCTCCTTCTCCTCCTCCTTTTCCTTCTTCTCCTTCCTCTTCTTACTCCTCCTCCTTTTCCTTCTTCTTCTTCTTCTTCTCCTTCTCCTCCTTCTCCTTTTCCTTCTTCTCCTTCCTCTTCTTCCTCCTCATCCTTTTCCTTCTTCTCCTTCTTCTTCTCCTTCTTCTTCTCCTTCTTCTTCTTCTTCTTCTTCTTCTTCTTCTTCTTCTTCTTCTTCTTCTTCTTCTTCTTCTTCTTCTTCTCCTCCTCCTCCTCCTCCTCCTCCTCCTTATTCTCCTTCTTCTTTTCAAAAAGCTGGGACAATATACTTTTTGTCCTGCATGACTTTGATTTTTTATTTCCTGAAATGTAACTCTGAAAAAGACAGGCTTTTAAAAGCCCATTAGGTTTTAAATGGAGCTACTTGACTCTAAACCCCAAAACTGGTTTTCAGTAAATGACCAATAACAGCCCCCGTCTAAGCAACTATGGCTAATTTTTTAGGTTTTGATGACTTAGTATGAGGGTAAATAGCAATTGTTTTTCTGTTCTGGCCAGAAACTCTAAGGATCTTCCCCTCCCAGATTGATATCTCTGTGATAATAAATTGAGTCATCTTTGTTGTAACTCTTACCCAGTCCTTTATCATCAAATGGGGTGGCCTCAGTCAAACTGAGACCTGGGAAAGACATTAATTTAGAAAGGCCAAGTTTACCCACTGCATCCTGGGACATCACCAGTTGTCTTGAGCTTTGACTTGCCACTGGACTTTGAAAACTCTGGTGGAGAGATGAGGCTGGTGACTTTGTGTAGTTCTGCTCCATTCATATCAAATTCATGTGTAAGACATCACCCTCGTGATGTTACTCTCCAATTCATGCACAAGTCAAGATATCACCGTTATGATATCCCTCTAGAATGAAGGAGAAACAGTAAAAAGAGCAGAGATTTGTTAGATAATGAAGTTCCCAGCTCCTCTGGGTGGGTGCAATACACCAGAGAAGTAAGAAATTCCCAAAGTACTCTCAAGACCTTTTTGTCAGGAGAGGTATAACTAATAGACTTTCCTGAAAGTCAGAGAATAAGTAAAATAGGTGCCTAAAGGGGGCAAAAAGAGAAGACTAGTAGCACCTATAATGAAAACATAGCCAATTAAAGTCAGGTTGGGTTGAAATTTTCTAGTTCAGAAACTTTTAAAAGTCTCATGATCTCACTAAATTTACAACAACCGACCAACATTAAATAAAAGTCCTAGAACAAACTAGGTAACTGTTCTTATATGCAACCAGTAATAATTTCAACTGGAAACTTTTGTGTGTGCTTCAAAATTAGAGACACAGATCAGACCAAGAGCCAAGTCAATGTACATGAGGCAAGGATTGTACTTAATTCAATGTTCTATGCAATAACAGGTTCCCTGGCACACAGTCTACAATCTACCCATATTGTCTAAGACTTAAAAATATTATATCTTCCACCTAGTCATAGTGAATTAGAATTTGTGAATCTTTTGATCACAACTAATTCTGTTTTGTTCATATAAGTACTCCCAAATTTAGCTTCAATTTATTTTCTCTTCTCCATCTGAGATTTTTTTTAATCTCCCAAAGCATGTAATTCCTAGGGAAATCCATTCTGGAATGATTGTTCAGGGCCAATTTCTACTGCCAAAGTAAAACGTTCTGATATAAAATTCAAGGGAAAATCTGTAACCAATTTTGGGCATGATTTTGAAATTTCCATACTTAGAAAGTTTAGTTTTAAATGTTTCTGGGAATTTGGCTGTTTATTAATTCAGCCTTCATGACAGCATCATTATGGGTTTTACTAGACCAGAAAGAAATCTGGTGGAAAAAAAATAACATAAGTTTAGAGGTTTTAATTTAGTTGGCAGATCTGTCATTTAATTGAAGAATATTGTACCCAAGAGAATTTCATAGTACAATTATAGTTCACATTTAATTGAAGGTAATATATGTATTATAGCAATATGTATTAGCAAATGAAAATGTATAATATATGTATTAGCAAATGAAAAGTAGCATTAATGATGACAGGCACTGGATTGAAAAAACATTGGGAATTTAAAAAAAAAAGAAGAAAGAAAGAGTGAAAAAACACACTGAAACAGAAATCAGAACATATGGGTTTAAGTTCCAGCTCCAACATTTCCTCCCTGTATGACTAGAGAAGTCACATAACCTTTCTAGGCCTCAGTTTCTTTATCTTTAAAATAATCTTTGTGCTGCCTTGATTGCAGGGTTATTGCCAGGAAAGCTTTGCAAAATCTTAAAGAGCTATAATATATGTGAATTATTACTACTTGACTTACTCAGACATCAGATCTGAATGTCCCTACACCTCTACTCCCAGCACCCTATATAGAAATGTACCATGGAAACCCATGTGCTGCTCTCATTATAATGTAGCCCAAAAACATGATAGGACCCTTGAATTTTATATCAGAATACAGAAATATTCTGAAATACACCTAGGGTTCAATCCTGGGGACTTCTTATAAGTCATTATCATTAGTTCAGGATCCCATACAGGATTTTCCCCAGTGTACATTATAATTTTGTTCATTTTGTTCCCCTCAACCTTCTGCCTCTAGTTTTACTCTAGGAAGATTAGAATATAGGCTATATCTAGATTTGTACACTTGAGGGAAAGGACTCTCAGCTCCTTTGCAAACACTCAAGTTTAAAATGTATTGAATGCAGACACTGAAAAATACAAAATACCCTCAAAAAGCCCAAAAGAGTTGAAACAAACAAATTCCCTTCATGAATTGCCCCTTCCCACTATACCCCCTGCCTAGGGCCGTAGGAGTGCCCTGTGGTTGGGATTTTCACTGAGGGAAGGACAAACCCGAAATCCTCTGATGAGCACTTCTTTGGGAAGTCAAATTATAACCCAAATGAATGACTATTAAATCAATTAGGACTTCTTATTATACACAGTCAATTCTCAACATTCACATGTTTAACTTTCATGATTTCAAGCATTTGCATGATTCTATTAGTAACCTAATTTTTCGCTTTCACATTGGAAATCCTACATATTCTCAGCTATGTACAGTAGGAAAAAGAAAATGCGAGCACAATGCAGTCAAGTTTGTGGAGCAGCAGGTATCATAATAGGGGCTTCACTGGTCTTGTTCATCCTAATGTTGTAAACAGCTTCAGTGTATTCACTGCATATTTTCATTGTTTCCCTCTAAAATGCAAGTTTTATGTTGCAATTATGCCCCCAAAACGTAGTGCAAGTCCTTTGAGTTCCAAGCCCAAGCATGCAAAGTCAGTGACATTGCTTAGTGAGAAAATAAAGGTGTTAAACAAACAGTGCCAGAATGTCTTCAGCAGCTGTCTGCTGGGAGACCCATAAAGATTTCAAATGGGGCAGGAAACAGACACAGCTGATGAAAATGTATTGGAATGTATGCCATCCATCAACCATTAAGATGACAGAAAATTGTTAATACCAAATGCAATACGGACTGCCACTCCCTTACATGATCTTTGTAGTGTCAGAATTTCAGTAATGTCCTTACATTCCTGCTCTTAAGATATTTACTCTTGACTGGGTTGAGCTGAACCACACCCCAAGTCCCCCCATTCAGGGATTTTGCCTTGTGGGGGAGCCCAGCTCAATTTGGATCTCAGCTTTTAGTTTCCTTGCCCCCTTCCACTGGGATCCATGGTATAAAAGGCAAAACAGCCAGAATGAAGTGGCTTTCTTTGCCCTGATTGCCAAAGGCCATTGGAGTCTCATGACCAGGCCTTGCTAGTTTATACTGCCTCCTCCCCCTCTCCATCTAGAGGTATAAGAAGCTTTTGTATGGATCTTGGAGTTGGAAATCCACTGGGCATCCCCCAGGGTGATAGATTTGCTACCCTGTTATCTGAATTAAAGATGCTTTATTCCTCAACTCATGGCTTTGATTTATTTCAGGACTTGACAAAGGACAGAATGTCAGAGGTGCTGCAGAGATCTCACCAGTCTCAGTCTTCTGATAGCAGTGACTAAAGTCCCAGCAACCTCTCCCTTGGTTTTCAGAGGGTGGACAAGGTAGAGGTTTACAGCAATATAGTACACAGTACAATGCCTTCACACTGCCAGCTGACACAGTGGAAGGTAAGATTCAGGTAAAAAGAAGTTTTTGTTTTAAGAATTTGACTTGCTTTTCAGTATTTATGGTACTGTAGATTTCATGTGTTATGAAAAGTGAATATTGTCTGAAATCAATGGTTAGGGTTTTTTTATTAAGATGTTAGTACAAAAGGTAACAGAATCCTCGGGTATTACTAGCAGGAAAAAATGCTTAGCATGTTACCAATTTTATTTTGTGTACTACATTTTATGGCTGATTTCATAGTTATAGTGTTAGGAAAAGTACATATTATCAGAATTAATGTTTAGTTATTATAAAGAACTATATGTAGAAAAATATATTTTCAGCAATCTCTAGTGAAAGATTACAGTTTTTGGTGGTCACAAGAACCTAGTTCCTAATTCCCATAGGTCTAATGTGTCAACATTTGCAGTTTTTACTTTACCTCCATGAAAGTTAAGGTTTGATTGTATATATTAAATCAATTATAATGTAACTACAAGAAGCATACATCCTACTAGGACTGGTGGGATAGGCCTATAATCCCACCTACTGGGTAGTCTGAGGCTGACAGATCTCTTGAGCTCAGGCATTCTGAACTGCAATTCAGAGGCAGCTAGGAAGCCTTAGAAAGAACACTGGGAGTTCAAATTTGGCCTCAGACACTTACTAGCCTTGTGACTCGAGGCAAGTCTCTCAAGCTCTGTTTGCCTCAAATGTTTCCTGAACTAAAAATTGAGGATTATAATAGTACCTACCTCCTAGGATTGTTGTGAGTATCAAATGAGAAAATACTTGTAAAGAACTTAGCACAGTGCAGGGCACGATATAGAAGGCTCTACATAAATGCTTATTCCCTTCCCTCAGCCCTGCAGTGGGTTATGCTGATTGGATGTTGGCATTAAGTTCTGCCTTAATATAGTGAGTTCTGAGAAGTGGGGAAAGGGGAACCCCCAAGGTTGTCTAAAGAGGGGTGAACTAGGCCAGGTCTGAAACAAATTAAGTCTAAATTCCCATGCTGATCAGTAGTAGGACTGAACCCATGAGTACTTCCATACTTCTAGCTTGCATGAGGAGGAGGAGGGAGAGGAGGACAAAGAAAGCATATACCTTTTTGGGAGACTACAAATAAAGAAATATTCGTATTACAGAGCAGATACACCTTTGCTTGTTGGTTAAATCTTTAATAGCATATTAATACATATACAAATACATATATTTGTATGATTCATCCTTCAATTGTGAAAAGTCTCATTTTTCAGACTTCAAATCCTAATAAGCTTTAAAAAGCCACCTATAAAATCATCTAAGTGGGGCCCCATTAGTGTGTCATGTATGATACACTTGCAAAACATAGGATGAACCAACCACCATTTTTAATCCTCTCAACCAGTTGTTGAAGAAAGGCCTAAAGATTCTGAGGCATAGATCTTAGTAGGACTGCCTTGATCAGTCGTGGTACCCAAAGGCTTTGACTCACAGTTCTTAAGAAAATAATACACTTAATAAAATAAAAGATACACTTAGAAAAATAGTTCTCCCCAAAGTATAAGGGCAGCAAAAAATGAGCCTAATGCACATTGTTTTTCCCATAGACAAGACACATTGTGCTTTGCGACACAAGTATGAGAAATATGTCCTAAGGAAGAGTGAAAATAAGCACAAATTTGGGGGGGAGAGGGTAAGGAACATTCCCATTTCAGAACCAATGCTAAGTTCTTAATACAAGCACTCAGTGGAGAATGAGACATATATTATACTTGGTGTGTTACTGAACTAAAATAGGCCAAAGAACATATAAATTTGTGTGTGTTGCCTTTATTTCCCTGATGAAAGGGGCATATGGCCTTTTTCACTGAGGTACAGAATTAATAGATAGGAAGTGACCAATCACCTCCACTCACCTTAACAAAAGTTAAGCACAGTGTCTAGATGTTTTTGTATAGTGTATAGGCCAAAGACTCAAAGAATCATGACCCACTCAAGTGAATAAGTAGTGACAATGTGATCTTTTGGAAGAACTCTGTTCCACTCAAATTCTCCAAATGATAGCTGTCTTCCCTCTTTTCTAGACCTAGCTTTGAAGGTGTGTCTCAGATTCACAATATCCTTAACTAAATCATCCCCAGTACCCCAGATTTAATCCTCAATAAGGTATGAATGAGTCTGTAGGCCAAGAGTGCTCCCCATGCCCATCAAGGCAACAGACCTTTTCTCTCCCAAGCCTATATAGCCCTCCAAACTTACAGTGCCACCCTAAAGCATAGGCCTGAAAGGGAATTGTGCATCTCAGATTACTAACGTGACACCTGCTTCCTTACAGACCTGCACTAACCAGAACACTCGTGGAGTTAAAAAAGAGGTAGAGTTCTCCAATCTCTATGGTGGTACAGAGGACAAAGTCCAAATTTGCTCTGCCATATTATGGCTCAGTTCCTTGCTGCTCCTCCAGCTATGTAACTTCACACTTGCTCCTCTTCTCTCCAAGAAGCTTTATTCAGGAATTTAAATGGAATTTCTCCTTTTTTCTCAGGAAGTCTTGGTCCAATAGTTCTCCTCATTCAATAACAATCTCCAGCTACTAACATCTCAGAAGAAGGTTCCATTTACTTGCCTACTCTCCCTGCAATTATATAATTTCCCTCTCCAAAAATTTATTGGTCACTGCCACTCTTTCCACAATTGCCATCTCTAAGACTGAGGCATTTCTGGGAATGAGGGTAAAGGGAGACTGTGCGAATGACCAAACTTCACCCCTTCACAGACCCAGTTCTATTCTCTGAGTTCTTTTATTCCTTCAATCATTCATTTGATAACCATTCATTACATGCCTATGATAATCAAGGCACTGTGCCAAGCACTAGGGATACTAAGAAGAAAAAAAGAGTCCTTGACCTCAAAGAACTTACCTTCTACAAAGTAAAATAACACATACACAAATAAATCAATAGACAAGAAATACAAAGCAATTTGGTGATATGGCAGGGCTATAAAAACTGTGGGCTTCAGGAAAGGTCTTATGTAGCAGACTGCACTTGGGTTTATCCTTGAATAAAACTAGAGATTCTCCTAGAAAAAGATGAGGAATAATAATTATAATAATAGCTAAAATTTATATATGTACCAGATACCATTCTAAGCACTTTACAACTATTATCTCATTTGATTCTCACAACAACCCTGTGAGATGGGTGCTGTTATTATCCCCATTTTATAGTTGAGGAAACTGAGGCAAATAGAGGTTAAGTGACTTGCCCGAGGTCATAAGGCTAGTGAGTATCTGAGGCCAGATTTGAGAGCAGGAACAGGCACACTGCTTGTCCCCCTGGGATATTTCCCTTTTTGTTCTTTTGTAAATTGTGATTACCTCCACTCTATGAAAACTTTCCTATAATGAAGTAAAATGGTTAAATAAAGCTAATAATATAGCCAACTCAACTGAAAATGCCTTGAAGCAGTATTACACATCTCTAGCAACCTCTAGCTCTATTTAAAAAGAAAAATGAACAGAAACCTATTTTTTCTTCTTTTCAACCTCTATATGATTGGGTGAGGGGAAAGGAAAATAAATGACAAACTACTCATGATAAATATTTATGCTTAAACAAAACAAATTCCCTCAATGTCTGTATATAAAAATATGTCTCATTCTGTACCCCAAATTCATCATCTTCCTGTCATGGATAGCCAATTGTATCATCCACATTTTAAAATCACGAAAAGGTCATTGTGTGTGACCCTGGGCAAGTCACTTAACCCTGTTTGCCTCAGTTTCCTCATCTGTAAATTAAACTGGAAAAAGAAATGGCAAGCCACTCCAGCAACTTTGCCAAGAAAACCTCAAATGGGGTCACAAGTCAGATATGACTGAAATGACTAAACAACAACATACATCTTGTATGTACCAAGTTTGTTTAAAGATGCTTGGAATCTTCAGTCACCCCTAATGATTCAGTGAACCCTAGTGGGTAGGTGCTATTATTATCCATATTTTATAGTTTGGATACAGGGGCCCCTGTTCATGGTTCCAGGGCAAAGGAAAGTGCTTGTGGTGGCTCACAGCCCAGAACACAGGTCAGGAGAGTACTTGAATCATGCCACCTTGGAAGAACTGAGGGCTTGCAGACCCCCAGAACTAGCATGAAAAAAATCACCTGGCAGGAATGAAAGTCTCTCTTGGAGAAAAGTGGGAGAAGAAAAGGCTAGAGATGTCTGTTCTGCCTACCTTGCATCCACACAATACTACAGTCCCTCACCACATATGGTCCCCTCTTTCTATTTGGGGCGCCATATGGGTGCTCTGTCTGTGGAAATACAATTTTTGATTGCTTATATTTTGTAAGATAGTTGAGGGCTGGAGGGGTAGATTTCTTTTTAAAAAACTGGATCAATTTACTTTTTTTCCTGTGCAGTTTTCATGTATATTTTTAATATAGCTCTGAAAAAATGGCTTTGTAAAAAATAATCATTTTAAAGAAAGCTAATGGTGCTCTGGACCAGCCCATCCTGTCTCAAATGGAGCTCCTTAACTGGCCTGTAAACCCAATCACTATAGCTTTCATTGTATGGCTAATAATAGAACCCTACCCAAGTCTGTCTGCTTCATTGTTTGGGTTTAGAAAGAGTGAAAACAGCAATTGTTTTTTGTTCTAGTCAGAAACTTTGAGCATCTTCCCCTCCCAGGCTGATATTTTTGTGATGGAAAATTAGGCCATCTTTTGTCTCAATTCTTACCTAGCCCTTAGTCATTGAATGGGTTGCTTCAGACTATCTGAACTGAGGTCATCCACTGCATTCAGTTGTCTCTAACTTTTGTCTTGCCACTAGACTTTGATGAGTCAGGAAGAGAGAATGAGACTGATGCCTTTGTGCATCCCTGCCTCACTTAAATCCAATTCATGCACAAGTCAACACATCATCCCGTGATGTCACTGGTCCCCTTTGAAAGCAAAGGATGAACAACAGCACCATTCATTCCAAATCTATGTGGTTTCTTTGCACAAGTCTCCAATTCACTTTCCTTCCTTTTTCAAAGAGTTCAGTACCTGACTCACAGTTTCCACTCTAACCCCTATCTTCCTCCTTAAGGACATTAATTACATTTCTATTTTTGCCTAGAACAGCCTAGCTTTTCCATTACTTCCTAACTCCTACGACTCATATTTTCACCCCACCTACAAAAGTGCTAATACTTAGATTTCACCATCACCTATAACCTCCATGATCTAGAACTTTGAATTTCCTTTCTTTGATTATAATTCCTTTTCCTTTTCTATTTCTATCTGCTGCATTCTTCCTAAGTCTATTTTTTGTCTTTACTGTAATCTCATGCACCTCACCTATAGCTGTGCCACCTCTATGATGTAGAATTTTGAATTTCCCTTCTTGAATCATAATCATTTTTCCTTTTATACTTGTCTGCTGTATTCTTCAAAAACTTATTTTTGGTCTTTACTGTAACCTCAAGCATCTCAAACACTCCCTCTGAATATTGTTCTGGATTCACTTTTTTCTCTTCACAGTTTGATTCTATAATTAATCAGTTCAATTATATATGTGAATGAGTGAACCAAAGGAGATCCTGATCAATTTTACAAATGACCCAATCAATCTCTTGAAATTACATGGAGTGGGCCTTTGAAGACTACTAAAAGTTAACTCTACATGTTAAGGGAACGCACCCACTGGCTTAGACCATGATTGGGATTTGGAGAGGAGAGAACCTTCCAGATGATCAACTGACTGAGAACCCCAACCCACGGCCTATCAAAGTGAACCAACCAGACTCGTCTCTTGCTCTTTTCAGGACTTGCTCTTCACCTTTCCCTCTTGCACTTTCTTCTGGACTATAACAACAAAAAGGAAAGCATGTCTGGCTTTCTATTTGTATATTTTATTTTCTTTTATACCTCCCTTATTGAAACTTTGAGTCTTTGACCATCATAAAATTATATTATAAAATGGTATAGAACCAGAAGGGAGAATCAACTTCCAAATAGATGTTTGGGGTCCATATGTATAAGAAAGAGATCATCTGCTCATTCCAAAGGCTTTAGTGCCTTCTTTTGTCCATACTAATGCTCAGACTCCTCCACTATAAGATAGCTCTGATACCTCATCATGACATAAAGCTGACTTTGGGAGAGAAAGAATGGGGTATAATTTAAAAAAAAAACTTGACTTAGAATCAGGCAAAATCACTACATGTGATTTCTGATTCTGACACAAACTATGTGACTATCTAAGACAATTCCCTTCTGAGCTCGGTCTCCTTATCTGTAAAATAGGGTTAATGATAATTGTAATTTATTCCTCAGAGAGTTCTTGTGTTTAAAGAGTTTGGCAAACCTTAAAGCACTATAGCAATATATCTGTAGTTGTTCTCTTCTTCCTCATTAAAGACTATCAGTAGAACATACATATTCTGGCAGGTCCCACTAAAGTGGAAAGTACTTGCTCCACAATGAGCTATAAATCTGTCACCTGAGAACCAGGTTAAATCCAGACAGCTCATTACTAAAGAGTTGATCATCAGGTACTGAATCCTTCTGGCTATAGTCAACCCCAAAGAGGGTGTCTATGAACTCCTTAGTTGAAGAAGTGCTCACCCTGATGAAATCAAGGATCTTTTGAAGTACTAAAGAGAATAGTGAGGTTTAATCAATGACTTTTAAAAATCAAAAAAAGACTTCCTATTAGGGAAGGACAACACTTACTGCCAGACATCAGTGCAGAGTTTTTTTAAAGAGTGAGTATAGACCTAACTTCCCTTCATAAGAATTTATATCACACCCCAATGTCTTTGAAGAAACCAAACTCCCACTAGAAATAACTGAATCTCTACTGTGGGGAAAATAAGATTATCAGAAACTCCTCTCCCTATCCTCTCCTCCACACACACCTATGTTTCCCAAAATTATTGCTTCTGCTGTTGATATTATTGTTTGTGTCTTAAGGGGTTTGATTGAATTCTATGAATTGTGGTGATAGGATGCCCAAGATACTTTTGGGGTCTTTGGTCTCGCTCTGAAAACAGCCAGCAAAGCAAAAGGGAAAATTTGATATTGTGATTTGGGGGGAATCTAGGGGGTAGGGATCTTGGGGTTCTGATGAAGACTGGAATTCTTTATTAGAAGAAATGTGTTTCCCTCCCATTCTCCATAAGGACGGGTGAGGCTTTTATTGTCCTTTCCCTGGCCCCAGTGGGAAGAAAATGTAATTCAATTAAATTCAGCAAATTAAGTGCCCCACTATGTCTATCCCAAGGGAGTTAGGTGGCTCGGTGAATAGAGAGGCTTAGCCTGGGGTCAGAAAGAACTAAGTTCAAATCTGTCCTCAGAAACCTACTAGCTATGTGACCCTCTACAAGTCACTTAACTTCTGTTTGCCTAAATCCACTGGAGAAGGAAATGGCAAACTACTCCAGAGTCTTTGCCAAGAAAACCTTATACCTTATGCCCAACACATAGTTTTTAATGCAGTGACACTGGTCTCCTGGCTGTCCCACAAACAAGACACTCCATCTTTCAACTCCAGACATTTTCTCTCATTGTCTATCCCCCATGCCTAGAATGCTCTCTCCCTCCTCTGCTCAGACTACTGACCTCCCTGCTTCCTTTAAGTCCCAACTAAAATCCTACCTTCTAGAGGACCACAGAGATAGTAAGTAGAAAAGCTGGATTCAAACTCAGGTCTTCTGACTCCAAAATCAAGTATTTTTTCCATAATAACATGCTGTCTCTTCAGCCAGTAGCTCTCAAGCTACTGGTAGATGATTCTTACACTATAAAGTACTGTAAGGTATGGGGAAGGGGGGAGGAAACACAGCAAGCAATGAGTGGAGAGGTTTTATGTTTCTATAAATACACATTTTCTGAATATACTTAATATACCAATCTGTCTCAATTCCAGTGCTTTCTTTCTGTTAATTATTTCCTATTTATTTTGAATATAGCTTGTTTTGAATACTTTTGCTTGCATATTGTTTCCTCCATTAGATTGTAGGCTCCTTGAGGGTAAGGACTATCTTTTGCCCCTTTTTGTATCTTCAGTGCTTAGCACAATGCCTGGCATTTAGTAGGGACTTAGTAAATGTTGATTGATTTAATGAAGCTGGGGAAAATATGAGATTTATTTAAGACGTGGAGTTTAAGATGCCTATAGTTATCTAAATGAAGATGTCTAAGAGGTAGCTGATAATAATTTGAATTTATTTTGTATACATTTTTAATTTACTTCTCTGGGTATATGTTGTTATCCCATACCCCACATACCCAAGCCCTTTCTCCTTCCTTCTCTACCACACACCCCTCAGTAAAACCATCCAGCTCCTTAAGGGACAGGAATTGCTTTGTCTTTGTATCCTCAGTGCCTAGCACAATGCCTAACATGTCATAAGAATTAGAAGTGCTTGTTGGAGTGAATTAAATGTAAAGAATCTAAGAGATCACCTAGGTCAACAGTCTTATTTTACACATAAAAAAACTAAGACCCAGGGAGTGTGCTCAAGTTCATATTGGCTAGATGGTGGTAGAAGTGTGACTACAGCACCCAGTAAGAGTTAAGGTTAATTTCAGGTTTAAGGGTCTGTCATTCTACTTCTCAAGTGGATTTTAATTTCTTTCAACAAAGAGGGGCAACATGGTTTAGTGGGAAGGCCACAGGACTGAGGAGGCAAGAAAACTGAAATCTAGCCCTGGCTACTTCATTGTGTGACTGTAGACCAGTAATTCATATGTAGACCAAGGAGTTTGCTAGATGAACTCCAAGGTCCCTTTTAGACCCTAAAATTACGAGTCTATGAAAAATTATTAAGTTATGTTTTTGTTATTAAAACCTAGTTAGAAATGTGTCTTCTTTGCTCCAAAATAGGTTAAAATTTGGATTAATGACAAATACTTTCCTTTTCCCATTTCTGGATGCTATATACCCTTGGCATGCCATCTTGATGTTCACTTTCTTCAATGCCCCAGTTAATGGGGCTGGCATATAAGGCTCTTACCTCTGTAGCCCTTTGTTTCTTTCTGGCAGTATAGAATTCTTTGTGTCATATATAACTATGTATAATACATAGGTTCTAACAGCATGGAAAATGAAAATGTTCAAAATGTACTTCTGTGAATCCTTTATAATTCTCTTCCCACCAGAAGTGTTTGATGGTGGAGAAGCCAAATATGGGGAAAGGGGAAGGAGGGTAAAGAAGGGAAGAAAAGGTTTTTGTGATTTAAGTGAGCCATTTTTTCTTTAATTCAAAAGCCTTGGCATAGGGAAAGAGAAAAAAAAATCCTCACTGAAATGAAGATATGATAATGCCAATTTCCCTTTTCTCCTTGACAAAAATCTCTGCACATTTCCAAGATTTAACATGATGGTGGCAAACATTTTAAACATTTTTATGTATATAAGATCACCCATCTAGAGCTGGAAGGGAACTCTAGAAACAACCTTATCAAGTCTCATCATTTAACAGATAAGAAAAGTCCACTTAGGAGACATGGCCAAGTTCAAACAGATACCAAGTATCACAGGTGAGAGCCTTCCTCTCTGCTGGGCTGTTTCAGTTAAGTCTTGGAACCATAAAATTAAAGGAGTGAAAACTGTATAGGAACTTTGAGATCATCTAGTTCAATTCTCTTATTTTATAGATGAGGAAAATAAGGCTCAAAGAGAAGTGACTTGCCAAGGATCACAGAGGTCGTGAGTAGAAAAGCTGAATTCAAACTCAGGTCTTCTGATTCCAAAATCAAGTATTTTTTCATCATAATGCACTGTCTCTTTAGCCAGTAGCTCTCAAGATACTGGTGGAGGATTCTTACACTATAAAGTACTATAAGGTATAAGGGGGAAGGGGTGATGTGAGCAATGAATAGAGAGGTTTTGTGTTTCTATAATACACATTTTCTGAATACTACAGGGCCCTTAAAATACTTGGAAGCTCCAATTCAGATCACACCTTTATTTCATGTGCCTTCACATCCAATATTAAACAAGAAAAAATAAAGCTATAAACAAAAATGTAGAGGAATAGCAATAACATACAAAGAAAGAACTCAATGACCTAACATACTACTCCACATCTTTCAAAGTCTAATTGAAAGGAGGAATTATCCTTGTAAGTAATTACATATAGATAGCTAAACAGATACATATCTATGCCTATGTGTGGCATGTACTCTTATCAAAATGCAAGATCCCGGACACAGAGCAAAATGAAAAACAGCAAAAATTTATTCACTATTACGTTCCTTTTACAAAATTATGATTCTTTTTTTCTGTACTAAGGTTAAAGGAAGACAAACAATGCTGCATTTACCTAATCTGAGGGAGCTCTGAAGAATATAACTATAAGGGTGATGTATTTATTGACTGGAAATAAGCAGATAAGATTACAGGCAAAGGAGAAATCCAATCAGCATCCCTTGTGAGTTGTATTTATTTATTAACATCAATAAGAACCCTATGATCAATCCTAGAGCTTTTATTAGAAATGTGGAAGGACTGCCAAGGTAAGATCAGAGTAAGGTCTAGGGCTACCCTAAGAAATATGACTGATACAAAACTAGTTGTATTATTGCCAGTTCCTTACACATTTACCACTACCATATAAAAAAGGAAAATAATCATTTTAGGAGTTAAGGATTTTAAGCCATGAAAAGTCATACAAACCTGTCCTTGATTCACATAGCTAGCTTATTTCCCATTCCCTAAAATTATTCCTAAACAAGTAGGATCAATTGGAATAAAATGAAATAAAAATATCAAAATGTGTGTATGTACATATGTATGTGTGTGTATATATGTGTGTGTGTATGTATGTATATATAAAATTTTATTGGTATAAAGAACCCCCAGTGAGGAAAGTGCCTCTACCAATAAATGCAGATTGGAAACTGTTTTGTACCTTGAAGCCTTATAAGTGCCTGAAAGCACTGAGAGGCTGTATGAATTTTCCAAAATCACATAACCACTCTGTGTTAGAGTCAAAATTTGACCCCAGGTCTTCTTTGACTAGTTCTCTAACTACTGTATCATACTAAATCTTTCTCTCTCTTTCTCTTTTTCTCTCTCTCCATATATACATATATAAATACATATGTGTGTATACACATATATGTATATATACATAAATACACACACATATAAAAACATATATATGTCATCATATCTATTATTTATTTTGTTTTCTTTTTTGTCCTTCATTTTTGAAGAGGATCAATGACAACACAGGGTGATGTCTTAATTGTAAATTGGATTTAAGTGAAGGCAGAAGTCCAGTGCCAAGAGAAATGTGGGGATGACTGGTCATGGCCTGGGATACAATGATGACCTTGGCATCTTCTATGTCTGACCAAGCTCTAAGAGCTCCACAGCACCTGCTTCAGTCACCTTCATGGCCATTGAAACAAATTGTTTTCATCTTCTCATCCTGCAGGGGGACGTCTTCACATGTTTGGGGTAGACATTCCCCTACCTAACTCACTGATAGGTTTTAGGCTCTCAACTTGGTTTAGCCCATCTGCAGAGGTGGCTTGCAAGGCTGTGGCCACTGCACATGCTACAGATTCTTGGAGCCACAGGTGACAGTTGAGTGCCAGGTAGACAGCAAAGGTAGATGAGCAGTCCTGAAAAAGGTTCAGTATGTCCTCCATAGCACAGGTGCTACTTTTCCTTGAACATCATAAATATATATGTATATATGTATATATACATATATAATTACATGTTATATGTCTATATATTACCACAAAGAGATTCAAGAATGTTAATTTGTTTTTTTCTAATTTTTGATGTTACATATATAGTAATGTTATTATATAATGTTAAACTCTTTATAAACTAATTTATAACATTATAAACTAAAATAACGTTAAACTCTTTCCTCCTCTGTATCTGAGTAAAAAAGTTCTGTGTTCAAGTCTTGACCCATATACTAAGTAGCTTTGAAACTTTGGACAGGTCAAAACTTTCCTTACATTAGTTTCATTGGGAAAATAATACTTGTAATATCTATCACACAAATTTGTAGTAAGGAAGTTATTATACCCCATTCATCCTCCTTTTCCTGCTTTCCAGCTGAAACTAAAAGACTATTTTCAGTCATGTTCCTTATGTTGCTCAGTTCTGGGCCTCCATAGCACTGTCCAGATATCTCCAACCATCACATTTCCATCTGCTTCATCACCTCTACTCCCTCCCCAATCTTTATGTGTTATCTTACTTCATTAAATGTATGCTCTTTGAGAGCAGAGACAGGTGTGTTTTTATTTGTTTTCTCAGAGCTTAGGGCAATGCCTGCCACATAGTGATCTATCTGTCTATCCTATATATCATCTATGTCCCTACATGCACATCGGGCTGAAATTGTGCATATTTTCAGTTATGCTTAACTGAAAGACCTAGAAGAAACACATGACGAATTCCAACAGATTTTGTTCTCTGACTCCTTCCTTAGTACATTACAGACATGTGTTTGCTATTTCTTCTAATATTGTGTCATTTACAAATCTGATAAATATGCCAACCATTGTCTTATCTAAGACATTACTAAAAATATAAAGCAGCACAGGGCAAAAAAGAACAGTGTCCTAAACCCCCCCACTGGAGACACCCTTCCAAGATGACTAGGAATCAATACAATCAATGACTGTTTTTTTTTTTTGTTTCAGCCATTCAATCAGTTCCAAATCCACTCAACTTCATTATTGACTAGCTCAAATCTCTCTCTTCCTTAAGAAAAGCATGAGAGACTATCAAGTTGTTGATTAGAATCCAGGTAAATTTTTTGACATTCCTCTAATCATCTAGTCTAGTAACTCTATCTAAAAAGGAAATAAGATAAGTCTGGGCTGATAAGTTCTTAATAAAAATGATTGCTTTTTTGGTCTCTACTTTCATTTCCACAGAATCATTACCTCGACCAGGGTCTTTTTTTTTTTTTTTTTACTGGTCCTCTGGAAGTTAATTTTTGATGGGCTCATTATCTCCATTTAAGAATGCTTTGTTTAGATCCTATATTTGCTGCTGTTGTTTTTAATCTGAGTATTTCATAATTTTGTAAATAGTTCTCCATTTCATTTAAATATTTGGTTTTATTGGCATTTAATTTGTAAAGTAGTTTTTGATAAATGTTTTTATTTTCCTTTGATTTGTTGAACATCATCATTTCTTATTGTTAATTTGGCTTTCCTCTTTCTTTTTTGATGAAATTACCTAATGATTTACGTATTAAATCATTGGTCTTAAAAAAACAGATTTTACTTTTATTTATAAGCTTAATGGCTCTTTTCTTTTTATTTTGCTTATCTCTTCAATGATTGTCAGCTTTCTATTTTTTTCCTTATTTTATTGATTTTTCTGGGTTTTTTAGGTTTTTTTGTCCAATTAATTGATTTTTTATTCTCTCTCTTAATATTCTATATATCTTAATGTTCAAATATTGTGTAATTACAATGATAAACACTGGCTCTAGAGAAGAAATGAAAAAAATGAACTTTCCTCCCTTCTTTGCAGAGGCATAGAACTGTGCATATGAAAATTTGCATGTAGGAAGATTCAGTTAATGTATTTGGAGAAGGAAATAGCAAACCTCCCAAATATTTCTGCTAAGAAAACTCCAAATGGGGTCACAAAGAATTGAATACAACTGAAAAACAACTCAACAACAAAAAGTTAATGTGCTGACTGGTTTTGTTGGACTGCTTTGTATTTTCTCTTTCCTTTCTCATTCTTTGTTGCAAAGGATGGCTCACTGGATAAGAGAATAATAAAAATATCCAGAAATTAAGATTATATACAAAGAGAATATAACAATACACATTTTAAAATATGTTTCCAAAGATAAAAGTGTTGAGGGCCAACTCTAAATTAGGCAGGTAGGAGCAGCCAACTCCTTGTAGCTGCTCCCAGGCCAACAAGATGCTGGCTCACCCCTCTCTGTGACGTGCAAAGAACAAAGTGCCCTGACTTCTTGCTCATCCCATACAGGAACATTAGATAAAGAAAGAACATGATAGCCTTCAAGGTCTGCCTGACGTTACGGGAATATAATGATCAACATTTTCCTTCTTTGTCTCTTTGCTCTATAAAAATCTTGTTCAGAGAATCAATAAACGGAGTTCTATCCTGGGCAGGTTCATCTCACATCTCTGCTCACATTCAATGCTGGCATCAAGTGGCCCCTGTCATTAAAAGTTCTTCCTAGTGATTTCATTAGTTGTAGCCTGAAAAAAATCGGCATGTTGTCTCATTGGTATAATTTTTAATGTAGTTATATATTGTTTCTATAACTTAATCATCATTCATTATTTAGCTTAGCGTAACATTATTTGATCTCCATTTAATTCAGCCTCCTCTGCTCATATGTCCCTTGCTGGTAACAATTTTATTTCATTACAATCTATAAATAATTCACTTCATATATCTACCTTTCTTCATTTTTTAGTTATTTATTTTGTAAAGGCACTAAATAATGATGAGATATAACTCTATTCCTTAAATTCTCATTCAATGGTTGTCATAGGTCTGTGATATCTATTTTTTCTGATAGTCTTTTTTTAAATACTTGATGCTTTTTCTTCTTATATTTGTCTAAGTCTGAAAGAAGCATGTTGAATTCTCCAGGTATTATTGTCCTACTTGATAGGAAGCATAATTAAATGAATATAGTACTGGACTCAAAAAGCCAGAAAGATCTGGGCTTGAATCCTGCTTCACATACTTACTGTGTGCTCCTGCACAAATCAATTAATTTATCTGAGCCTTAGTTAACTTATTCATAAAATTGGGATAATAACTGTAGCTACCTCATAGGGTGATTATGAAACTCAAATGTAATAAAGCATACAAAATGCTCTATAAACTTTAAAACACTATATGAGTGAGCTGTTAATATCATTGCTGTTATTATAATCATAAACACCATTTCTCATTCTAGTTATTTTTTCAGACAGAATTACTACTAGAACAAGTCACTATCCTTCTATTCTTTTCATTTAATGTCCTGTGGACTATCAAGCAGGAGTATGAGAAACTATTTGGTTAGAGTAAGGTAATTTAATAAAAGAACTGGAATATAGGCTCATTTTCTGTAGATCCAAAAAAAACATTGTTAGAACAACTTGAAAAGCAGGGGGGAAAAGCAAAAAATAATGGGACTAGTGTGTACTTCATTATATTCCCACCTGATTTGGGGTTTTTTTTTTCTGCTAAACTTCTATATTTTGAGAGTTTTCCACTCCATGTTGCTTGGAAATTAATAAGTATTTAGTATAGTGACATCTACTAAAAAGTGTCTTCTTAAGTTTTTGTGGGTCAAGAGTATATCCAAGATATTCTGGGCAACCCTTTTGTATGTGACAATGCTCTAGTTCTAGTACAGTCTATTCGGTGAATTCTCAAGTATGTTTGGGGGTTCACATTTGTTCTCAGGGCTTTAACATCTATTTTTGAAGTACAGCAAGCTTAACACAGTGCCTGACACAAAGTATGTGCTTAATAAATGCTTGTGGACTTCACTTGCTTTGACTTCTGGCATGTAATTCTGGCTACATAATATCTGTATTAGAAAGTTGTCAAACAAATGGCCATGTGAGGCCAGAGGAAATCAGATAAGGCTGACTCTAAAATATGGGTTTTGACTTGACCTTTTAAAAATTGACCAAAAAAAAGTTGAAGATATTTTTTCATAAAATGTCAAGCTATAAAGTTTGGAAATGAGACCCTTGAACATGGATCATTCAGGAAAATTGAAGGGATCTAAGTTTAACAGCAAAAATTTAATTCTTCTCTTTTTAACATTGCCATTACATCTCTTCCTCTGAACAGTCACAATACATCAATTAAGATGATCCCCAACAAATCACATCATCTCTGTGAGTCTCAGTTTCTTTATTTACAAAATAAGGATAATGATATTTGTCGTATAACCCCAACTGTCCTGCCTTCCCCCCTCCAAAAAAAAGCAAAAAAATTGTCTTATCTTATAGGCTTAGAGTGAGGAAAAATTATGAGCCTTAAGCCCTTTACAAATATATTATTGTAATTTACCCTGTAGCTGGGGGGGAAAGGCTAAAAATAAGAGTGAGATTTACTAGTTCTGCCCTAAGATCTCCAGACCACATATTGTATGAACAAAGAATAGAAGCTTCAAGTTTGCACTGTTGTTACATCTTAATCTAAATATGACTTTCATCTGCTTCATTAACTTCCTTGAATTCTGGTGCCAAAACCCATAAAGTTGGATGACTTTATAGAACATCTATTCCAATCCTCTCCTTTTAGAGATTAAAGAAAAAATCTAATGACCAGAATCAAGTCAAATCAAGAAGTGTTTATTAAGTGCTTACTACTTGCCAAGCACTGTATTAAGTGGAGATACAAAATAAAAACATTCCCTGTCCTCAAGGACCTCACATTCTATTGGGAGAGACAACCTGAAAACAACTATTTATGTACCAAATATATACAGGGTAAACTGGAGGTAACCTCAGAAGGAAGGTACTAGCAGTAAAGGAGACTGGGAGAAGCTTCTTGCATAACATGGATTTTAATTGAGACTTGAAGAAAGCCAGAGAAGTTAGGAGGCAGAAACAAGGAGGAAGAGTATTCCAGGTAAAAGAAACAGCCAGTGAAAATGCAAGTCAAGAGACTGAGGGTCCTGGTCAAGGAACAGCAAGAAGGACAGTATTGCTGGATCATAGAGTAAGATGTAGGAAAAATGGAAAGGTAGAGCTTACAGATGCAGTGAAGAGACTAGAATCTGAATCTCTGAGTTCTGGCTCAGTGGTCTTTCCTCTACAACAGACACTGCTATGTACCTCCATCACATCTTTGTCATATAGCTTTCCATTATTATTTTTGTAACTGTGGTTAGTTGGCTAAGCATGTGTTCAGGCCATGGTTACTCACCCATGTACTCAGGCTAAAGAGCATGAACAGCCAGAGCTTCCTAATTCGTTCTTTGGCCCCAGTGATAGAGGTGGGTGTATGAAAAAGAGTGATTAATCCAGAAAGCGCTACTCACAAAGTAGGCTTAAAAGAAGAGGTCAAAATCTCTGTCTCAATTTCTTTTCCCCTCTTTCAAAGTCCAGATGAGATTCTACTGGCTTAGCCTTAGATTTTCATTTGGAGGATGGGGAGTGGGGGGAGAGGATTTCTTTCCATTTCCCTTCCCAGCAGTAGTTATAACCTCTATATCAAGGCAATCACCAATCAGCAATTTTACAAGATGGATATTTACAGCCTTTGTGACTACCTCCTAGGTCAATGAGAGTTCCTGGGCACTGATTGACAGTCAGAGGCACTTTCTGCACCTGCATCTCTTAGAGGTTGTTACACTGTCAAACGTATGAGCTACGCATGCCTGGTTGGGCAAAATATTTAGAATTTGAGTTGTTGTTCAGACAGTACATATCTAGAGGAAAGTGAACTTTATTCATCACGCTTTACCTGGAGTCTTTGCTTCCCAGGATAGTCTACTATACGTGATGTAAGACATGTGTTTCTTTATCCATTTACAGACTCCTTGGAGATCTTCAAACCCTTAAGCCTTCTGAGAGGGAAGGCTTTCATTCAACCTTTAAGAAGAGCATATTAGGAAAATAAGCTATTATTTCATTTTTAAAGTATTTCTTAATGTGATCTTATCAATCATTTGTGCCTTAAGCATGTATGTATGTGTGTAGAGACAGAAAGACAAAGGGGAGGAGGAAATAAATTCTATACCTGACATCTCCTCCTGTGTACATTGATTAACTTTTCCAGAAGAAACTCTGTTGGTCCTTTATGGGGAGACTACTGACATAAGGCAAAACTAAGCCTTGTTTAAGGAATTACTTAAGTAAAGTTATTCTCCACACGAAATTAACTTTATGTGGGGTATAATTGATGGGGTCCTTGGGATGTATATATGTTTGTAACATCAGTTTGTAATATCAATCTGTAATATCAGTTTGTAAATGGGGTGCTTTGGGATCTACGTCTGTAAAATCAATTTGTAAAAGCAGTCTGTAAAGTCACACTCCGCCCCCCCCAGTCTCAAAGCATTAACTCCGCCCCTTCCCCCTGCCAGCACTCTGCCCAGCAACAACTCATGAACTGTTTATCTCTGCTTGAAACAATAAGCTACTTATGAATCCTTCACAAAACTATCTATAAACATTTTTAGCTTAGGCAAATGTTATCTCCCTTAGTAAGAGTGGCCAGCTGCACCATGAATTCTTCAGTACCCTATCTATAGGGTAACTCCTTAGCCAATTATACCCACACTCTGTCTCTGATGGCCTTGGTTCCCAACATCTATCTTGTCAAGCCTGACATTGATGGGTGGCAGACTGGGCACTCCTTAGTAACCATGACCAAGGATTGACTTTAGTGAGGAGTCAGGCCTAAAACCACACCTCCAGGTAGCCCCACCTTGGGCTATTTCCCAGTGAATTATGGGCAATACGCCTGCGCAGTTGATATTAAAAGTGCATGGTCCTTTAAGCACTGACCACTCCTTAACTCCTCCCTGATCCCACCCTTACTCACCTAGTTAGCATAATTGGCACATGATTTACTGTCTTGACTCCACAAAACTATGCCTGTGACCTCTGGAAGTTTGCAGGTTCCATAAGAATCTAGCCCGCTGTGCCACGTGCGGGGCTGTGCAGTGTAGCAAGAAACTTTACAATCTTGACTCCCAAGTTTGCTTGAGCCTGGTGAATTCCTTCCAGACTGAATTGCAGAGTTTCTGGTCACTGAGAGTGACCTGGGTCCCTGGCAGAACCTCTTACCCTCCCCCCTCCTTTTCACCTTTCCCTCTTCATAATGAGCCAAAGAATGTGAGAAAGCCCTGATCCTCCCTCTCTTTGGGGAAAGGCTCTGCCAACACTGAATCTGAGGTTCATTTTGGCTCAGAACCAAGGCCTCCTATAAGAAATACAGTCTCCACAATTTGGAACTATGCCCAAAGGGCAACCAAACTACACATACCCTTTGATCCAGAGATACCACTACTAGGTCTCCATCCCAAAGAGATCATTAAAAAGGGGAAAGGGCCTACATGTGCAAAAAATAATTATAGCAGCTCTCTATGTGGTGGCAAAATATTGGATATTGAGGGGATGCCCATCAACTGGGGAATGGCTAAACAAACTGTGGTATATGAATGTAATAGAATATTGTCATGCAATAAGAAATGATGAACAGTCAGACTTATATGAACTTATGGAAAGTGAAATGAGCAGAACCAGGAAAAATATTGTACGTTGTATTAGCAACATTGTGTTATATTCAACTATGAATGACTCAGTTCTTCTCAAAAACACAATGTCCAAGACAAGTACAAAGGACTCACAAAGGAAAATGCTATTAACATCCAGATAAATAACTGACAGATTCTGAATGCAGATTGAAGCATACTTTTTCACTTACTTTATCATTTTTCGTGGGTTTTTTTCCTATCTTAATCTGTTTCTTCTTTTGCAACTGTGACTAATGTGGAAATATGTTTTATTCCACATGTTCATATGTTTTATATAGCACATGTATAACCTATATCAAATTATTGACCATTTTAGGAAGAGGGGAGGGAGGAAGAAAAATTTGGAATTCAAAATCTTGTAATATTGAATACTAAAAATTATCTTGATATGTAATTGGTGGGGATAAGGGGGAATAAAATACTATCAAAACTAAAACTAAAGAAATATAGTCTCCCTACCTGGGCCACAGGTGACATCTGCATAGTGTGAATTATCTTTTAATCATGCTTTAATTCTTTACAGTATATTTAGAAAAAATATAAAAACTGTTTCATAAAACCATAACAAAGTTTAGAATCTGTCCTGAAGCAGGAGTCAATAGCACAATCTGATAGTACTGCAAGCTAGAATTATTTAAAAAATACAAATTTGTATTCACTTTTTATAGAAAAATATTTAACTCTTATAGGCTCTCATAAGATCTCTTATAGAAAATAATAATAGCTAGGACTTAAATAAAACATCAAGGTTTATAGAGTGCTTTACAAATATTACATATTTCTAATGTAGCGATGTAAAAAGGATAAGAAAACCTATACCTTTTATCATTAAAGAATTACTAAAAGATAAATGAGAGTATTGTGTTGTTTTTCTCGCAATGACTACATATTTATAGCTTGACAAATTTCTATAATAATACTATAACAGTTGACAGCTGAAAAGCAAGATTACCAACTGAATGAACCATGAACCAGAAGTCAGAAGGATTAGGATCTAGACCCAGTACTATCATTAGTTTACCCGAGTGCTCCTAGGAAAGTCACTTCACCTTGGTCCTTCATTTCCTCGTGTATAAAATAGGAAGGGAGGAGAAGAAAGAGAGACAGAGTACAGGGAGGAAGGGAAGGAGGGACAGACAGAGACAGAAACAGAAAGACGTAGACTAAAGAGGGGAGAAAGAGACAGAAAAAGAGAAAGGAGAGAGACTGCTCTCTTCCACACTAAAATTCTGAGGAAAAAAAATTTTTTTTTAATCCAGAATTTCCTAACCTTAAAAATAAAAATGTAAGGGGCAGCTAGGTGGCGCAGTGAATAGGGCATTGGCCCTGGAGTCAGGAGGACCTGAGTTCAAATCCAACCTCAGACTTAACTTTGTCAAGCTATAACTTAACACTTATTAGCTGTGTGACCTTGGATGAGTCACTTAACCCCAATTACCCTCCAAAAAGCAAAAATAAAACAACACAAAAAATGTAACGCATCACTATTTAATAATATGACTATAACATTGCTGTTCAGTTGTTTTAGTTGAGTCTGATTCTTTGTGATCCCATTTTGGAGCGTTCTTGACCATTTCCTTCTCCAGCTCATTTTACAGAACAGGAAACTAAGACAAAGTTAAGTGACTTGCCCAGGGTCACACAGCTAGTAAGTGTCTGAGGCCAGATCTGAACTCAGGAAGAGGAGTCTTTTTGACTCCAGGTCCAACATTCTATCCAATGTGCCACCTAGCTACAAATATAACATTAGGAGAAACCTCATCCCATAAAAGAAATTTTCTTTTCTTTTTGCTTTTTTGGAGGGCAATTGGGGTTAAGTGACTTGCCCAAGGTCACACGGCTAGTTTTTGTGTTAAGTGTCTGAGGCCAGATTTGAACTCAGGTCCTCCAGTCTCCAGGACTGGTGTTCTATTCACTGTTCCACCTAGTCACCCCAAGGAATTTTCTTTGCATTACTTAGAACAGTCCTCATTGCTTCTTGTAAATCATGAAGGAAAACAAAAAACTGTCCCAAAATGCTGACATCCTTAAAAACACCTTCTATGTAAGAAATACTTAATAGGTAGCCAAAAGGTAAGAATAAAAACAGTTGCAGATATAATCAGGAACTTCCATTAAAATGTTTTTTCACAGATAATACACAGGAGGCACTGAAGCTTTTGGACTTCAGTCTCCAAAAGGCTCACTCTTGATCTGGTCAGACAGGAAGGCCAGGAAGACAGCTTTGGAGGGGTTAATAATCTTACTTTATTCTAGTTTAGTCTTCTCAGAAGGGTTGCTGATAATGGGAGCACCAACTCCTACAGCATTCACTAATCACTCTTCTCACAGGGGCTAACAAGAAGCAAGGGCAACTACCCCCTCTCAATGTGGTCAATCAAGAAAGGCACAGCATTCCAGCTTCAATGGGGGCCAGTTGAGGCAGGTACATACATTCCTCAATGTATTACCCAAATCCCAAATGGGTTCCCTCACAGGTTTCCCTATGGACCCCTCATGGTTTCCCTAATCACTGACCAGTGCCCATTTGCTTTATAGGGCAACAAAGAAAGCATCTTGCCAATATTAAATTGAGAGGTTAACTTTCAGCAGTATCATCATTCTACACAGGCATAGTAAATATCACATTATGTCACTTCATATCTCATGGTGCAGCCTCAATAGGACTGTCTATCACTGATTCTAAGAATTACTATCAAGGATCCTTGGGGCTATTCTGGGAATTATTATCTAACATCTGAAAACTAGACATTGCCATGGCCATGGATCCTGAGAAACTAAATTCTAAAAAGGATAACAAAATCCTCCTTACTTACAAATGCTATCTGAGATTTTTTACACTTCAACATTGCAATGGTATTGGAGAATCTGAGTCCTCTCTCACACAAAGGTCCCCAGGAAGATACCCCAGATTTGAGGCATTTTCTTGGGTCAATAGTCACTTAAAACCATAGTTCAAGAAACATTACTAATATATTTATTTTAGTAGGCCAACTAGAGAATATACTGATTACATTCATTCAAACAAATACAAATCAAGCATCATGATAAAATAAAATTTCTCCCATAGGCACAGAGAACCATTCTCTCAGGTTATCAGTGTTGTATAGTGTGGACAGCATTATAAAGTGGAAAAAACACTTGCTTCGGAAGTAAAGGACCCAGGTTCAAATTTGACATCTCATTCACTACCTGAGTAGTAAATAAATACTTTATTTATTTAAATTATAAATTAAATAAATCACTTCAGTAAACTGTGACCTTGAGTCACTAAGTTTCTCTGGGACTCAGTTTTCTCATTTGTAATATGGGGGATTAGACTTGATGACCTCTAAGGTCCACTAGATTGTGAACTGCTTGGAGTCAAGAAGTTTTTGGCTTTCTATATATCCTTCCAGCTCTTTGTATAGCAATATCCTCAGTTTTTTTTTTTTTTTTGCAAATAGTAGGCACTTAGTACATGCTGGTAGAATTGAAGAAGCTGTTCCATATTCAGAATGTTTATTATTATAGATAAAAGGAAAAGCATGGATTTGGAAGGGTGATAATAGATCTGTCTGATAAAGCTAATGAGATATAAGATGCGCCTGGCATAAAATGAAGCAGATAGAGGAAGGTCACCTGCAATAATTGAGTCAAACTCTCCCTGGGGTACCTTTTGTTTACAGTATGATCAATATCATGATCCTATAATCATCTAATTTTCAATTGCACAAATTTGTAGGAGACAATAAATGAACAGGAGAGAGATAATGAACAGAGAGAGATAACCTATGTTTTTCTCCAAAATAAATGTTTAAAATAAATGATCCATGAAAATAAAAAAACAAACCTCTTATTTGTGCTCTAAAGAAAATCAAAAGTGGGCCTAATGAAAATCAATACAATAGTAGGCTTAGCAAAGACTGAGTATGCTCTGGCTCTTCTTTCTCCTTACTTTTGTATTTATTTTTCAGGGAAACCTAGTGCTGGAAGTCTAAATAGACTTGCTACCAGTCAGAATTAGAAGTAGCATACCAAAAGGCTTAGTGCTACTTTAAGTTTTAACACTTTTACTAGTATAAACCCTATAAATTTACCCAAAAAACCCACCATTTGAAAGTTTACTTATTTAAATCTCTTATATACAATTTAGTTTTGAGAGCTAATTGAGCTATAATTGAGAGCTCCAGCAAATGGAGAAGTTTTGAATGCTGTGGATAAGTTCACTTACCTTGGTAGTGTACTTTTCAGGGATGTACAGATTGATAATGAGGTTGATGCACACATTGCCAGACACATTATTCAGTGTTTGTGAGGCTCCCAAGGAAAGTATGGGAGAGAAGAGGTATTAGACTAACTACCAAACTGAAGGTCTACAGAGCTGTTGTGTTGACCTCATTTTCATATACCTGTGAAACCTGGACAGTCTGCCAGAACCATGTCAGGAAACTGAATCACCTCCACTTGAATTGTCTTAGGAAGATTCTGAAGATCACCTGGCAGGATAAAGTACCGAAAACTGGCAGGATAAGGTCCTTACTCAAACTAAACTACCAAGCATTCAAATGCTACTTCAGAGAGGGCAACTCCAATGGACTGGCCGTGTTGTTCAAATGCAAAACATATGCTTGCTTTCCAAAAAGACTATTTTATAGAGAACTCACACAGGGCAAGCATTCACATGGTAGTCAGAAGAAGTAATACAAGGACACCCTCAAGGTCTCTCTCAAGAACTTTGGAATTGATTGTGTGACATCGGAAACTCTTGCACAGGACTGCTCAGCATGACATGCCCACATCAGAGAAGGTGCTATGTTCTATGAGCAAAGCAGAATTGAAACAGCTCAAAGGAAACACAGGATGTACAAATTTGGAGTATCTACCCCAAATGTTCACACTGAGTATTTGTGCCTGACCTGTGGTAGAGCATTCCAAGCTCCTATTTCTCTGATCAGCCACAGTCGGACACACTGTAACTTGATTTTAGTATAGTGATGTCATTTTGGTCCTTTTCGAGAATGAAGGACAACAACCAACCAAAAAACCAAAGTATTCTCCTTCAATACCAGAGAATGTCCTAGCTCAGGCTCCAGAAAGTCTTTAAAGAGAGCAAAGAAACAGTTTTTTGATATTAGGGGAAATATTTTTCAATAATAGGACATTCAGGACCCCCCAAATGCTGTCTTTTTTATCTGTTTCTAGACTAGCCCTGTCCTTTAAGTACCCTCAGAATAAACTATTCTCACTAGTGTATAAAGAAGACTTGGTCCCTGATAGTTCTAATTTCAAACATTGGTTATATAATTTTTTCATAGCTATTACTATTTCAAGATTGTGATGTTAAGGTCCAAGTCTCATGATTTTGCAGCTAGATGTTGCAGTAGTTAGAGTACAGGCCTGGAGTCAGGAAGACCTACTGAGTTCAAATTCCACCTGAGACTTACTGGCTTCGTGATGCTCAGCAAGTCACTTAATCTCTATTTGCCTCAGTTTCTTCATCTTTAAAAAGGGGATAACAGGGGTGGCTAGGTGGCGCAGTGAGTAAGAGCACCGGCCTCGGAGTTGGGATGACCCGAGATCAAATCCAGCCTCAGAAAATGAGCACCCACACATAAATAATGACTAGCCGTGTAACCTTGAGCAAGTTACTTAACCCCAATTGCTCTAAAAAAAGGGGGGGGGGTGGATAACAATAGTATCTACTTCCCAGAATTGTTGTGAGGATCAATTGAGATAATAATTATAAAAGTACTTAGCACGGTGTCTAACATATAGTAAGTGCTATGTAAATGTTAGCTATTATTATAACTCTATTGTCCCTTGATGGAGAAAATATTTTGTTATAAAGATTTTTGCAAATCTTTTCTGTTTATACTCTGTTTGCCATCCTTTTTTATTTTTATCCCTCATGCCCTCAGGATGCCCCACTACTAAGATGAATATCTTGCCAAATTTTTTAAAAGTGGTTTTACCTTTTTGGGTCTATAGCTCTGTAGACCCCAAATTTACCTTTCTTCCATTGCTTTATGAGACCATATTTCTCATAATCAGTCTTTATCTTCATAAAAAACAAAAACTCATAACTTTAATACTAACATGCTACTAGAGTTGCCACCAATGTTGCCATATAACAATGAGACATGGAATACAACTGCTTCCAAATGATTAAAAATTTCTATCACACAGAGGGCAATGAAGAGAAGAATATAGTAGATGTGATCAGGCTGCCATACATAACCAAAGAGGAACTATGAAGATAATAGGGAACAAAATACATCAGAAGGGAACTGTATGACAGAAAGAGAAGTCTAAGGAGACTGGTCACGTGACAAGAATGAGGAATGACAGGTAGACGGTTAAAATGCTTCATTGGCAATTTTATGAAAGGAAGAAGGCAAGGAAGGCCTCTGACACATTGGGCAGATCTGTTAGCGCAAACTTGAGAGGATTTCCAATGGGAAAATTCCAAATCAATTAGTTCATGATACATATGAGTTGTTGGGCACTTATGCCTATTTCTGAATATTACTGATCTTATTAAGCAATCATAAAAATTTACTTATGAGACACAAAATGTTTTTTCAATTCTCAAATCACTATTTTGGATCTTTTTAAGAGGGTTCATCATCATTCAGAAAAGGGTATTTTTAAAAAATTCACTTTTAGTTTCTTTGAAAAGAACTGGTATTTTCTTGTACTATTCAAAGCCATGTTTAAACACTGACCTATTTATTTTATAACATTATAATAAGGTAACAAGATTACTTGCATTTAAATTACCTTTCCACTTTAGGATCGTCATAACATTAGATTATTTTAGTTTTATTTTCCAATGTTACTAATTTTAGAGATAAAAATTTTCACCTAACAAGTTAAAAGTATATGGTCATTCTCCTTATTTATACATTTATCTCTCTATATCTTGACTGTGTCAGTTATACAAAATTCAAGTGAATGAGTGGCATTAACTAAAGTATGTAACTTTGTTCTGGTAAAAGTCAAGGATATAGAAACAAAACATGTACTTTTATATTTCCATAGTTGTTGAGCATGAATATAATCAGCCAGTTCTTTCTCTTTCTTGTTTGGTTTTGACCCCCCCCCCCCTTACTGGTCTTATTATAAATGAGTTACTGAAGATGCTGGTATACCCTAAAGTATAGAGTTTCTACCCCATAAAGTGGCTGAGTGCTAGAAATGGCCAGTAGGTAACCACTATTTCTCAATATTCTTGATGTCTTTTTATTTTTCATATTATTAAACAGAACCAAATGTTTAATGTTCCCAATATTTGCTTATCTGTTGCTTCTCTTGAAAGAAGTCTATTTATATTGCTAATAGCCTGGTTTTTCAAGTATGCTGTCTCATCTTTTTTCTGCTTTTCCATTAAGTAAGCTATTAGCAGCAAGTCACCATTCTGGGACCGGGGTACCTTAGATTAATAAGAATTGTGCATGAATGCCTTTTAATCATACCGTCACTATTTGCACATACCTGTTCTAGGCAGATAGATATTTCCAAAAGAAATTCCTTACAGTTATTTTGCACATAGTATATGGCTAACACATGTGTCTTAATGACTCCCACATATCATTAATATAGTTGTTTTAATCTCTTCAGAGACGTCCTTCACATGAAAGGACCAGGAAAAGAGATGTGTCTAAGAAACAGAATGAAAGGATTCACTGGGTTGCTGACAAAGTACTGATCCCATCTTCCCCTATCACCAGGCAAAGGTTACACAATGCATATTATTGATTCCTTACTAATTTCTTTGTCCTGCCATGTACTAGAGATACAGATTCTAGGAATAATTATAGCACTTTGCTTACTAGAAAATTCTTTTTCTCTCTTAAGAGGAATGATTTTTCATTGTGCTCCCCTCAAGACATCTTCAGTTGGTATTTGACTTTACTTTAGATCTCTCCAACAACTGATTCCAATGGCAGACTAGACAAACTATCCTGAGTCTGAACCCCAGTGGTAAAAATGGTCTTCTATTGATTATGTAGCCACCTACCACAGTGCATGTACTTATACTGTAGGAGAGGTATAAAAATAACCATAAACATTAATATCCTCAAGTCTAAGGAGACCAACGAATATTATGTTCTCAGGGGGATCCTAAAGTGAAAAGAGTTCATTGAGAGAAAGTGTTGGCGCTAAGAGGAAAGTGGAATTACAAGACCTCATTTTTTAATCAATATTTTTCTTCTCTCTTAGAATTAAAATCAGGGGCGGCTAGGTGGCGCAGTGAATAGAGCGCCGGCCCTGGAGTCAGAAGGACCTGAGTTCGGAGCCGGCCTCCTGACACTTAATCCACACAAAACAAAAACCTAGCCGTGTAACCTTGGGCAAGTTACTTAACCCCAATTGCCCTAAAGGGGAGGCTAGGTGGCGCAGTGAGTAAGAGCGCCAGCCTCGGAGTTGGGATGACCCGAGATCAGATCCGGCCTGAGAAAATGAGCACCCACGCATAAATAATGACTAGCCGTGTAACCTTGAGCAAGTTACTTAACCCCAGTTGCTTTATTAAAAAAAAAAAAGAATTAAAATCTATATGACAAAGAGTATGCTTACCTTTAAAAATGCTTACATGGTCAACACTTGCCAGTAAGATCTGTTTCACTCTTGCTTTGTCTATGTAGGCCTTGAAACAACTTACTTTTTTAGACTAAACTTTTATATGATGTATTATTGTGGTCAAAGGAAACAGGGCTATGTATTTCAAGGCAAGATAAACCCCTCATCTAGGTACAATGTCAGGAAGTGCTATTGTTTGAGTGTGAAACTAACAGAATCTTGCAATCAAGATTAACTAGACAGCTATGTATCAAAGTGGTTAGAGACTTGGAGTCAGGTATGATGCTGCTGCTGACAACGATGATGACGATGACGATGATGGTGATGGTGATGTCTAGCATTTACATAGTGCTTTAAGGTTTGCAAAGCACTTTACAAATATCTCATTTTATTCTCACAACAACCTTGTGAGATTGATGCTATTATTATTTTCTATTTACAGATTAGGAAACTGAGGCAGGCAGAGATTAAGTGAATTGCCAAAAATCACAAGGCTAGTAAGTATCCAAGGCAGGTTTTGAACTTAAGTTACATGGCACAATGGATAGAATGCTGAACGTAGAGAGTCAGAAGGGCCTGAGTTCAAATTTGTCCTAATGCACTTGTTGTTTGAGGCTAGGCAAATCACTTAATCCCCCCTTGATGAATGATGGGGATAATAGTACCCAGGTTTGTTGTGAGGGTAAAATGAGATACTATTTCTAAAGCTCTGTGTAAACCTTAAAGCACTGTATAAACGCTAGCTGTCATTATTATTGTTATTGACTCTCAACTGCAAACCTTCCCAGAAGTAATTCACAATACATTACGATTTAGAGATAATTTACTGTTACTTCCTGAGCCCTATCCCAGGGTTCAACCTCAGGCATTACTCTCCACCCCTAAGCCATGACTAGGGGCCCCAGTCACACTTTTCCACAAAGCTCTTGGTTCCTGTGGTCCCTCTGGCAACTACAAACTTTAGTTCTCCCCTCTGCCCTGGAAGCAAACCCAGGAACTCTGCTCTCCAACAAGCACCCACAGCCAGCAGGGTTCCTGCTCCTCTGTTACTCCAACCATATTACTGGGCATGTGATCATTCCTTCTTGCCCACAGCTGCAGCCTGGACTTTGTCTGGTCAATACAGCTGAGCCTGGCAGATTGAAACAGCAGAAAGTTCTTCAGTCTTCCCCTGCTCAGCTGTCCAACTCCCATACTTTCCATGAAGTGAAAGTTCATGAGGCCAAGGCTGTCGCCTGATGCAGCTGCCCCCAGAGCCTGTTGTTTGTTGATTCAGTGGAATCTGCCTGGAAATGCTTGCACTTCACTCAGGCCAAACCTCCACCCTTGGAGTTAGGCTCTTTCCTGGGGTCCTTTCAAATTGTCTTAGGAGGAAAACTGCTATACTCTACTTTTATTTATCTCTGCCACTCTACATTCACTTTGAGGTGATGTTCTGTCTTGCTTGAAGAAATTTGGAGAGGCTGCTATTTTCTGAGCTACTCCACCACTTCCCACAATACTCTATCACAATTTCTTTTCTTTTTTTTTTGTTGCCTTTTGGAGGGCAATTGGGGTTAAGTAACTTGCCCAAGGTCACACAGCTAGGTTTTTGTTTGTGCGTGTTAAGTGTCTGAGGCCGGAGCCGAACTCAGGTCCTTCTGACTCCAGGGCTGACGCTCTACTCACTGCGCCACCTAGCTGCCTCTCTATCACAATTTCTTGTGTGAAATTCATTGTTGGTGATATGTTATAACCAATTTATAAACTCCCATGCATTTTTCCATTGACCTTCCATTAGTTATAATTTAGATTCTTTAGAGATCACAGTATCCCATAATTCTTGTTTATATATTAGATCTAGGAGAATATTAGTGTCAAAAAATGGGCTTTGGTGTTAGTGTCATGAACCCCCAATTCAAAATCAAAAGTCCCCCTAACATTGGGGGAGGCCCTTATTTTCCCCTAACACGGCTACGAGTAGAGCATTAGGTTATCTTTCACTCTTGGCATGTGACTAACCATTTTGTTTTTCATTTAGATTTTCATTTGATGGAATCTTTGACTGCAGTTTTTATTCAAAGCTCCTAGATGATTTTATGGTATAGTCTGGCCATACTACCACGTATTTCTCCATTATCCTAATGTTGATAATCACCTAATTTCTCAGAAACTGTAATATTCCATGACTTACAACCAGATGACAACACTGACTGAATACTGATTAAAAAGACAGACTTTGTTTCAACAAGAAGTTTAAGGTTAGGAGCTGTAAGGGAGTTTTAAATTTAATTTGTGGAAGCTTAATTTAACCAGCTTAATACCATCTACAAACAGGAGTATCTTAAGGACCTCACCAACCATAAGAAATCCCTCCTTAGTTTGCACTCTATACATAGCTTCTATTTGAAAAGGATTTTATTGAGTACCAAGACACTATAAAGAAACTTTAGCAAAATCTTTAGCAATGCAAAAAGGACTAGTTTAACTATCCACCCTTCAAAAACAGTTTGAAAGATAAATGCACATTACTCTTCAAGCCAAAAAGTAGTATGGCATATAAGATAAAGCAATCTGACTATAGTCAAAAGACATGCACTTGAATCCTGTCTTAAATTCTTAAGTATTTGTATGATTTTAGAAAATCTACAGTTACTCTAAGTTTGTGTCCTCATTCGTAAAACACAGACAATATATTTTGCTATCTACCTCACAGGTTATTATAAGGAAAATTATTTACAAACTTTAAAGCCCCATGTAAATGATTATATTTTATTTATATTCAAAGATGTATGATATTCAACGGGACAATTATTTAGCCCATATATGAAGAGGAGAAAAAGAAGGGAATAGGGAAAGAGAGAGGCTTACATACCTTCCAGTCCTGACTGGAGAAGACATTGAGATTAGCAGTGTTTCCCAGTATCAGGAAACCATAAAAATGATGAGGGTACCATAAAATATTGAGGTATAAGGTTAGGGGTGCTCAAGAACCCAAAATACCAACATGCCAAATCCTGCCAAATGAATTCAACTCAAGTCTTCTCTTCTCAAGTCAACTCAAGTCAAAGAAAAGCAAAGTTTATTAAAAGTTTGCCATATTGGGTAGACTCTTTAGGAGCCTTGATATCTCTTAAGGCTTGCATTGGGCAAGTGGGCTTGTATTGGACACATAGTAAGTTTGTGCTAGAAAATTCTATGGCGCTCTCCCACATGGAGGCAAGATGGGGTCTTATATACTGAAAGGTTGTGGGAGGAATCTAGGGGTGGTCTAGAGGAGGAGCTTGGGGAGGGTCTTCAGGAGGAATTAATGAGGTCAGACTCCAGTAAATGAGTGAAGTTGCTGGAGGGTACCTGGAGATGACAAACTATGGTGGGCTAGGCCAGTTCAAGGGTATAACAGTTGAGGATGAAGGGTGGGGGATAGCTGGATAATGGAGGGCCAAGCTAGTAACAAAAGTTTGGCCAGAGCCACAATGAAAGGCCTATGGCCTCAGGCAAATGCCTCATCAAATGGGAACATTCAATCAGAGTTCAAGGGGGTTTCTAAAGCTGGCACCTCATCAATATATACATATACACATATACATACACAAATATACATGTGTAAATAGAGAGAGATACATAGATAAATAAATAGATATAGATAATCTTGACCAGGCACTGCAGATGGTCAATAAATTGGGACTAGATTTGAGTAGAAAAAAAAAACTTTACATATACAGTAGTAGATACTTAATAAATATATAGATAACTGAACCAAAAGAATGGAGCTACAGGACTTAAACAGGGAAACTGTGTAGACAAAGAAAAAAACTTTTTCAGAACCTACAGAGTTTAGTCACATCATGATTTCATTTTTTTTGTTTAATGCATCCGTCTTTATCAGTACAGCACATAAGCTCATATTCAAAATTGGAGGAGAGAAATTTTAGTACAGTGGGGTAGAGTGGGTGAACCAGGTACCCTCTGAATCATTGTTGGTGACTTGGTATTCAAAATACCATAATAGTAAGCTCCCACCTTTGGAGATGCAGAGATAAACAGAAGAAATAAACATCCTGAGGCAAGATGGGGTGCTTGGAATATATATATTTGTAACATCAGTCTGTTTGTAACATCAGTCTGTAATATCAGTTTGTAACATCAGTTTGTAAAAGGGGTGCTTGGGATCTATGTCTGTAAAATCAATTTGTAAAACCAGTCTGTAAAATCACATTTCCCCCCCCCAGCCTCAGAGCATTAACTCTGCCCCTTCCTCCTGCCAGCACTCTGCCCAGCAACAACTCACGAATTATCTCTGCTTGAAACAATAACAAGCTACCTATGAATCCTTCACTAAATCATCTATAAACATTTTAGGCAAATGTTATCTCCCCTAGTAGAGTGTCCAGCTGCACCCATGAATCCTTCAATGCCCTATCTATAGGTTAACTCCTTAGTCAATTATACCCATACTGAGTCTCTGTTAGCCTTGGTTCCCAACATCCATCTTGTCAAACATGACACTGATGGGTGGCAGACTGGGCACTTTTCAGTCAGCCCTAACCTCTGGTGTTTCAGGCCTAAAACCACACCTCCAGGTAGCACCCCCTTGGGCTGTTTCCCAGTGAATTATGGGCAATATGCCTGCACAGTTGATATTAAAAGTGCATATGTTTTTAAGCACTGACCACTCCTTAACTCCTCCCTAATTCCACCCTTACTCACCTAGTTAGCATAATTGACACCTGATTTACTACTATGACTCCTTAAAAACTATGCCTATATCTTCTTTAAGTTTGCAGGTTCCCTAACAACCCTTGCCTGCTGTGGTGTACAGAGTAACAATAAACCTTTACAATCTCGGCTTCAAAGTTTGTTTGAGCCTGGTGAATTCTTTCCAGACTGAATTTCGGGGTTTCTGGTCACTGATAGTGATCAGAGCCCCTGTAAAACCTATTGCCATTCCCCCAACAGTACGCATAGATAAATAGAACAAGCAGTAATTGCTATACTTTGGCAAAAGGTTGGTGTTGATGCTTTTTCATTCTCTGGCATCCTTTCTCTAGAGTTGCTGATCTTTGTTCTAGACCATGCTGTGAGTGCTCTATCTTCTAGTGAAATTAGGAGAGTTCTCTAGCTCAATTTTTGTTGTTGTTGTTGTTGTTGTTGTTGTGAGAGACAGGACCTACAATTTCACTGGTGGAGGAAATTCTAAGCAAGGAACTTCCTTTCACTAATATAGATCTAACAGAGTTACTTGGGATCCTAAGAAGTTAAATGATTCACATGGCCAGTTTGTCAATGACAGAACTTGAACCCAGCTCCAAGGCCAGCTCTCTATTCACTATGCCAAGAACTGAAAGGTCCTAAAAGGGTCTAGAAGTTGCTGAAAAGGGAAGAGTAGATACAGAGAGATGTGCTTAGTTTTTACAAGATTAATACATTTTGCCCAACTGTAATCAATATATTAAAATATTATTTTTGCCTTTTTCTAAGTAGGGATTCCCAATCATTTTTATATCACAGACCCCTTTGGTAGTCTGGTGAAGCCTTTCTCATAATAATTTTTAATAATTTTTAAAATTTAAATATTTTTTAATTCTTTTTTTTCATTTTTCATGCTACATTTCAGTTAGAGGTTAGTGAAAATAAAGATGTATTTTTTCCCAAGTTCAGTTAGCCCCCCTGAAATCTATCCTTTAAGGGGTCTAAGTGAAGAGGAAAAGGTGATAAGGAAAGGGAAGGGTAATAGGTTCTGCCAGGGCCCCCTATCACTATCAGTGACCAGAAACCCTGCAATTCAGTCTGGAAAGAATTCACCAGCCTCAAGCAAACTTTGGAGCCAAGATTGTAAAGTTTATTGTTACCAAGCACAGCGGGCAAGGATTCTTAGAAAACCTGCAAACTTACAGAGATCACAGGCATAGTTTTAAGGTGTCAATTATGCTAACTAGGTGAGTAAGGGTGGGATCAGGGAGGAGTTAAGGAGTGGTCAGTGCTTAAAGGACCATGCACTTTTAATATCAACTGCGCAGGTGTATTGCCCATGATTCACTGGGAAATAGCTCAAGGCGGGGCTAGCTGGAGGTCAATCCTCGGTCACAGTCACTAAAGAGTTCCCAGTCTGCCACCCACCAAGGTCATCAGAGACTGTGGGTATATAATTGACTAAGGAGTTACCCTATAGATAAGTTATTGAAGAATTTATGGTGCAGCTGGCCACTCTAACCAAGGGAGATAACATTTAGTGAAGGATTCATAGATAACATTGTTTCAAGCAGAGATAAACAGGTCATGAGTTGTTCCTGGGCAGAGTGCTGGAAGGGGGAAGGAGCAGTCAATGCTCTGAGGCTGGGGGGTGGGGGTGGAAATGTGATTGTACAGACTGGTTTTACAAATTGGTTTTACAGACATAGATCCCAAAGTACCCCATTTACAAACTGATGTTACAGATTGATATTACAGACATATATACATAGATTGATGTTACAAACATATATACATCCCAAGTACCCCATCATAAGGACCTCAAATTAAGAACCCAACTCCAGGGAAAGTTGGGGAAATTATGAGCCTATGTTTTATAATTTAGTAGATGGATAAAAGTAATGGGGGGAGAAAAGGAAGCAAAATGGTCCAAACCACTAATGTTAACCACAGCTAAGAGAGGAAGAGGCCTTAAATTGCAGAAGTGGGAAATAGGCATTGGAGTAGTTTAATCTACTTGAATTACGTATGGAAATATGATAGGGAGAAGGACTAAGGCAGGGAACTCCAGGGTGAGGAAAGGCCCTCTCCCAGAGCAATCTTTCCCACTTGAAATATGGTGGGGGGGAATCTAGAAATGAATGAATGACAAGATTCCCTCAAATCTGCATCCCTCCCCATAAGATTACAAAAGCACATCCGGGTAACCCCTCCCCCTACGGGTCAATAAGCAGGACAGCCACACTACCGCACATGCGCAACCTCTCCAGCCTCCCTTCATCCTGCAGTCCCCCAGAAAAGCTCGCAGCTTTCTCCCGCCAGCCTTTCAAACGCCCGCCACTCTTAATACCCACGTCCTGCAGCTTGGGGCCGCGCAGGCGCAGGAAGCAAGGTTGCTTTGGGCCGGACTCAGGCCCCTCTCGGGCGCTGCAGGGGCTGACGTTGGGTCTGGCCGGGCAGCTGCAGGGAGAGAGCGGGTCTTGTGGCTCCGAAGGCCCGCGGCACGGAGACACCGGAGGGCATCGAGCCGGCGGGGACTGGCGGCGCCGCCGCCCCCCCAGCCGCCGTCCCCCCGGCGCAGCAGCTCACCCTACTGGTCATGCAGCCCAGCGGCGGGCAGGAGGAGGCGGCGGCGGGCGCCATCCTGCGGCCGACCCCCTCTCCCGCGGCCTCATCCACCCCGACTCCGACCCCAACTCCGACCCCGGCCCCGGGGGGCGGCAGCTCCGCCGGGAATCTCACGCCCCTGTTTGAAGTGGCGGGAGATGGCGAGGACGAGGCCGCCGAGGACGAGGCGGACCTGCTGGACACCTCTGACCCGCCGGGGGGCGGCGAAAGCACGGCCAGCCCGGAGGAACTGGAGGACGAGGAGACCCACTCTGGCGGCGAAGGCGGCCGGGCGTCGGCGGGAGTGCCGGGCGGGGGCGGCGTGAGCAAGACGTGCACCTACGAGGGCTGCCGCGAGACCACGAGCCAGGTGGCAAAGCAGCGCAAGCCGTGGATGTGCAAGAAGCATCGCAACAAGATGTACAAGGACAAGTACAAGAAGAAGAAGAAGAGCGACCAGGCCTTGAGCCTGGCCGGCACCGCGGCGGCCGGCGGGGGCTCGGGCGGCGGCAGCGCGGGCAGCGTCAAGCTCGAGGTACTGCGGGCGGCGGGCGCGGGGGCAGCGGTGCGTGGAGGCGCGCCGGCCCGGGAGCGCGTTCTGCCAAAGTGCACACTGATGTTTGCAAACTAAGAGCTCCCTTAGCGGCTGCCCGCCCGTGGTAAGCCGTGATAAAGGCTTCCTGACTGACCCGCGGTGCAGTGGAGAGAGCGCCGGACTCAGACCTGAGTTCCGATTTGGCCTCTGATATGACCCGTGGGCAAGTCGGTTCACCTCTGTGTGCCGCAGCTTCCTCAGTTGTAAAAGGGGGGTGATAATAGTACTTTCTCCTAAGGGTTATTGAGGGGATCAGCTGAGATAAAAATTGTACAGCGCCCAGCACAGTGCCTGGCACATCGTAAAGGGTTAGCTGTCATTATTATTAATAACAATTTAGTACAGATTAAAGTTATGAAAGCTCAAACTGCAGCTTAAAACTGCTAAAGCAGCGGAATTGCACTAAGACTTTGGGGATTTAATAGCAGCTAACACTTAAATAATGAAGTGCTTTAAGGTGTTCGAACATACGCGATCTCATTTTGATAAAATGAAGAAAGACCTGAGTTTAAGTCTTCACACTTAATAGCTGTGGGAGCTATTTGATTGGATCTCTGCAAGTCACTTAACCTTATGAGTGACTGACAAAGCAAGTCACTGCCAGCCTCAATTTTCTCATATGTAAAATGGGCATAAAAGCACCCACCTCCCAGGATTATTGTGCTGATCAAATGAGATAATATATAAATATTATACATTTATATATAAATATTACATGTTATATAAAACTTAGCTATATAAATGCTATATAAAAATTAGCTGTTATTGAAGTTTTTTACATCTCTTAAAGCATTATATAAATGTTATTGATTATTATGACCATCAAAGTGTGTGACAAGGAAAAGCAAACATTCACCTGGGGAAGAGGGTATGAGCATTTAAAATATATTGGGCAAATTTTGGTGAGTCTAATTGTTGAAGGGGTAAGCTGTTGTCTGTAGAAAATCAAGTGCAGTTGACATGTTGGCAGCTTAATTGTCTTACTTTTTCTCAATTTGTGTTACTTCTCCCAGAGAAAAAGCATTTCAGGCACAAATATCTCAAGATACTTGGATTGTTTGAATTGGGTTGATGTGACAGCTACCAGTTTACCAGAAAGGCTTTTATTCTTAAAGGCATCAGGTTTATCTATTCTGTAGAAATAATTTGTTGTGAGCTCCTTGAGAGCAGGGACTGTGTTACTTTTTCTCATATCCCCAGTGCTTAGCACAGTGAATGGCACACAGTAGGTGTTTAATAAATTAATGCTTGTTGACTTAGGACATTTATAGCACTTCCCTGGCAAGGCCTCTGTGAGGTAGGAAATACAGAAACTGATCTTTACAGGCGAGGTAACTGAGACCCAGAGATGATCCTATAGCAGTTAAGTGTAGTGAACTGAGTTTTTAGAGGCTGGAAGGTAAATGGTGACCGGTCTAGAATGTTTGGGATTTCTACAAGTTAAGCTAGTTCATTTTAAAACTCCCTTCTGAATTGATTTAGATGCTTACCTCCCCTTTAGAAGAGGTAGTCAAGTGGAATGAAGAGTTTTGATCTTCTAATCAGGAATCCTTGGCTTAATACCTGTCTCAGATAACTTAGTACCTATGTGACCATGAGTAAGCTATTGAAAATCTTCAGAACCTCATTTCCCTATAGGGATAATAATAAAATATTTGATTCACATTTACTTTTTACATATGCTGGCTTTGCATAGTCTACAAGAGCTTTGAAGACATGGTCTTTGCCTTCAAAAAGTTCATATCCTTTTTGAAGAGATAAAAATATATCTGACTATACAGGGTAGGATATGAGAGATTTCAAGTTAATGCCGGAGATGTTTAGTTCCAAAGAGAGATCACTGGAATGTTTATGAAAGGCATCATGGAAAAGGTGTCACTTGGACTTAGGATTTGAGGAGTGAATAGGATATGCAGATTGGTAGCAAGGGGGTGGGCATATAGACAAAGTCAGAAGAAGGGCATGAGCAAAGATAGATTGAAAGTGAAAAGTTTGTTGAGGGCATAATGTCTAGATCTGGTTCCACCCTCTAATTTTGATCATGAGGATCAGTCTTCCCTTCTACATTAGTAGGAGAGAAGTGTCTTCACATTCAAAATTACAGGGTTGGACTAGGTCTAAATGTTACACTGATAAGATTGGTGTCTGGTTGTTAGGAGTGTCATGTAATATGTTTAGACTTGACTGCAGGTGCTAGGAAATAGGCTGGACTATAAATGAAAAAGGTTAATTAAAAAATTTATTGTATCATTAATTTCAGGAAAGCACAGATGGCTCAGCATCCGTTGGAAAACAAAGATCTGGTTCTATTGGAGATCGTCCTACAAGACCTACTCTCTTAGAGCAAGTGTTAAATCAAAAACGGCTGGTAAATATGATTTCTTTTGTAAAACTGATACAAATCTAAAACATGATTGTTTTCTTTTTCGTGTTAACCTCTGAAAGGTAACTGAAGCTTCATAAACTGACTGAAACTTAAATTTGTTTTATTTATGCACATGAAACCTTGATATAGGGAAGATAACCTTTAGTGAAGGCCTGTTCATTAAATCTTTTGGTTATTTGAGCAAAATGGAACTCAGTGTAAACCTGTCATCATGAATTCCACTTTGGTGTTGGTTTAACATTGAGTGCCTCCATTATAAATTTTTACCTAGTTTCAGGTGGTACCAGTATCTCCTCTTCCAAACTTTCTTTCTGCTTTTTTTGATCCAAGCTACCCTTTTCCCAGTTTCCCAGATTTGTAATTTCAGTAGTAACCTTAACTCCTCACTCTCCCTTTCCCTACACATCCATTCAATTACCTTTACACAGCTCTGATAAATCCCTTCTTTTGGCACATTAGTTGAGGCCCTTATTACCTCTCACCTATATAATTGCAGTGACCTCCTAATTGGTCTCCCTGCCTCAGGTTTATGACTTCAGCCCCTCTTGTAATATGGCTGACAGAATGATTTTCTTTGTTCATATCTGACCCTATCACCTTCCTAATTCCTCAGTTCCACCATTGCCTATAGGAACAACTCTTATGTTTCACTATTAAAGTCCTTCACAATTTGGCCCCAGTCTTTTTCCAGCCATGTATATTACTTTCTCTCCTGCACTCCCCAATCCAGCCAAACTGGATATGACATTTTCCCTTGTTTGTGCCTTTGCATTTGGTTTCCCTTAGCCCTAGAATTCACTTTCTCTTCACCAATACCTCATAGAATCACTCCCTTCAAGACACAATTCAGAAACTACCTTCTACAGAAGCCTAGCCTGATTCACCCAATTACTAGTGTCATCCTTTCCAAACAACCTTGTTGATGTAACTACTTTGTATTTATTCCCTTCAGAATTTTTTGTGTATACTTATTTACTTGTCTCCCTTGTTAGAATGTAAAGTCTTTGAGAGAAGAGATTATTTCTTTGAATTTTGATCTTTATTGCCTGACACAAAGTAGGAACTTAATCAGTGCTTATTTTTTTTAATTGCTTTTTTTTTTGAAGGGGGGAAGGCAGGGAAATTGGGGTTAAGTGACTTGCCCAAGGTCACATGGCTAATAAGTGTTAAGTGTCTGAGGTCAGATTTGAATTCAGGTCCTCCTGATTCCAGGGCTTGTGCCCTCTGTTTATTGATGGATTTTGACTTTGACTAGGTCTGGCCTAGCCTAAATAATAATGTGTTTTTCAGAAATGCTCATTTTTACATAGAGAATTACTATACTGAAGCCTTGTTTTGAACTGGTTATTTACACAATATTACAAATTAAATTTTGTGTGTAAACTCTCTTAAATTATAATTTTCCCAGATAAAAATTATTAATGCCCTGTTTACTCTGAACAATTAACAATTTTATTTTTGATCCTTAAATTGGGAAATCAGTGGCATAGGCAGTTGTACATTAGAATTTATTTGGAGTAAGCTTCTAATTCTTTTTTTCCAATCTGACAGATGTGAATCTGTATTACCAGAATGTGCTATTAGAAATGTAATATCTCGGGTAGCTAGGTGGTGCAGTGGATAGAGCACTGGCCCTGGAGTCAGGAGTACCCGAGTTCAAATCCTGCCTCAGATACTTAACACTTAGTAGCCTAGTAGTCGTGCAACCTTGAGCAAGTTGCTTAACCCCATATGCCCTCCAAAAAAAGCAAAATAAAAATGTAATATTTCTCCATACCCAATGGAACAAGTATTTGCCATAGCAAATGTGTCATTTACTGTAAGAAACCCTGGGGTGAAATTTAGGAAATAAAACTTAGGAAAAAATAGCGATTATTGCTCTTTATTAACAAAAAATTAAAGTTCATATTAAATGTTAAGTGAATAATCATTTTGTGATCTGTTTAAAAATAAGGTTTAGTAGTAGGGATTGAATCCTACGGCTAAGTTCAGAAGTATCTCTAAGGCTTAAATCTAGCACCAGAATATTTTTATTTTTAGTTTCTAATTTTTTTTTTTTTTTTAGGGGGAAGGCAAGGCAGTTGGGGTAAGGTGTCTAAGGACAGATTTTAACTCAGGTCCTCCTGACTTCAGTACTGATGCTCTATTCACTGCACCACCTAACTGCCCCCTTGAATTTTATTTATCAGGATTGTAATAGAACCATCTAGAATGAAGGCATAATCTAATGTTAGAATTGGATGAGACATCAGAGAGAATCTTCTTCAATCACAACCATATTTTGCAGATAAGGAAACTGAGATTGAGGCTCTTTTGCCTATTTTACTAGAACTTATGCAAAGACATGGAGGCCAGTAGATGGAAACCAAGGCCTCGATCTTGTTCTGAGACTGATATGTACCATACTGTTCAACCTGCTGTTGAAACTGTAGAAATAATTAGCTTCTGTCCTTCAATTTTTAGTAGTTCTCATTTTCTTTTTTTTTCCTTGCTACTGTGGACCAGCCCTACCCTTAGTGCTTTATTCTGCAAGTTTAAGACCTTTCCACATCTACATAGGATGCTCATCTCTTAGGATATGAACAAAATATTAAACCATTCTCAGGTCAAAAACAGGGTGGAATGCTTCTTGCTTTTAATACACTCAGAGTCATATACATAAACAACTTCCATCTTTATTTTTCTATGACTTGTTGTCATAACACATGCCCAAGGTTTCTGTTTTAATGCAAATGGTGACCTTGTTAACATATGTGTTAATTTGAGTTTAACATCAGCTATTAAATATAATAAAAAGTTTCATTTATTTGTAGGTCTGTTTTATGTTTTGGTTCCTAACATGACACTATTAACCTAGATGATGCTAGCTTATTAATATTTAAAATGAGTACATAAATAATTAGTGCATTATACTATGTTTTTCTTCTTTTAAGGCACTATTAAGAAGTCCAGAAGTTGTACAGTTTCTGCAGAGACAGCAACAACTACTAAATCAACAAGTTTTGGAACAAAGACAACAACAGCAGTTTCCTGGAACATCAGTGTGAAGGGATTAATTGAGGCTGTCCACAGGTTTAGTATCTCACTGTTCTAACTGAAGATATTTTTATATTGAAGAAAAAGGGGTTATAGCAGTCAAGTAGAACAATGCATATGATTGTCATAAAACCTTTTGCTAGAAATACATACATTTGCTTTTTGAGATGGGTTTTAGACTTTGGGAATCTGGATTTTGAAGGAATCTGGTTCTGTGTTACATTTCCAAAACTCCACTTGACTTAGTTGTTTTAAAAACATTTTTCAACTTTAATTTTAGAAATACCCCAAATTTCCCAACAAGTTATCAGGCAAAAGATCATAAATATGGTCATTCTTAAGTTTATTATTAATGAAGGAATGAGATAATTACTTTCTGTGGAAGTTATGAAAGTAATAGATATTGATCTTGAATTGTCTAGCCACTGAGTGTGGCAAGCTGTAGCTTGGACATTCAGGAGGCATGGGCTCAAGAATAACCTTCTTTATGCTTTTCTACACACTTAAACCCAGAGTTAACAAGGAAGCAAATATAGAGTGTGTGTATACGTATGTAGGAAGAAGGGTGGTAATAATCAGTTGCTCTATGAGACAGAAGTGTTCCCCCATCTTCATGAATGTCCTACTGAAGCCAAAAGAGGACTTTGTGAAAGAAATTGGAATGAAGAAAATAAAGAAGAAACTACTTGATTACTTACCCAACATCTCATTGTCTGTTGCATGTCAGCTGTTAAATGTGATCTCTGTGGAAGCAGGTATTCTGAAGTGCAGAATCTGTGGTTGGTGGAGATTGTGTCTGATTCACCTTGTTTACCAATTCCCTGATAAAATTGGTACTGATTTTATTGCTTATTACTCATTTTTTTCATTGGAAAAGTCTGAGAAAAGGAGGAAGAACTCCTTGTATGTTGTGAATTATTAAAAAACAATTGAGCCATTTCGAGATTGTTACTATTGAATAGTAGCCCAAAGAATGAAGTGAGATACTTTTTATCCTTTCTTCCTAAGATAACAAAACTCAAAATCATATCTAATCATAGCACCCAGTAGAATGTCAGAGTAAATATTACCATTGCACCTGTGCACATCCTGATGCACAATGTGTACCAAGCTGGGTTGTATGGAAGCATGTTTGTTTTTCATAAAATGGTTTTTAAGCCACAGCCTCTACAGACAAAGCTCTCTGATAAGTATTCAAAGAGTATTCTAATTCATTTTATATGTAAGGCTTTATAACAATTATACATTGGTGCAAAAAACAATAAAATAAAAATTTGTGTACTTTTGAGTTGTAATTTATTCATATATTTATTGGCTTTAATCTGTAGAGGGGGTTAAGTTAAATCGATCATTTTTTGTCATGCTGGCATATGATCCTAGATTATGCCTTTGATCTATATGGTCAGGAAACCCAAACCTGTGTTGAAGCTTAAGAACTTAAGATAACTTCCACTACTTCTACTAGAAAAGGGGAAGGGGCTTTACATTTAAGACCTGAGTAAAAAAGGAGGGAGGAGCTTAAAAGATTTAGATATTAAGATATAATTCATGCTTCTATTAAGAACCAGGTGATAAGTTCCATACTAAAAGACATGTCTTGGGATAGAACAAATGGATAAGGAGAAGATTAAAGGTAATGGTGAGGAAGAAAAGTAGGTTTAAGAAACATAGGGCATCGGAAGAGAAGAAAAGATTGGCCAGATAAAGGTATTTTGGAATTTTTGGATATGAAAGTAGAATACTTGTGGGTAATGACAGGATCAAGGGAAATCTCATTCCTATGTAAGCTGAGTTGGAGTGACAGAGTAGGTCATGGCAGTTGAGTAGTTTGAGGAACTGGGTTATGGTATCTGAGGGAACAATAACATGTATTCTGAAATTCTCAATTATGAGGGCGGGAGTTGAGGTGGAAAGGAAGACCATGAATCAAGCACTGAATCATTGAAAATGATCTCATCACTCGCTGAAACTATTATCTCCTAAATTATAAATAGTCTCATGTCCTCATACTTCTTGACCCTTATTCAGCCTTCACCTTTATTACTGCCTTCTTCTGCATACTTTCTCATCTCTAGGCCTTAATGATTCTGCTTTATCCTGGTTCTTCTACCTACCTGACTTTGCCATTTTAGTGTCCTTTGCTAGATATTTACTCACTACTCTTGGTTGTCCCTCAAGGGGTTGTGCTTGATTCTCTTCTCTGTAGTGTCTCATTTGGTGATTTCATCAGCTTCTGTGGGTTTAATTATCTCTACACAAATGAATCTCATCTATTTTTCCATTGCTGACATCTCTTCTGACCTGCAGTCTCACACATTTGGACATTTTGAATTGGATGTCTCATAGACATCTTACATTCAACATGTCAAGAAGAGAGCTCATCTTCCAGAAATCCCCTCCTCTTTCTAATTTCCATATTACTATCAAGGCCAGTCACTCAGGGTCACAACCTTTATGTCATCTTCAACTCCCTCTACCTTTTCAATCTAATGTCAATCTTACCATTTCCTTCTCTACAGCATCTATCTCGTATATGCCTCCTCTATTCACCTTTGTGCAGACTCTTACCACCTCACACATAGACTGTTGCAATAGCCTGATGATTGGTCTCCCTGCCTCAATGCTCTCCCCACTTCCATCATCCTCTACTCAGCTACAAACTGATCTTCCTTAAGCACAGGTCTGAACATGTCATTTCCCTTGTCAGTAAAAAAAGATGGAAAGAAAGATATTCTTACAACTGATTCCCACTAACAGCCATAACACTGTTCTTCCTGCTGGCATACAACACTCAACTCCTGACCACATTTTTACTGGTTGTTCCCTTGTGCCTGGGCTTCTCTGGCTTCCTTCATGACTCAACTCATATTCTACCTTCTACAGGAAGACTTTCTCCATCAGGGTTCCCCTGCCCCGTACAATTGTTAGTGCCTGTCCTCTAAGATTGCTTCCCATTTACTTTGTATATATTTTCTTGTGTTTATGTAAATACTTGTTTGCATCTTGTCTCCTCCATTAGAATGTGAACTCTTTGAGGGAAGGAACCCAAGATTTAACACAGAAATTAACTCATGGTAAGTGCTTAATAAATACTTGTTTTGTTATATTTGCCAGATTGCTCCTCAAAAATGATTCTTCAAGTTTATAATTTCATCAGCAGTCATTAAGTGTGCCAACAGTGAGGATTTTTACCTTTAATTGTTTGGGTTTTTTTTTTACTAATTTTATGAATATGAGATTGTACCTCAAAATTGTTTTATCTTTTATCTCTATTATAGACATTGAAAATTTTTTCAAGTAGTTCTTAACAATTTGTATTTCTTTTGAAAAACTGATTCATATTCTTTGACCCTTTATCCATTATGAACAATATGGAATTACTATTATGCCTTTATAACAGGTTTCTTGCCAAGCATGTTGGCATTTGCTTGCAATCTCAGCTACTGGGGATTAGAAGTTAATAGATTTCTTGAGCTTGGGAGTTCTGAGCTGTAGAATTGGACTGTACCAATTGTGCATCTGCACTAAGTTTGACATCAATAGAGTGAGTCTTCAGTGGGGACTTGGTGAGGAGTGGTGCCACTAGGTTGCTTAAGGAGGGGTAAACCAACCTAGGTCACAAATAGAGCAGGTTAAAGCTCCCAAGTTCCTATGTCAATCAGAATGGCATAGGCCCCACTACTTCCAGGCTAGTAGAGATTAGGAGCATCAGTCTTTGTCTTTTTTAAATAAGATTCTTTATGTATTTTTAAATGTCAAACTTTTACATTGATTTGCTCTGAATATTTTCCCAATCTATTATTTTTCTTTTTATTTTAATTATATATATTTGTTGTACAGAAATGTTTTATTTTCATGTTATCAAGCACATCTATCTTCTCTCTACTAATTATTTTTGTTGAATTGAAAAAAAAATTACCTCTACAATTGAAATACTTTATTCCATTTTCTTTCATCATTTTTATAATTCTGTGCAGGAGTATATGATCTAAAATATGGGTCTTTTCCTGACAGATTACCAACTAATGTTCCTAGTATGTTTGTCAAATAATTCTGTTCTAGGTTTATATTTTCTATATGTTTATCAAGCACTAATCTTTTTGTATATATTTGGTTGACACTCTGGTGTATTTTTTCTATTCCATTGATCTCAAAAAGACCCATCTATAATATGTGTCTCCACTTCTCCCTCTTCTTAACCCTTTACAATCTGTTTATCATTCCATCACAGCTACTTTCCTCAAAGTTACTCATGATCCTTTCGTTGCTATATCCAGTGACCTTTTTTCTATCCTCAGTCTCGACCTCTCTTGCAGCCTTTGACACTGTTGATCACTCTCTCTTCCTTGGCACTCTCTTCCTTCTAGGTTTTTGTGATATCACCCTTCCCTGGTTCTCCTTTGCTGGATCCTCATCCAGATCACATGCTCTAACCAGAGGTGTCCCTCAGGGTTCTATACTGGGTCCTCTTTTCTTCTCCCTCAATACTACTTCACTTGATGATCTCATCAGCTCTCATGGATTTAATTGCCGTCTCTATGCTGATGATTTTCACATCTCCCTGTCCTGTCCCAAATTCTCCTCCAGTCTGACGCCTCAAACCACCTTTCAGTTATTCTGAACTGGATTACAGCAGACATCTTAAGTTCATTATGTCCAAAACAAAATGAATTATCTTCTTCCCTAAACTCTCCCTATTTCCTGTCTTCCCTATTGTTGTAGAGGGACCCACTAACCTCCTAGGCCCACAGGCTTGCAACTAGGAGTTATCCTGGATTCTTCACTCTCTCTCACCCCTGTCACCTAAGCCTGTCGATTTCACCTTTGTGATATCTCTCAAATATTTTCCTTTCTCTCCTCTGACACTGTCACTACTCTAGTACAGGCCTTGATCACCTCACACCTAGATTATTTCAGTAGCCTACTTTATGGATCTGCCTGCCTCCAGTCTCTCCCCACTCAAATTCAGTCTCCATTCACTAACTAAAGTGATTTTCCTAAAGCACAGGTCCAGTTTTTGTCACCTCTTACCATCACCCTCCCTACTCAATAAACTCCTATGGCTTCTTATTGCTTCCAGAATCAAATACAAAATACTCTAGCTTTGTTACCCTTTGTTACCTAGGCCCCTCCTACCTTTCTATTCTTCTTATACCTTACTCTTAGATCCAATGATACAGGCTTCCTAGCTGTTCCACTAACAAGATACTCTTTATCTTGACTCCAAACATTTTCTCTGGCTGTCCCTCATAGCTGGAATGCTCTCCTTCCTCTGCTTGGACTGCTGACCTCTCTGCTTTCTTTAAGAACCAACTAAAATCCTGCCTTCTACAAGAAGTCTACCTCAACCTTTCTTAATTCCAGAGCTTTCTTTCTGTTATTTATTTCCCATTTATCCTGCATATAGCTTGTTTTGTATTTATTTGTTTGCATGTTGTCTCCCTTGTTAGATTATAAGCTCCTTGAGGGCAGGGATTGTCTTTTAAAGCCTCTTTTTGTATCTCCATTCCTTAGCACAGTGCCTGACACATAGAAGGAACATAATAAATGTTGATTGATTGGTTGATCTGTTTTTCTTAGTAATGCATAGCTTGTGTGATCGATACTTTGTAATATATTTTACAATCTGGGGATGTAAGACCACCTTCATCTTCTCAGTGATATTCTTGTACACTTGTTTTCCATATAAATCTTCTTGTGAATTTATCTAGTTCTATAAGGAAATCCCTTAGTATTCCAGTTATTTCTCCAAATATGTAAATTAATTTGGAAAGCACTGACATTTTTACTGTAACATCCAACCCATTACTAATGTTGAATGTATCTCCAATTACTGAAGTCTTCCTTTATTTTGGTCACAATTGTAGTTCTTTTTATGTGGCTCTTATATATTTCTAGATAGATTAGTTCTTAAGTACTTGAAAGTTTCTATTAATGTAAAGGATTTTTAAAATTGTTTCTTGATCTTTATTACTAGTAAATAAGAATGAAGACTGATTACTTTGTATCTTTATTGCCCTTTAGGCTATTTGCAGATTTAATTTGTCTAAAATGATTGTGTTTAACGATTTATAGAATGTAAAACTTTAAGTGAAAGTGGTGTCAAAACGATGAATTTTTAAAAATGTTTTATAAATGCTTTACATTTGAACTAGTTCATGTTAACTTAGAGTATATTGCTAAAGAATGGGCAAGCTTTTTAGTGCCTAGTATAGTATTCTGTGTTTTATTTTGTTTTCATTTTTTGGGAGAGGAACGAAAATTTTTATTATGCCTCCTCCCCACCATAAAAAAGTGATCAGTATAGAAAAAAAAAGTTTTCCATTATTTTGCTGAGAATTTCTTTCCATGATTTCTCTCATTACCAATATTAGTCAATAAACATTTTGTTAATTATCTACTGTGTGCCAGGCACTGTGCTAAGTGCTGGAGATAGCTGAAAAGCCAGCATCTGCTCTCAAGAAGCTCACAGTCTAATGGGGGAAACAAGAAAAGAACTTGGCACAAACAAGATAAATACAGGATAAATTTAAAACAATTAGCAGAGGACTGCTGGAAGTAAGAGAGATTGGAGAAAGTTGCCTGTAGAAGGTAGGATTTTAGCTGGGATTTGAAGGAAGCCAGAAGGCAGAGATGAGGTGAGGGATCATTCCAGGCATGGAGAATGGACAGTGAAAATGCTAGAGTCAGGAGATGGAGAATCTTATTTGAAGGCCAACAAGGAGTCCAGTGTCAACAGGATCACAGAGTATATATCAAGGTGCAAAGTGTAAGGAAACTGGAGAGGGAGGTAGATGGAATAGATTGTAAAGAACTTTGAATGCCAGACATAATTTTGTATTTGATTCTGGAGGTAATAGGGAGCCACTGGAGTTTATGGGAATGCAGGGATTGGGGTAAGGGGAAATAAAATGGTCTGGCCTGTGCTTTAGGAATATCACTTTAACAACAGCATGATGATCATATTTTATATTTAACTATTCTGTAAACTCCAAGAACTTTTGAAGTCTTTTATGATGTTCAGCTAATGCATACGCCTCATTGAATTGTTCACTAAAAACAGTAGTTATCTGGTATGTAGCACTTTTTAGTTATACCTATAAATCTTAATAGTTTATAAGAAACATTCACAAGACGTCCTGAAAACCTGAGTGGTTTGCTGGACCCATGAAGCACTTCAGAATGTTTAATGTTAATGATCTCATTTAGGTTCTTTAAGAAAATTTCTCCATCTAAAAAGTCATTCCCCAATGAATTGAGGAAATTGTCAGCTATGAGCAAACAATTCTCAAAGGAGGAACTGATTGCAATTGATGCAAATCACTAAAAATAGAAATGAAAATCAAAACAACTTGGGTTTCACCTCACACAATTGGCAAAGATGACAAAATATGGAAGTAGCGTTGGAGGAGGCATTAAAGATAGGCACTCTAGTACCCTGTTGGTAAAAAGGAATTCTTCCAGTCTTTCTGGAAAGCAGCTTAAGAATTACACTAAAACCTGAATAACATGTTTATGCCTTTTGGCCTAGAGATCCCACCACTAGGCATATATCCCAAGGTATTCAAAGTAGGAAAGGTCCCATAAATATCAAAATAATCACAGTAACGCTTTTTGTGATAAAAAAAGAAATTGAAGAAGAGCAGAACCAGGAGAAATTTGCATACAATTACAGACACAACGTATGTGTGATGACCAACTTTGATAATCAGACTGGACTCTTCTCAGCAATGCAGGGTTATAAGTCAACTCCAAAAGACTCGTGATGGGGAGAGATGTCTACATCCAGAGAAAGAACAGAGTTTGAATGAAGATTGAAGCAAATTACCTGCTCTCTTTCATTTTTCACATTTGGTTTTGTTTCCTCTTTCCCATTGGTCATTCCATATGATACAATCCTTCTTTATAACCTGACTAATGTCTAATGTGAAAGTATCTGCAGATCCTATACTGATTGTATGTTGCCATGGGATAAAGGGGGTAATGGGGGGGGGAGGGGAAGAAAATTTGAAACTCAAAGAATTGTAGAACTGAATCTTGTAAACTCAAATTAACAAAAGACCAAAAAAAAAAAGAAAACAAAAGAAATTGAATTAAGTATCCAGCAGTTGGGGAATGGCTGAAAAACTGGCACATAAACAGAACGAAGTACTACTACTATGTTGTAAGAATCGACATTTATGAAGACTTCTGAAAAACATGGCAAGACACAGACCAGCTGATACTCAAAGAAGGAATTATAACCAGGAGAACAATATATGCATTGAATATAACTCTGTAGACTCTCAGCAATCTCTTAATCTCTCGGGATTCTAGACAATTCTCTAAGACTATACATTGCATACATATATGCATACTTCATCTGGGAGCTCCCTATAACAATGAAATCACAGGTCCAGTCCCAGTCCCTACTTTAATTCTCTTTTATTAATTTCCTTGATTTCTAGTTGTCTTTAGCTGCTTCTAGAGGGCAAAGGACTATGCTGCTTTTCATCTTGTATCTTCAGAGCCTATGTAGTGCTTTACCCCTGTCTCCCTTGTTAGCATTAGGTTTGGACCTGTGATTTGAATGGGGTAGGAAGTGCCTGATGAAGAACATCTTTACTCCCTTTGCACATTGGCACCTTAACTCAACTGTAGGTCTCAGTTGCCTGAGGTTAAATGATATGCCCAGGGTCATACAGCCAGCATGTATCCAAGATGGGCCTTCATCCCAGGTCTTCTTGACTAAGGCCAGCTTTCTGCTGTCAAGCTGCCTTTTTAAGATTACATAGGTTAATACCTATTTGCAAAAGCTGCCTATTTGTAAGTAGGCCCAAATAGCTAAAATTAGCAGATGAGAACTGTCAGGTACAAAAAAGGTTCAATTAAAGTATTTTAAGTTCAAAATTAAGTAAAATTATTATGGTTTTAATGAAAGTGCTACATCATGTTTTTCTTAGCACTCAAGCAGATCAAATCTACTAATAAGCAGATGAGCAATTTCTGCACATGGACCTTCATTTATATTTACCTTTGTACTATTCTATATGCTGAAAATGTATTATTTTTTTCTAAGAATTCAGACATATACTCTATTCCTTGTAATTCAACAGAACAAAAGTTGAATCTTTTTTTCTCTAGGCAGGTATAATTAAGATGCATAGAAAGCACTTGGCTTTTTTATGGGGCATGGAAGCTCATTTTCACCAGTTATTTGTAGCTTGAGTTTAAGAGAGACACAAGCATGTGGTGGGTTAACAAAAAAGGAAACCCTGAGGAAAACATTGTGACCAGTAGGTTTTTCAGTTCTGCTTATTATCCCAAAATTAATAACCTTGTATTGTTGCCTGGCTTCCCTCTTGAGGAAGGCAGTTGGTGTTGATTAAATTTCACACTGGTTGCCTTTGAAAATCAACTAAGGAGACTGTTTTCACATGCCTCCCTTATAAGGTAGTTGTGCCTTTAGTATTACTAGCAGCTCAGCATTAGTATTATTTATAGAGTGCCTGAAAAAATTATTGCCTGAGAATGATAATTAACATTTGAGTTGTACCTGCCTGTATCCAGAAGCCATGGAAACCTCTGAGAACAGTGTGTAGGACTTTTTAAAATAGTTCATAAATTAGGAATTATTTGTATTAGACTTTCAGGAACATCCTGTTTTGTAATTCACTTTAAATCAATTTGATTGTAAACTTCTAAAGCACTGGAGCCAAGTCTCATGCTTTTGTATCACTCATCAGCTGGCATAATATTTTGCAGTTAGTGGGTGCTCAACAAGTAGAATCATGGGATTTTAAAGCTGAAGGGGACCTAAATATTAATGCGGTGTTTGTCACATAAATGAAACCATACTATGATTAATAAAAGGATTTGTTCCATAAAACCTGAACAGTCAAAAGGCCACATCCCAAGGACCTAAAATGTCACATGCGGCCTTAAGGCCACAGGTGTCCCATCCCTGTGGCATAAAGTAACACTTTTACTGTAAGTCATTGTCTTTCTTTTTACATTATATTTGCTTAGCACTTATTTATAGAGCTCTTTTACTGCTCGATGTAGGGATTAAACTAAGTTTTGCCTCCCAAGTAGAAGCAAAAATGATTTCATTATTTGTAACAGTAAAGACACAATCTATGTGAAGTTGCCCCAGATAACCCAATTTCCCCAAATAACTAAACCCCAAAGTAAAGTTCAGTTGCCTGCTACCAAGAAAGACCTCCTGCCTGAACACTGTCTCAACTCAGCCTTGATGCACTTTTAGTCTTCATTCTTCATTGATGTTTTTAAACAGTAGAGAAGGGTAAAAGCAGTTTTCTTGTTATGACCTTATCAGCAACCTCATTTATAAACAAAGCGGCATTAAGGTAATTGTTTTACTTAGCTGCTACTGGAACACAAAGAAAAGGTGGGGGGTCGGAGGTGGGTATTTTGAGGTTTTAAAAATGTTTAGCCTAACTTATGCAAATTCTAAGTCACCATCTCACTAGTTGCCTTTTTTCTCTGATGGTAATTTCAAGCTGCTAGACTGCAGTTCCAAATAGTTACCCGCCCACCACTATATCATTCTAGGACTAGATACTACTATTTGTCTGGGATGATGAATTGTACCTTCATTAGCTATGGACAGCAGATTTTGTTGTTTTAGAGAAAGTGTTTAGCTTTCAGCTAGGATAACAAAATAATCCAGAGCAGAACAGCCACACTCTCATACAACTACTCCAGTAAGGGCTTAAAAAATAAAAGCATCAGAACATGTAATGATCAAGAAATTTTAAGTAAAAACTGCCAAGCACATTTTTCTAGCCCAAGTCCATACCAAGACATAGCTAGAAGTGTACAGGTACTAGGGAAGGGATCCAGCTAGCAAATATTTACACAAAAGCCTTTCCAGGCTTGAAAGGACTGGGGTGAGCCAGGAAAATCTGGAACCTAATATATACGCCAGGGCAGGAAGTTTGGATTGGGGATTGGGTGATAGGAAGGGAAACAGGAGACTGTAACTATGTCACTCTGATCCCAGACCAGGATTGGGAGCCTGCAAAGTGCAGACTGAGAGGGTAGTAATCGGATTAAACCTTAGATCAGACCAAGCCCTAGGACCTTGAAAGGCTGCCACTCAGAATGAGCCTCCTCTGAGGTCCTTGTAGAACAGTCCTCATAAACCAGAAGAAGTAGGGACATGATCCCAGATGATAAAAGATCTGAATCAAACAAGGCCCCACATTCCTTCTAGAAGTGCACAGAGACCGTCCCTAATTGGAAGTAAGGCTAAAAAAAGAAAAACATGGCAGTGATGATAGAATAATTTGTGCCCAAGGCACAGAGGATAGACCCAGAACAAGAGGATAACTTCATAGCAATTTTAAACAAAAAATCTCAAGTTCCTGGATGTAATAACAAGAGTTTAAAAATTCTATTAGATGGTTAATGTTGTAAAAGAAGAAAATGTCAGCTATGTAGTGTAACAGAGCCCTGGATCTGAAATTAGAAAGATGAGTTCAAATCCAGGCTCTGGTATTAGCTGTATGACCTGGGGCAAGTCACTTAACCACTGCTTGCCTCAGTTTCCTCATCTGTAAAATGGAATAATAGATTCCTCAGGAGACAAGATAATCTGGTACTCCCATCTCTTTGAGAACTTGTCACATTTCGTTGTGATCCACACAGTCAAAAATTTAGTGTAGTCAATGGAACTTCAAAAGTATATGTTTTTCTGGAACTCCCTTTCTCCACAATCCAGCAAATGTTGGTAATTTAGTCTATAGTTCCTCTGCGTCTTCGAAAACCAGCCTGTTCTGGTAATTCTTGGTTCATATACTACAGAAGCCTAGGTTGCAGAATCTTAAGTATAACCTTGCTGATATATAAAATGAGTGCAGTTGTTTGATAATTTGAATATTCCTTGGCCTTGTCCACTTAAACTGATCTTTTCTGATCCAGTGGTCACTGTTGAGTTTTCCAGATTTGCTGGCATGTTGACTTTTAACAGCATCATCTTTTAGGAGTCTACATTCTGCTGGGTGGATATAATATTTATGCAGCATATGGGATAGCTGAAAGTGTTAAAGCCTTGTTCACATATTTTCAAACTCGATTTGAGATATAGACATATATGACCATTTTTGTTTTTCTCATGCCTATTCATCTGCATAGGAGACCCAGAGAATCTTGAGGGGTAAGGAAAAACTGCAGGGCCTCTAACCCAGAGTCCACAGTCTGTGAAATAGATTAACAATAATTACATGGAACTTTTAACATTAAGTCATACCATTGGCTGAGACAATAGAATGTGATTCAGCCCTAGTTATAGGGAGTTAAAAAAAATTAAATGCCTATGAGTGTTAATTAGCTGGCTGGTTGTTAGTAACAGGAACTAGACCTGATAGTGTATTATATAGGGACCTCTCTGGATGAGGAAATTCCCTCTACCAATGTTGGTGGACACTTTCTCATCAGATTACCCCACTTCTTGGAGATTGACCAGGTACTTAAAGGACCAAAGTGACTTGTCCAGGCTAGGCTAGACTTCACCCCAGTCTTCCTGGTTTTGAGGTTGCTTGTGTTCCAAAAGTTTGGTGACTGAGAGCTAAGAATCTGGAAACTGATAGGTTTTTTTTCATGGAAAGAAAAACTGCTTTTCTCCCACATGACTGACTAGGAGTGTGAAGCTAAAAAAGAGATGGCAGAGTCTGCCCCTACTGTCATGGGGAAGAAGTTGCACCTTAGTGCCATAGTGGAGGACTCCAGCTCATGTGAACTTTGACCTTGCTTTAGCTTTTCAGGGATTTGCCATTTGGGAGGGCTATAAGTAAATATAGTACAATTTAATCAGAAAGGAAGCACTAAGTAGTTGGTGCAGGAAAAGACTGCCACAGTGGGAGTGGAGAAGTGGGCTGAGGTAAGGTATAATGGAAATGAACATTGAAGAATTCTAAGGATGTTAAGAGGGAAATAAGAGAAGGGATTCTAAGCATTCAGAATATTCTATGTAAAGACTGAAATGGAATATAGAATACCCTAATTCTGAGGTAGCATTTAAATTTTAGTGTTTCCATAGCTGGCTTTCATTCTCCTGTATTCCTTTTCCCTTTTTTTTTTCTTTTATTGAGAGCATAAAAACACAACAAAATCACTTCTAGATCTCTTTTATTTAACTCCTGACTCTTGAAAATATTGGGGTTCTGAGAGGACATGGAATTCTTCTCTTCCCAGAAAGTGGTAAATACTTTCATCATATAGATCCTTCCAACTGTTCAAATTAATTTAACTTTCTGTTTCTTCTTATTCCGATGTCTGCCTTTCGGGGTTTCATTGCACTCTTGTGTTTCTTTCAGGAATATTTGGAAGTCCTCTATTTCACTAAGTCAACTTTTTTCCCCTATAATGTTATATTTTGTTTATCTTTTGCCTTTCAGAAGAGTGTATTCTTAGCTGTCCTCTGCTTTATAATGGTAACTGCTAAGTCTTGAATGATCCTGATATTGTCTCCTGGGTCCTTGTGATGGGAACAGTATTCTAACCCTCCTACTCCCATGTAAATCAAGCTAGTTTTCCTTTAATAGTTACTGAAACTTTACTTAAAATTTGGATAACTCTCAGAGGCTAAAACTCAGTTAGGCTCAGGCCAGAATAGTACTAATTCTTTCTTTCTTATTATTTGCAGTATCTTCCCCCACCCCTACACCCCTGAACTTGGAACAAGCTCTGTATTTTGATTATAATATTCCTGAGAATTTATATTTTAAGATTTCTCTTAGGAGGTAACTAGTGAATTCCTTTTACTTTTACTTTGTCTTCTGGTTCTAATAGAGGTGGGCAATTTTCATTCATGATTTCTTAAAAGATGGTATGCAGGCCTTCTTTTTTTTTTTTTAATTTTGATGTTTAGTTAGTCCAATGGTTCTTAGATTATCTCTCCTTGACAGGAGGTACAGAACAGTGGATATGAATTTGGAGTTAGGAGGAACTGGGTTAGTCATGTTAACCAGGTGACCTCCCTGTACCTATTCATCTATAAAATGAGGAGATTGGACATCTATGTCCAAGATGAGGACATCTGTTGTCCCTTATCCGATCCTATAACCTGTTTTCTAGTTAGTTTTTAATAGGTGATACCTTTGCATTTATTTCTATTTTTTCAGTCTTGTGATTTTTGTTCTAATATTTCTTGTCTTAGGGAGTCATTGATTTCTATTTGGTCCATTCTAATCCTCTGAGTAGTCTGTTACATAGAAAAGATTTTGCACTTCCTGTAGTAAAGTGTTTATTCTTTTCTTTAAAGTTGCCATAAGGAACGAAACAAGCATTTATTAGTAACTTTGCAAATAATAGCTCATTTAATTTTCACAACAATGGGGGGGGATTAAGATTGGAAAAGCAGTGTGACAAGGCTGTATATTGTCACCTTATTTATTTAACTTATATACAGAGTATATCATGCAAAATGCCAGGCTGGATGAATAAAAATCCAGAATGAAGGTTGCTAGAAATGGTAACAATCTCCAGCGTGCACATGATCCCACTTTGATGACAGAAAGTGAAGAAGAATTAAAAAGCCTCTTGCTAAGGGTGAAAGAGGAGACTAAAAACTGGCTCAAAACTTAACATCAAAAAGACTAAGATATTGGCAACTGGTCCCATCGCTTCCTGGCAAACAGAGGAAGAAGAAATGTGTCAGAATTATTTTCTTAAGCTCAAAGATCACTGCAGCCATGAAAGTAAAAGACACTCGACCATTGGAAGGAAAGCTATGGCAAATCTGGATGGCATACTAAAAAACAGAGACATCACCTTGCTAACAGAGGTCTGTAGAGTCAAAGCTATCATTTTTCCAGTAGCACTATATGACTTTGAGAGTTGAACTATAAAGAAAGCTGAGTGCAGCAGAATCAACACTTTTAAATTGTCATGCTGGAGAAGACTTGAGAATTCCTTGGACAGCAAGGAAATCAAATTAGTCAATATTTGAAATTAATTAATCCAGGCTGGAAGATCAGATACCAAATCTGAAACTTACTTTTGCCACATAACAAGAAAATGGGACTCATTGGAAAATTCCCTAATCGTAGGAAAGATTGAAGGCAAAAGGAAAAGGAGACAACAGAGGATGAGATGGATAGATGATGTCATGGAAACAATGAGCACGAATGGACTTTGAGAGATAGCGAAGGACAGAAGGGCCTGGCATGCTGTGACCCACACAGTCACAAGAATCTTGCAGAATGAACAACAAAACCCACATAAACAAAAGCTCAGGGTCCTCAATAATTTTTAAGAGTTTAAATTAGTCCTGAGACCAAATAGTTTAAGAATCACTGCTCTAGATGTTGCTATTTGTTAATGACATAGTTTTGGTTGTATCAAACTCTATAATTCTATAGGATCTTCTCACAATGAAATTTATAACTATACTCAAGAACCAAATGGATGAAGAATGCCTGTTGCCCAGATTATAATATGCAGTTATAGGGACAGATCATTGAGCTAGTCTATCAATACATAGACCTTGAATAAATACAGAAGATGGGCAGACAATAAGCTGGGAATAGAAGAAAAGAATGGGCTACAATACGCTTGCAAACTTGAAGAGACCTTGCAGTAATCCCAAGCTGCCTTCTGACATGGAAACCCATCATTTTAATATCAACATTCTCCCAGTCATGCTATATGGCTGGAAATAATAGACATCATAATCTCCAAAGAACAATACTGAAGGTGACCCAGACAGTAATGGAGAGACCTATAGTCTGTGTAGGTAGCCTGCAACATGTTATTAATATGAGCTGTTCACAAATACTGCTGTAAAAGATAATATGCAGTATGGTGTACACACACACACACACATTTGCACCAGTCATAAAGTAAAAGTTAAGAATGACAGTTTAATTTTGTCCTAGTATCTATCTACTATTAAAAGATCTAGAGGAAGTCCTTCAGCACATTGGTCATATCCTTTATGGAGGATTTATAGGAGAACATGTGCATGAATGCATTCCTCTCTCAACTGCTTGAAGGGGTAACTATATTCAGGAAATAATAGAACCATTGAAATATTGAAGTATAAGCATTATCATACTGAATTTTATACTAAACTTTGTATGTCAATAACAAAATGAACAATCTACAAATATTTATTAAGCCTAAGGCACTCTGCTAGACTCTCTTGGGAAAACTAAAAATAAGGATCTTGTACTTAGAAAGCAACTGAAAAGAGACTGAAATTTCTTCTAGAAATCTTCCAGAATTTTTACCCCTTATTCTCAAGCTAGAAAAAGTATGAATATGAAAGAACAATAATTACCATTTTATTCACATACATTACTTTTCCTCAACACTTTTTCACATAAACTTGCATGATTATCAACATAGAGCAGTAAACTGGTATATAAAATATTTAAAATGTCTGTTTGATATTTGGAGGCAGAAGCATGCAACAAAAAGAGCAAGATGAAATTAAAGTCACAGGACCTGAGTTTGAATCTCAACGCTGCTACTTCCTGTATGACCCTGTATGAGTAAATTGAGGTCCTCAGTTTCCTTAGATATAAAATGAAGAGTTGGACTAGATGACCTCTAAGGTCTGCTTCAGCTCTAAATCCATGATCCTATCCCTATACAACTGTAATACCATTTTTACATTTACTACCACACTGAACCAAGGTTATACAAGCTTCTCTATGACTCTTAAAAGTAAAATATATATCATTCCAGAAATACCCAATACCCTCATGTAGTACTACACACATACACAGAGAACAGCTTATTGTGGTGGTGGTGTTTGTCCTTAATTTTGAAGAGGACAAATGGCATCACAGGATGATGTTTTAACTTGCATGTGAATTGGATTTAAGTGGGACTGAGTTGTACAAAGTCATCAGCCTCATTCTCTCCTCCTGAGTCCAAAGACCAGTGGTAAGACAGAAGTTAAGATGACTAGTGATGGCCTGGGCATGCAGTGGATAATCTTGGCATCTTTGATGTCTGACCAATCTCTAAGTGCTCCACAGTATCTGCTTCAGCCACCTTCGTGGCCATTGGAATAAACTTTTCATTTGCCCATTCCCTGGGAAAAAGTCTTCGCCTGCATGGGGTAGACATCCTCTTGACTCATCGACAGGTTTGAGGCCTACTGGTTACCTCCAATCTGGTTTAGCTCACCTGCTGTGATGATGTACTGGGGTGTGGACAATGCATGCTACAACTTCTTGAAGTCATAAGTGAAAGTTGAATTAATCGGGTGGACACCAAAGGTGGATTAGCACTGAAAAGGGCTGGGGAAGCCCTCACACCAAAGGTGCTAGTTCTCCTAGTTCACCCCACACCATTGAACTTCAAGACAGATGAGCAAATTTAAGTCTTGATTCAGCCACTTATAACCCTTGAGCAACTCATTTAATTAACCCTTGAGTAATTCACTGAGGCTCTATGAGCCTCAGTTTCCACATCTGTAAAATAGAGATAATATTACTTGACCTAACTTCCTCACAGAGGTCTTATATGAGTAGTGTTTTGTAACTGTGAAGTGTTACATAAATGAAAGCTATTGTAATTCTGACCTCATTTCTATAAAAGGGTGGTTTCATCTTCAGTTGGCATGGAATATTTTATCCAATTGCTTGGCTGAGAGTGCTTTCAGTGAGAATGGGAACAAAAGAAATCAGAAAACATAGAGGTACAATATTCTTTATTCATAAACTATCAGAACAACAGATCATATATGCACTTAGAAGGCCAGCTACACTCAGCTACTACAGCCAAACGTTCTGGCATACCTAAATGAAAACAGCTTTTCAGGTTTTGGCATTAATTTTACTTTATGCAACATTGGACAGGATCACCTCCTCTTGTCATCAAGTTTAACTGTTTGAATATGGTGAGGAAAGAAGAGCTTGGAGTGATGGTTAGTTTCTAGTTCAACCAGGGTATGTATAGTAAATTCTTGGGATTCAGTCCCAATGACACAGAAATGCCAGCAACACCGGCCTAACTGAAAGATCCAACAAGGACCGTTGCATGTTTTCATCTATTTTTTTTTTTTTTTGGTTATGGGAACAACCAGTTTTTTTAAAGACACTAAAAATACAAGGAATTCTACATTCTTGGTTAACGGATTCTCTGTGATTTACAATGAGCATAAAAGCTGAAAGCAAATGTGTTTAAAAGTGGCACTTTAACAGTTCCAAAGCAATGGCAACTATTAAAATATTACCTACCTCAAACAAATACTTTATCCCAATTTCTTAACAGGAAAATAACTGACTTGCACCACGGGACAAGCACTCTGGGTGCTGTGAGCAGGTCAGAATACCATTATTCTCTCTTGGTACATGTTGTTTTTCCATAGCAACCTAAAGCTTTACTCTGAATTACTGATTCACAGAAATGCTTAAAATGGCAATCTACAAAAACCTACCTTTGGTGGGTGCCCCTCTAAGATTGTTTATTACATTTTGGGAGCAGCCTGACTTGAAAGGATGGTATTCTGAATTTAATTTGGGATCAAATATCAAATGCTGACTTGTAACTGTTGGGCAGCAAGAACTATTAAATATTCTGTATTTCTTATCCATCCTGATTAATGTCTAAAAGTGACTAGATGGAATTTCAACTCCTTTAGATACCAATTTGGTAATCTCACTTCTTTGCTGCAAAAGTTGTAGCATCTAGAGCTGGAAGGATCTTTTAGCTCATCTATTACAACTCTTCCCCCGCCCCCATTTTATAGATGAAAACCTGAGATCTGATCCCAAGAAGTAAAATCTCACAAAAACAAAGCAGCAAAAGAGATTTGAAACTAGAGCCTTTGGCTCCAAATACCATGATCTTTCTGCTAAAGTTTTCCATTAATGCCTCACTCAGGTCCAGTCCTACATATATCTTTGGTGTATTTTTATGAGAGCTTCTAAAAATGACATGTCATTTTTGTGTCATAGAAAGAATACTGAAGCCCAGACACAAACGTCTTCAGTTCAAGTCATAACTCTGTACCTTACTAGCTGTGAGACTTTGGAGAAATTATTGAACCACTCTGAATCTCAGTTTATCTGTTTGTTATTGTTGTTGTTGTTGTTGAGTCCTTTCAGTCATGTCTTACTCTTCATGACACCATTTAGGGTTTTCATGTGCCATTTCCTTCTCCAGCTCATTTTACAGATAAGGAAACTGTAGCAGACTAGGCTAAGTGACTTGCCCAGGGTCACACAGCTAATAAGCTGTCTGAAGCCATATTGAACTGGGGTCTTTCTGACTCCAGACTTGGTGCTCTATCCATTGTACCATCCAGGTATTTCATGTGGGGAAAATATTCTACCTGCCTCACTGAATTATAGTGAGAAAAGTGCTTTGTAAGCTGGAAAGTGCTAATTAATGTACACTGTGTGCTAGATAACTATATGAAAGCCAAAATATTGAAAAACAGACAGTCATGAGTAGCCAGTTCAAGTTAATTGCTCTGCCTCTTATAGAACAAGTTTAATCACTTATCATTTTAAGGACATTTATATGAGTGGTATGGCTATGCTTATTCAGCAGAATTCCAAAATGCTGGAAATAGAATTCTTAAAAATATAAAAATGAAGGAAGGGGAATGAATATTATAAGTTGGGTTTTTTAAATAAAGTGATTACTTTAGAATTTTAAAATAGGAAGATTACTTTTCAAACACATTTTTCATCAATTGACTAAACAGTAAATAGAAGCCTAGTTTCAATGTAAAAATATTTAATTGATGCAGTAGATTTCAAACATTATCCTTACTAAATGATAAAGTTTACTGCATAGATAACTAGAGATTTCATATATATATGTATATATACAATATGCACATATATACTACCCATGACATTTATTTTTAATATCATTTACTACAGGGGCTATCTCTGAACTTCAAAAAGTATATTTACTATATCTATTTCAACATAATTGGTTTCTTTTGCAATCCTATATATTTTATTTTATGCATATTAAAACAATGATTCTGAGAGAGGGTCCTTAGGCTTTACTAGGCTGCCATTGGGGTCCATGACACACATAAAGAGTTAAGGACCCTTAATTTAATAGTACTCAACTCACCTTTGCATTATTGTTGGAAACAGTTCAGATAAAACAGCCTGCTGACTAAACTATCTTCCTTCACCGTAACTATAATTCTGCCCTTACAGGCATATCCTGCCTGCCTAACATCTATAATTAATTCCTTAAAAATACGGTGTCCAGGCAATGTGAAGGTGAAGGAGTACTGAGGTCAGATCCTGATTCTGCCATGTGCTGGTTTCATGACCTTGTCATTTAATCTCTCTGAGCCTCAGTTTTCTTGCTTATAAAATAGAGACAATGAACATGCCCTTCCTAAGTACCTCACATGACTGAAGTCAGGCTTTGTTATCTGTGACATTGTTAGATAAAGGAATAACTGAGGGGGGCAGGAGATGGCATACTAACATGAGTGGGTAACCAAGTGAATGACATGGCAGGACTTGGTGGTCTTTGCTTAAAGCGCATCACCAAGGGAGGCCCCATTCGGTGTGGCGAGAAGATATTAACAACAACAGAAGATCTCGGTTCAAATTCTGGTCCTCTTACTCGCCGGCTGTGTGACCTTGGGCAGCTTCACTTTTCCCGTCCTACCATATCTGGAGAATGAGGAAATTAAACTAGAAGAGCTCTAAGGTTCCTTCTAGTTCTGAAATAACGTAACTTTTAAGTGTTTGTGAAAAATGTTTCCAAGATGATGCAGTACTTAGTGGGTACCTTTTTTCTCATAATGTGCATTAAATTTTAAATATTCTTTATTTTTATCCTTAGAAAGTGAGAGCTTTCTGTAGCGTACAGTTTTTAAATCCATTGTTCAGCACCCCCTCCTGTAAGAATTCAAGGGAACCCAGAAGTGAGTAACACTTTATTTGTGAAGTTTTTAGGTGTCATGGCAAGAGATAGAGACTGCATCTATACTGGAGCTGAGCAGTGAGTGAGTCAATGCAGGAGGCCCCCCTGCTTCATGACTAGATCAGGACAAAAGGACTGGCCTCCTGGAGGTTGTACCATGGCAATGGAAGTATAGACCTTCTTTTTTGGGCCCTTGCTATTGCTTACTCTCCTCCCGTGACAACTGTTATTCACTCCCAATGGCAAGATATACAAAGAGGACCTGGCACAAATACTCACAGACACATGAAGGAGGGATTTCCCAGCTGGAAAATGACTTCTAGAGCCAAACTCCCATCTGACCCCTTGGCAAATCACTTTTTTCTGAGCCTTCATTCCTTACCTGTAAAATGGGCACACTTTTGCTAACTACCACACAGTGTTATTGTGAGAAAAGTACCTTGTAAAAGTTAAAGTGCTATATAAATTAGTTATTATTACTATTACCCAAGCTATACCATGTTCTTAGCAACTGATTTTTCTGTCCATTTCTTTTATTAGGAGTTTCTCCTTAGAGAAGAAACTTTACCATGATGGACTACAATAGAACATAACTCTAAACTTCACAGTTTTGTCTCTTTTCTCATCCCAACTTAAATTCTTTTAAAAATGTACCATTAATATCATAGTCTAGTTATGGGAACTTAAATTTCAGAAACAAAAGTTGTCTATGTGACTTATCTTGTAAAACTCATTTTATGTGCTTGATTTGTTCTTGCCAATAGCAATAATAATGGAATCATTTTAAAATATGTGGACTTGGGTTATTTTGTTTTGTTTGAAAATGTTATTTGCCTGGGGGCTGCTAGTACCATATATTTTCTGTATAAACAGTTTAAAATATTCCACTGACCCAGAATACTCCCAATGTCTTACAATAAAATGACAGAGAGCAGCTGCTTTTCTTATTCTAGCAATATCCTACAAAAGCTATTGACACAGTATCCCTCATTTTTCCTCTGACAAAAGCTACTTCTTAACATAGCACAGACACAATAAATCTGACTTTCTAATTTCATTGTATTGGCATCCTGCTAACTTGAAAGCACAAAACAGATTGTGAAAAAAAAACATGGCTAGCATATCATTTGTATTTACATATATATTTAAAAACTTCAGTTAATTGCAAATATGAAATTATATAAGTCACTGCCTGCAATAGCATCTATTCTATTAGAAGGATAGCTTTAGAGATCATTGTTAAGATACTGAAGAAATTGGATTATGTGGTGAACCCATTTGTGTCAGAACTTTGTCCAGCCACTGCAATGGTCCATGAAGATGAATCTCAATCCAGCAGGGGGTGCTGGTGACATCTTGACGGTGGTATTCAGCTCCCCAGCCCTGAAAACCAGAAGTATGTGGAAAGGTGATTATTTCTGATCTGGCCATTAGCTGGTATTTGTAGAGTGCTCTTTTCTCTATATCATCTTGCCTTGTGGTCTCTACTCTAAATTCAGATGCTGGCAGATTCTCACTAAACATTCCCACTCCCACTAACATGGAGATCATAGTGCAATGGAAAAAGCAATAGATTTTTAAGTCAGAGGACCTAAATTCAGATTTTGTCTTTGCCACCTGAGTAATCTTGGGTAATTGAGCTTCAATTTCCTCAGTGGCAAAAAAAAGTCCTTGTAGGTTCCTTCCTGCTTTAGGTCTATAATCCTATGAACTGTAAGCTGCAGAGGAACATATTTTGTACTTATTTGTATCCCTTTTCAAACCTAACAAATTAGTATATAATTGCAATCAATTAATAGACATTTTTAAGCACCTACTATATTGCAGGCATTGTGCAGATAGTACCAAACAAAGAGTTGTTAAATAAATAAAAAAAATTTTATTTGAGGGAATGGGTTTAGATTAGTGGTGTCAAACTCAAACAAAAATCAATCCCTGTTGGCCACATACTGATGTAGAAAAACCACAAATTAATATTATCTATGTTGTGTTTTGTTAAACATTTTATTCTGGTTCAGGCTGACACAGGTGAGTTCGACACTGGTTTAGATGACCCCCTAAAAGCTTGAAATCTATGACTGATATAATAAGGATGGACTGGCCAATGGGGAGGAGGCAGTCCTTGGAACCTACATATTATAACCTACACTAGACCTAGGAAGGGTCTAGTCCAAGACAGCACATGAAAATTTGGACTGGACCAGGAAGGGAATACAGACTGTCCCCAAAGCTTTACTTCAGTTTTAAGCTTTACTAGCTCAGGTTTTGGGGACAAACTCTGTTACACTAAGATAACTAACCCTCCATTGGCCACCTCTGTTTCACTAAGATAATGAAATTTTTCAGTTACAAAGTCAAAGTTGTAGCCAATTCAACCTTTCAAAGATTTACTTTCCTCTGTATAGATTACCCAGGTCCTCTGTTTCTCCTTCATCTGACTGCCTTTTGGCCATTCTCTGTCTATCAGTAACTATACTGTGGTCAGGTAAATGATGAAACCTCAAGCAAATCAATTGTGTTACATGAAATGAGTATAATACAGTTAAAGAAAAATTCCTTGGAGTGGTGGTTTAAAACATTCATTGAGATAAAGTCTCAGCATTTCTAGGAGATTTCAATTAGGGATGATGAAGTATTTTCCATACTTAGCCATCTGGTTTTATTGTTGTAGTTGTTGCTTTAATCACTGGTGCCTGATAGTTTGTGTGTTTATAAAACATGTTTTTCCAATCACGAGTAGTTCATTACCTGGGTTATATAATTACATTAATCAAAAAGCTGAATATCTGAGAAACACATCGGCTAACCCTATGAAAATCAGACCATTAAGTATGTATGATAGTATACTTAACTATAGTGTACTAATATTATTTGTTAATTCTAGGGACAATGAACTATAAAAAATAATTTTAACAGTACAAGTGAATGCTTATGAAATAGCAATGTGCTGCCCTCTGCTGGCTCTGTGGGAGGTAAGAACTGCTAGCATGTTTCCATGTTGCTATAGACTTTTAAATACTTTAAAACTATGTGTGCACAAAGACTATAAAGTTCCTTTATTTTTGCCACTAACAAAACGATGCTTACTAAGAAGTAATTTACTTGGTATAAACTAAGTCATACTTCTTATTCTCAAATTTCTCTTGATATGATCAATGAAGAAGGGTTTTTAAAGGCATTAAAATGACAAAATAAAACCTGTGTATGAAAAACAGGAAAATATTATTTCAAAGAATGGCAACTCCTTTAACTAGGTCCCAACTTTACCCCAATAGTATGAGAGAGAGTGTGGAAAATGACCATGAGACAGAGAACAGAGGGGTCAAAGAACTACCTAGTCTCCAAGTTCAAAATTATATCAGGAGTCATCTAATTCAAGTGATGATTTAGCCTTCATATGAGAGAGAACCCAACACCTCTCAAAGCAGCCCACTCTACTTCTGGATGCCCCTGATTTTGAAAGGAAGCATTTCCTTACATCAAACCCTAATTAGCTTCCCTCTAACTTTACCCATTACTCCTAACTTTGCCTTCTTAGGCTAAGCAAAACAAGTCTTCACATGACAACCCTTCAAATACTTGAAACACAGCTTAACATCACTACTTTTCTTTCCTTCACAGGTTAAACATTGAAAGTTTCTTGTACTAATCCTCATATGACATGGCCCTCTAAGCCCTCACCATCCAGATCAACTTCTAGATACCCTCTAACTTATCAGTGACTTTGCTAAAATGTGATACCAACAACTAAACGTGATATTCCATATGTGGTTTGAACATAGTGGGACTACCACCTCCCATGTTTCAGATACTAATAATAATAGTCAGTATTTTATAGTGCTTTAGGATTTACAAATTATTAGCTCATTTTATCATACCAACTCGGGAGGTCGGTGCTAGCATCATTATTTTGTTGTTGTTCAATCATTTTTTTCAGTCATGTCTGACTCATTGTGACCCTATTTGGGATTTTCTTGTCAAAGATCCTAAAGTAATTTGCCATTTCATTCTTGGGTTCATTTTATAGATGAGGAAAATGAGCAAGGTTAAGTGATTTGCCAAGCATCACATAGCTAGTAAGTGCCTTTCACCACTTGACAGATGAGGAAAATGAGGCAGACAGAGGTTCAGTGATTTGTCCAGATCCAGATAGTAAGTATTTGAGGATGGATTTTAATTCAGGTCTTCCAGATGCCAGATCCAGCCCTCTATTTACTGCCTCTCTTAATGCAGTGTAAGATTGCTTTAACCTTTTTTTCTGATTGCCACATCACTGCTGATTGCTCCTACTAAACCCCAAAATGTTTTTCATTAAAATTATGTCTACCTACACTTTCCCTTATCTTATACTTGTAAATTTTGTTTTCTGAACTCTACGTGATTCTTTACATTTATCTCTATTGAATTTCATCTTTTTTAGATTTGATTCATCGTTCTAGCCTTTCATGATCTTTCCTTATTAAACTTCTTTATTAAAAGATTGTTAGGCTCACAATCTTTGCCGTCATTTCAATGCCAAATATATTCAGTCACACAAGGTAGATCACCAATGGACTCCCTCTGAGCAAATAATAATTAATTATTATTCCTTGCATCTATTTGTTCAACTAGGTTCCAAATTTACTTAACTGTTCTATCATCTATTATATCTCCCCATCTTGTCAACAAAGACAATGCAAGAGAGTTCATCAAATGCTTTTCCAAATAAAATCCGGGTAAATTCTATCTGCATCTTTCCCCTTATCTAAGTCTGATAACCTTGTCAAAAAAAGGAAATGAAAATTCATTTTCCATCACCTATTCTTGATGGAGTCATTCTGGCACTTAATGATCACCACTCTCTAAACATTCACAAACCATCCCTTTAATTAATAATGCACTCTCAGATTTTGCCAGGGCCTGACGTTAAGCTCACTAGCATAGAGTTTGCTGAATCTACTCTCTTCATTTATGAAAATAAGGAAAACGTTCACCCTTCTCCAGTCCTGTGCTGCCTCTCCTCATTCTTCATGATCTTTCTTTTCTTTTTTTGTCTTTTTGGAGGGGGGAAGGTAGAGCAATTGGGATTAAGTGACTTACCCAAGTCTTCATGATCTTTCAAAGATGAGTAACAGTCAAATGCCCCAGTTCTCTTCCTGTCCTGGGGTGTGATTTATCTAGGCCTAGGATGACCTAGGCTCATCAAGAAGAGACAGTGGTCTAGTTCCCCCCTTATCTTGAACTTCAACTTTGCAGTAATCATTTTTGTGCTGCCCTTTCCAATCCAAAAATCATTTTCTCTGAAGCTCCTCCCCCAGGGAAAAAAGAAAACAAGCAAAAGAGCTAAGTTCTGCCTTCCCTGTATTACTTGTTATCACCGACACCCTAGGGAGTTATTTTATTTCTTCACTGGGCCTCCTTTCCCTGCTAATTTAATTGAAAAGTTCTTTTTTGCTTTCCTTAGCATTTATCATCAGCCTCAGCTAATTCTTAGGTTATCATTAATATTTTTCTGACAGAATAATGCCACCCTCCTGTATTCATCCTTTCTTACCTGCCTTTGCTTTCATGCTCTATAAACCTAAGTTGGTTGATGGACTTTATTTGCAGCTATACTGGTCTTTTTAAAGCTTTCCCTTCCCCTCTGTATTGTTTTCTAATTGCATCTTCAGAATTTCATTTTGAGAATTTTTTATCTCTCCTGGGCTAACTCCCCCTATATAATTTTAGTCCAGTCGTTTCCTTGGAACCCTTTGAAATCTATTCTCCACAAATCTAGGACACATGATAGACTATGCCTGCATTTTTTTTCTTCTTCTACATCAGGAATCTGATTGTAAAATTATGATATCAATCAAAAGAGAAGCTGTCTTCTTTTTGTCTCATTTTAGAAGTCTAAAAGAAAGCAGCCCTTACCTTAACAAAACTCATTCGAATAGTGCACATCTTGGTCAGCTCATAGACTACTTCAAAGCCATGGTTAACTGACTGTGCGAGCAGCTGAGCAAAGAGTTGATTGTTGAAAATCTTGAGGCTGCAGCCACTGGGGATCTTGCAGACAGTGGCTGGGTGAAATCCATGCTGATAGTTGCAGTTGCGGCTCTGTACAAAAATGCTGCTATCACTTACACATTCAGCATAAACTTCTCCCCCAACATAATACAGGTGAACACCTGCAGAGTCAGTGACAAGAAAAAAAATTTTCAGAATAATCCTAAAAATATGCTTTTATTCATAATTTTAGACTTTCCTTTGGATTGTTACATTTAACTTATATAGCACATTACCATCACCATTTCTTCCACATAAGTTCCAAAAGCCCAGAGTTTAGTATATAGTTGTAATTTCACCTATTTCTAAATGCTTATTTCATAAAAAAAATGAATGTGACATGTATTTGGCACAGGAAAAAAAGCTGCTCTAGAGAACTTTAAATGAAAATTTTAATTTAGTTTCACACTTTTCAGTAATCTTAAAATCAATTATAGTTTATAAATTCTCAAATTAATATTATTAAGAGACTACATAATATTAAGAGCTACAAAATTATCTTTATACTCATTGACAGTATAGATGTAGCACAAAAATCCCAGTTTCAAAAAAGAAATTTTTACATAGCTAGGTATGTGTGCTTATCTATGTGTCCTTCTAAGTATATATAGTTACTTACATAAATCTAAAATCTAAAGTATCTTTTATCAAATTGCTTTATATCCTTGAGATTAATATGCAAGGAAGTTTCTTGGGGTTATCATTGTTACACAGAAATTTGCTTTCTAAAATTAGACTAGGAGAATTTAAAAATTCTCTAAAGAACTTTTTTAAAAAATCCATTCCAACTTTGAAATCTAGCATTAATTTAATATATTTAGAGAAGAAACTGATACTAAATAAAAGGAATTTTACTGTAAGAAACATTTAAAAATAGTATGTTAGAAAAGTCATTAATTTCCTTGACTAGAAAGTTTTAAGAATAGAATTGATTGCTGTGGTTTAGAGCAGTAGCAACAATTTGAGATAATTTTAAGATGCACTCTACTATTCCTTACCACCTATAGCTTTTTCTTTTTTCTCTTTCTGTCTCCTTTTCTTCTATTTTAGAATTTTAAACATGAAAGTTACTTGAACACCACTGAATCCAACACCCTCATTTTATAGATGAGGAAAATGGCATCTGGAAACATTAAATGTTTAGACCAAGGTCACAAAGGTAGCTTATATGCAAAAGTGGATAAAAACCTCAAAGTTTCCTGACTCCCTATCCTGTGGTCTTTCACTACATCATCTACTTTTCTCACTCACTTTCTTTCTTTTTCCATCTCTTTTCATTCTCCGTTGCTTATACTTAATCTGTTATTGGCACCCACAAGCATTATTTAGTCTCACTCATGGCACTTATAATCAAAAAATTTCCTCCTCTCTATGGCAGGTGATCACAAAGATAATTCTACTTGAAGACAGTTTCTTGTCAGTATTCCTAGGGAATAAGTAACAATTTATTGAGAGGAGGGTAGCAATGCCAATATGTCTATCAGGGAAGTTTACTTTTTGATCTATATGAAACATAGAATCAGGGCTTGTAATTTTTTTGTACTTAACTACAAGACTCAATTAAATGACTTCTGTTTATAAAGTTCTTTTTGATCTAATATGTCTAACAAATAAATGTGTTTATCTGGGTTTGGTCTTTATTTGGGTCATGATTCATACTCCTATTAATATTTAACTTATATCCATAGCCCACAATGCTTGTGGTGACAGAAGTTGTGGAAATATTTTGGTCTTCTACTAGAGGTATAGTTTTGCTTTGTCCATCACCCCCACGTCCACTACCTAGAGGTCACTTAGAAAAGACGAGGGATTCAGGACCAAGAAAGGCACTTGACAGCCTGAGTTCCATGGACAAGAGAATGTTTAGCCACTCCTGCAGAGAAAGAGCATGATAGGATGCAGTCTTTAGCCAGGGGCAGCGCATCTAGAGAGGATCTGAATGGGCCAAAGGATTTTATCTGAATCCAATTTATATCCCCAAATAATGACTTTAAACTACATCTGCAAAATTCATGGCCTTTGTAAATCAGAAATTCAGCCTATATATATGTAGAGCAGGGAATGAAATTGGAACAGCATGTTTTACTAAATGATCTGCCTTTTGCTTTATATGTGACAATTATTTTCAGGAAATGTTTTCTTTGCAATGACAGTCCTATTCCACTGATGTATACTAGCTTACAACTCTTTCACCTGCATGTTTCTTCTATTAACAAAACCAAGGTTTTTTTTTTCATTTCTGAATCTTTCACCTCACTAAGACACAATAGAAAATATAAATCTGGGGACCTAAAACTCATTATCTGTGAGTTTGTGAGTTTTCTATCTCTTCTGATACTTTCCCTTTAATAAGAACAAAAAAACCCAAAATGTAGATCTGCCAATTGTGTCGCATCCTACTTTGTGCCAGAATGGGATTATCTTCTATTTTGTCTTTAATCTTCTAATATTTTCTTTAAATACTTAAAAATCATCACCATAATTTATTATCATTAAAATGAGTAATTTTATGATTTATAATACATATTCAAAAAAGGAAAAATAATGCCTTATTCTAAAATTTTTATGATTATATAATAGCACAAAGAAAATATTCTGATTACTGAAGATGAACTACCACTACTAAATTTAGACCCCAAAGAAACATGACTTCTGGGCGTCCATCAGGTCCCAAACAAATTGGTTCTTGATATCCTAAACTGTATGGTGCATAGGCTTCTAGAACTTCACTTTTGCTTAGATTGACCGGGCTTTCAGATCTAGGAAGCATCCTTGTCATTATAAGAAGCTTGAGCTCCTTGACTGAGGCAAAGGTGTAAGGGGGGGGAGGTATTATTCACTCTTTTTCCTGCCCATGAAACAAAAACAAAAAGGCCCTGCCTTGTTCTCTCTTCCCAACAATGGGCTGCTTTAGTATAATGTGTATACAAAAGCCAGACTCTACAAGGTTGAAGAGATTGGACAGTGATGAAGTGGAAACAGTGAGCAAAGATCATTCATTCTATCTGTTTAGTTGAGAAATAAAGAAAATGAAATTATGGCTGAAGCAGGAAATAGGGTGAAAAAAAACCTCTTTTTTTTTTTTTAAAATGATAGAGAAGCTTATACAGGTTCAAAGACAAAGGCAATCTGAAAACTGTTGCCACCTCAAGGAAATCTGCAGTTACCTAATATTGTCCACCACCAGGAGGCAATGGTTCATTAGCTTATCATCTTCCCTACTAATGGTAGAAGCACAGAGCAAATATAATCAAGGGCACCTCTTAAAGTATTTTCTAACCAGAATTTGACCAATTTCCCCACAAAAGAAATGCAATAATAATTATTTATGAATGACAACTGCAAAAATACTCTTCCAATAGCCACACGTTTGAAAGGCAAAATTTATATCACAAGATATTCTCATCCTCACAACACATCTAGGCTGATGCAAAGTGAAGCTGCTGGAGCCTTACTTAGAATTCAGAACCAGTTTAGACCCATGCTAATTGCCCATCTAGAGAAAGCGACAAATTCCATACTATTTATTAACTATAAAGATCATTCCAAAATTCACCCTAATCATACAACTTTGTGCACAGGCAATCAGCAATTAAATCCCCTATCTGATGAGTATTTTCATACCATTTTAGAGGGAGGAAATCTAAAAGATGGGTTTAAGTGACATGGAATATATAAAATCTGTTACCTGAGAATACAATGCTCTATTGGTAGACAGCCTCTAAAATCGAGTGGAGACTTCTTATGCCTGACTAGTACTAGGTAGTGTTTGAATAATCATGGCTACAACTGCTTAGAGCAGCCTGCTCATGAGGCTGAGGCCACATGTTCAATCCCCCGAACAGCAGTTAACTGTGCTCTTTGACATGCTTATAAGGCTACAACCTTAAGTCTAGCCAGCTATCTTGAAAATGTGTGCCCTTGATCACAAGGTTAAGTAAAAGAATGTGGATGAATCAGCACAAATCCACCAGCACTAATGGAAAAACAATTCCAAGTGATAGTCTACTGATAGGGCAGCAGCCTCAATCTTAGGCAACCAGGAGGTGCAGTGGAGGGACTGTTGGAATCAGTAGGACCTGAGTTCAAAGCCTGTCTTAGACACTTAATAACTGTGTGTGACCCTGGGTAAGTCACATAACCTCTGCCCGCCCCAGTAAAATGGTGATCTAAAAAATGAAGATAATAATAGCACCTGTTTCACAAGACTGTTGTGAGAATCAACTGAGATAACTGCTAAGTAAACCTTAAAACACTATCTAAAGCTAAATATCATTATCTCTCTATATTAAGGATTCCTCAGTGATAACTCAATTAGCCTCTCAGTCTTCAACCTACTTAGTCTTTACTTTAGTGGACTTAATGAACTTAACCTGCCCCTAACCAATGTCTTATGTGGAGTACCTAGAAAAAAAGGAATATAAATAATATATTAGGAAAAATACTGATTATATTACCAAATGATTTTGGGAGGGGAATGAAGGGGGGTATCTTCAAGAGAGTTGTCTTTTTTTTTTGGAGGGGGGGGAGGGCAATTGGGGTCAACTGACTTGCCCAATGTCACTCAGTAAATGTTAAGTGTCTGAGGCTGGATTTGAACTCAGGTTCTCCTGACTCCAGGGCCAGAGAGCTTTATTCACTGCACCACCTAGCTGCCCTTTTAAAGAGAGATCAGAAAACTATCTTGTAAGGTTGTCTGGAATGCTTACAGGAGGTATTTGCCAGTGCCAGTGCAAATCCAACCATTCTGCAGCTCAAAACCTTAGATAATTGCCTGAGGCCCTGAGAAATCCCTAGCCCTTCACCTCAGTAAAAGTCCAAGGGAGCATTTCCTGATCCACCCTGCAGGAGCCTCTCCCAGGTGCTGATTTGCATGTTGACTCCCCTCATTAGATTCCCCTGCCATATCAACTTGAAAGAAAGCAATGGGGAGGTTTGGGGTTTTTTTTGGTTTGTTTATTCTTTTTGTTTTTTGGGGTTTTTTTTGCCTTTCTTTGTATCTCCAGTGCAGAGTGTCTGGCACAGAGTAGGTACTTAATAAATGCTGCTGACTGACTGACTTCAAGACTGCTAGTTTTCTAACTTGTTTGAGATTTTGAATCCTATAGAGAATGTGTATCACTCTAGTTTGCCCTAGCTAGTTCCTGTTGTATGGAAGTAACAGATGAAGACAAATTTATAAACATGTTTTGCTTGTATAGAACATTTATTATAATGACTTAGCATGCTCTCACAGCTAGCATCTCACTTGTCACTACAACAGCTCAATGTGATAAATTAAGGGAAAATATTATTTTACCTATTTCATAGATAGAACACAGTAACAGAAACTGTAACTTGTCTAAGGTCAAACAGTTCAGAAATTGTGGAGCCAAGCCTAGAACTTCATTCACTTGGCTTATAAGTCCTGTGAGTTCTCCATTATGTTATTCTGCTGATAAATGCATGGTATCTCTATCTGTTCCCAAATTTACACTTAACAAGGATATGGACACTTGTTCTTACCCTTTCCTATATGTCTCCGAGTATTTTCTATTGTTGAGTTTCTGTTTACATTAGAAAGAAGTCCAAGACAGAACCTGTTCCTGTTATTTGAAGGATCTGTAAATCCATCTATGAGTACACTTCTAGAAGAAGCCTGAAAGGTCTCCCCAACTCGGTTGTTGAGTTCATAGTAGGCAACAGAACACCAGTGCTGAGGTTCTTCATAACAAACAGGTCTAAAGTCTAAAGGAAAAGAAATCAGGTTACGGTTACATATCACTGTAGTAATAAGTCTTTACCTGGGCCTCATATTCCAGGACCCAGTGAGTCAACCCTTTCAGTAGCAAGTAGGCTGTATGAAAGATGCAGCTATTAAAATCTTCTCTCAAACCTACCATTTTTCTGGAGTTTTCAGTGGTAAATGATGATTTTTAACTAGTTATCTCAGTTGATTAAGGCTCCATTCTAAAAAGCTCATGTTTTAATCCCCTCTGTGAGCCAAAGGGTTTTGCTATGTCCCACAGACTGCACTCCCAGCTCTGGCTCAGTCTTACAAATATGCACAAATAGTTGTAAAGGGAGAGTAACACCAGACTAAACAGTATTTAGGGTAACAGGGCAACTCACTCCCCTCTGTAGAAGATATGTGTCTTAAAACAAGTGCCCTCCTTTAGATTTATAGTGTCATTTTTGTCTATGAAGGACAATGAATGAATGCTTAACAGGAAGCAATGATGGGGAATGTGCCATTTCCCAAACGAGAGCCTACAATGAATGAATGGATGAATTTTAATAAGGTAAGAACAAATCTGAAAATCTACCCAAGAATGAATGAATATACAATAAAAACTTTCCTCACCAACATAGGTTTTCATTCTCCTGTTTGCCTCATGTACAGTATTTAATCATCTAAGGCCAATAGTGATTTCAAAGGAAAGTGATTTCTTTGAGAATCATAAAATTTTAGGCTGAAAGGTACCTTCAAGGTCAATTAGCCTTAGGCTTACAAAGGAAATCAAAAGTTAATAAAAACATGTATGTAAATTTTCCCATTCCCAGACTCCATAAAATCTACCTCAGAGGGCTGTGAAGCCAAAGTTAATAACTCTTGCTTTTAGAACAACTTGCACTAAGTTGTTCTCAGAAGGAAGGATCTGGACCAATGGTTGGAAACTACAACAGAGAAACATGTTTTTAATTTAATTTGAGGAAAACTTCCTAATAATCAGAGCTGCCCCAGGAGCCACGAATACCTGAAGTTTTCAAACAGTGGCTGGATGACCACTTGTGAAGAGAAGTCATATTTCAGAGTAAAAGACATCTGTAGTGCCTTCCAACTCTGTGTCTGTGAGTTATCAGAAAATCATAGAATTACAAAATGCTATATGGGATCTTAGCAACCATCTGGTCTACGGATCTTGTTTTACAGATGTGGAAACTGAGATTGGCTAAAAGGAAAGTCACTTACACTGGGTCACATTACTAACAAATGGCTGTGCCAAGGCTCAAAAGCCGGTCTTTCAACTCTAAGCCTAAAAATGTTCTTTTCACTATCTCACTGAGTTTTCACACCATGAAAACATTTAAAATCATTTCAGTTTCAAGGGAATCCTAGAATTTTAGATCAGAAAGGAACATCACAAGTGTAGAAAAAAAAAAAGATTTCCATGGGATTTTCCAGGAATACATTTGCTACCTAAAGAGAAGTGATGCTTGAATAAACAAATCTGTGGCAGTTTTTAAAGTATGCATTTTTGAACCTGAATAATTATTAGAAAAATTAGAAAGATTCTTCTCTCTTACAGTAGCACACTGGCACCCACCACTGTATAAATATTAAAAATGATAAACTTATAAGCATAAAAGTTAAAATGAATAATTAACTTTTCCAGGAGTCAAGGTGACAAGAAAACCACTCCTTGCTCTGGTTTGGAGAGGCTATCAAATAGAAGTTAAGATGTCACAGCAGTACACAATGGAAATCACAGGTTAAATAACAATTCTTCACTTTCAGAAGGAAACAGAGGAGAAGATGGTAAGAATACTCAAAAGTATAAATGTTTAGTGCTTCATCCACAAATTTACCTCCATTGGGCAATGATAGCACTAAATGGCTGTCAGCTGTGGCATCTAGAGGTCGTCCATTGTGGCTCCCTGGTGTTTCTGTGGCATGATAAGGTGGGGGTGGTGTATCAACTAAAAAAAAAAGCAATAAAAAAAAAGAAAATCATCAAATCAACCAATTCCTTAAGGACAGACTGATCCCCCCTCCTTTGCTGCTAAACCCTGTAACCCCCATAGGCAGTGTCACTGCTGGATGTTAAAGAACTCATACTGAAGATGGTGCTCAGCATTGCCCAAAGGGGAGGAAAAAAAGAGACGTGCCACTCTTGGATTCCTGGTAAAGGATTGGTAAGCTTTCCTTTGGTTTCAGAAATGATCAAAGGATGATGACTACTTCATGATTGTATTTTCAAATCAAAGTTTGATAGCAGGAAAATGTAGTTTCCTCAATGACAAAACAGGGTAAAAATCTGCTGCCTAATTGACTGTGTAAGAAGAAAGCTACACTTTTGGATAAATTTCTATTTTGTGTTTTTGGACAGCCAGCTGTCAGTAGTAGGATGTCTACCAGGCTGTTCTGCTGCTCATATGCCCAGGGTACACCCTTGGAAACAGAGGTTCAGCTAGAATAATAGTTAATGGCAAAGTAGGAGAGGAATGGGATAAGAGAAGTGGGGTAGAAGGGAGGGCAGATTGGCTGAGGGGGTAGCCAGAAGCAAAACATTTTTGAGGAGGGACAGAGTGAAAAGAAAGAGAATAGAATTATTACTATCTAATACCTATTAAATTGTCTAAGAGGACAGAAAAGGTAACCCCCAACCACTTCAAATACCTATAAAAATGACTCTAAACAAATTTCAGAGCTACAGAACCCACAAAGTGACAGAGAGAAACAAATCTCCCACTGAAGGCAGCCTAGCAGGCAGACAGGAAGGGTCCATAACAGCACACAGGTAGCTGAGCTGAGCACAGCCCAGAGTTAGCCCGCAATTTTAGCCACAGGGCAGCCCCACCAGAAGCGGCTAGAGCAGACTTCTAAAGAGTGAATTACCAGCAGCTGTGGTGGTATCCAGAATTATCAACCCATACATGCCAAAAACAAAGTAAGAGGTCAGTGTGGATCTCTGTTGGAGCTGTCGGGAGTGCAGAAGTACAGTCTGGGTGCTGCCCACTGGGGCAAGGAGTAGTGGAGGCACAGTGGGCCTGTAGCTACTGCCTTATGGCTGCTGCAGAGCTCCTAGCCTGCAGATTGTAGGGGGACAAAGCAACCATTCAGAGGATAATCGCTCTCACTTTAACCTGCGTAGATCTGTATCGCTCTCTTGGGTGGAGGTCCTGGGGTGTGTGACCAGTGAGCCAGAGCATGTGGGGGTTGTAGAGAGGGCACCTATATAATAGCTCCAGCAGCTGTGAAAACCCCAGTGGTTTGGGACAAAGATCTCCTCTCTAGAAGCAGAGTTCTACTATGGCAAAAAGCTCAAAAGTCAAGTAATTGAATGGCAACATTGAGCGAGCAAAGGAAGCAAAGCAATGACAGCAGTCAAACCTTATATTCCTTTTTTGGGGACAAAAAAAGCATGGAATGGGAGGAGGACAACAAAGTCAGAACTCCTGCACCAAAAGCTTCCAGGAAAAATATGAACTGATTACAGGCCATGGAGGAGCTCGAGAAAGATTTTGAAAATCAAGTAAGAGAAGTGGAGGAAAAATTGGGAAGAGAAATGAAAATGATGCAAGAAAATCAGGAAAAAAAGTCAACAACCTGGCTGAAGAAAATAACACCTTAAAAAATAGACTAACTCAAATGGCAAAAGAGGCCCAAAAAGCCAATGAGGAGAAGAATGCCTTAAAAAGTCGAATCTGCCAGATGGAAAAAGAATCTCAAAAGCTCACTGAAGAGAATCATTCCTTCAGAATTAGATTGGAGCAAATGGAAGCTAAGGACTTTATGAGAAATCAAGATACTATTAAACAGATCTAAACAAATGGAAAAATAGAAGGCAATGTGAAATATCTCATTGGAAAAACCACTCACCAGGAAAATAGATCAGGAGAGATAATTTAAATATTATTGTACTACCTGAAAGCCATGATCAAAAAAAGAACTTAGAAATCATCCTTCAAGAAATTCTCAAGGAAAATTGCCCTGATATTTTAGAACCAGAAGGCAAAATAGAAATTGAAAGAATTCACTGATCACCTCTTGAAAAAGATCCCAAAGGGCAGCTAGGTGGTGCAGTGAGTAGAGTGCTGGCCCTGGAGTCAGAAGGACCTGAGTTCGGTTCCAGCCTCAGACACTTAATGCACACACAAACAAAAACCTAGCCATGTGACCTTGGGCAAGTTACTTAACCCCAATTGCCCTCCAAAAAAAAAAAAAGAAAAGAAAAGAAAAAGATCCTAAAAAGAAAACTCTTAGGAATATTATAACCAGGTTCTGGAATTCCCAGATCAAGGAGAAAATATTACAAGTATCCAAGAAGAAACAATTTGAATATTGTGGAAACACAATCAGGATAACACAGGATCTAGCAGCTTCTACATTGAGGAACTAAAGGGCTTGGAATAGGATATTCTGGAAGTCAAAGGAGCTAGGATTAAAACCAAGAATCACCTACCCAGCAAAACTGAGTATAATGTTTCAGGTGAAAATATGGCTATTCAATGAAATAGAGGACTTTCAAGCATTGTTGATGAAAAAAACCAGAGTTGAATAGAAAATTTGACATTCAAATACAAGATACAAGAGAAGCATGAGAAGGTAAACAAGGAAAAGAAATCATGAGAAACTTATCAAAGTTAAACTATTTACATCCCTACATGGAAAAATGATAACTTTAACTTATGAAACTTTTCTTAGTATGAGGATAGCTGAAGGGAATATAAATGTGTATGTATACATATACATACATATATATGTCTGTATAGGAGTGTATATGTGCATGTGAAAACATGTGACTGTGTGTATATGTGTGTTACAGATTTACATAGAGGGCACAGGATCATTTGAATAGGAAGGGATGATATTTAAAAAATAAAATTAAGAGGCTAGAGAGGAATATAATGAGAGGAGATAGGGAGAGACAGAATACAGTAAACTATCTCATATAAGAGAGAGAAGGGAAAACTGTTACAATGGAGGGGAAGAACAGGAAGGCAAAAGGGAATGGGTCAACCTTACTCTCATTGAATTCAGCTTAAGGAGAGAATAACATACATACACACTAAATTGGGTATCTTAACCTACAGGAAAGTAGGGGGGGAAGGGATAAGAGGGGGAATGACAGAAGAGAGGACAGATTGGGGGGAGGGTAGTTAGAAGCACTCACTTTTGAAAAGGGACAGGATCAAAGTAGAAAATAAAACAAGTAGGGGGCGATATAGGATGGAGGGAAATATAGTTAGTCTTTCACACTATATCTACTATGGAAAAGTTTTGTGTAACTACACATTTACAACCTATATTGAATTGCTTATCTTTACACTAAGGGTGGGAGATGAGGGAAGAAGGGAAGGAAGCTGGAATTCAAAGTTTTAAAATCAAATATTAAAAAAATTTATTATTTTTATTTTTTTACATGCAACTGGGAAATAAGCTATACAAGTACTGGGGTATGGAAATCCATCTTGTCCTACTGGAAAGCTGGAGGGGGAATGGGGAAGGATATAGGAGAGAACAGACTGGGGGAGAGGGTATTCGGTGGGATCCCTGTTTTGGGGTGGTGGGTAGGAGACATATGGGGAGAAAATTTTTAACTCAAAATCTTGTGGAAATGAATATTGTAAACTAAAAAAAATTAAATTTAAAAAAACAATAAAGAAAATCTGTAGGGTATACATAGAAAGGCAGCCAAGATGTGAAAGGTATTCAAGGTCACAAATATCAAGATCTGTTGAACTATGTGGGATGTGTAGCCTGGTAAAGGGAGAAAAAGGCTTGAATGATTACCTTGTGGAAGAGAAATCTGACTTGTGAGAATTTGTTGCATGTGTCAGAAGTGGAAGTAATGAGTGGATGTTGAAAAGAGGTGAATTTAGAGTTGGCAAAATAAATCACCTGCTGATAACTGTAATTTCCTAAACAGAGATGAACTTTTTTAAGTTGTGTGCCCTCTTTCACTTGGAAGAACTCAAGCTAAGGCAGACCATTGTTTAGGTATGCTAAGGGAAGGATATTTGTTTGCTTACAAATCCCTTCACTTCGATTCGACTATTTTGATTTTTTTTAGCCTGGACTAAGTAAACATCCACTCTAAAATAAATTTTAATGTAGCTAATAACTTAAAAAAGCAAAAACTTGTTTTAAAAAATCTGTGCCATCTGTAGTGAGAATTCCCCTCCCCCCACAGTCATACTCACATTTGGGGTATATGGAGTGTTTGGGGAAGATTAATACCTCTGATTAAAGGGTTTGCCAAGGGAAAAAAACCGAAATATGTTGGAAAAATGAGCAACAAACTCTGACTATAGAAAGTTACTATAATAACAGGGAAGATCAAAACATAAACTCAGAAGAAGACAACATAGTTAAAACTATTATATTCAAAACCTCAAAGAAAAAATGTGAATTGGTCTCATGGCCAAAAAGAATTCCTGGAAGAGCTCAAAAAGGCTTTTAAAAATCAAATAATAAAGGTAGAGGAAAACTGGGGAAAAGAAATAAGCAATATAAGAAAATCATGGAAAAAAAGAGTCAGCTTCATAAAGGCAGTTCAAAAAATGATGAAGAAGATAACAACTTAAAAAACATGATAGGCCAAATGATAAAAGAGGCACAAAAATCCACTGATGAGAAGAACTTCATAAAAAGCAAAATTGGATAAATGGAAAAAGATATACAAAAATTCACTGAAGAGAACTCCTTAAAAAGCAGAACTGGCCAAATGGAAAAAAAGAATGTACAAAAATTCACTGAAGAATATAACTTCTTAAAAAGTAAGATGGGCCAAATATAAATAGAGGTACAAAAGATCACTGAAGAAAACAATGCCTTAAAAATTAGGAATGGGTGAGTAGAAGCTAATGACTCCATAAAAAAAAAATCAAGAATCAATAAAACAAAATCAAAAGAATAAAAAATAGAAGAAAATGTGGAAATATCTAACTAGTAAAACAACTAACCTGGAAAATAGATCTAGGAGAGATTACTGAAGAAATATTTGGAAACCATGACAAAACAAGGAACCTAGACATTATCTTTCAAGAAATTATCAAGGAAAATAGCCCTGATATTCTAGAACTAAAGGGTAAAATAGATGTTAAAAGGAATCCACTGATTGCCTCCTGAAAACAGATCCCCAAATGAAAACTTTCAAAAATATTATAGCCAGATTCCAGAGCTCCCAGGTCAAGGAAAAATATTACAGACAGCCAGAAAGAAACAATTCATATGTCATGGAGCCACAGTCAAGATAACACAAGATTTAGCAGCTCTTCCATTAAAAGATTGAAGGGCTTGGAATATGATATTCCAGAGGGCAAAGGAGCTGGGATTACAGCCAAGAATCATCTACCCAGCAAAAGTGAGGATAATCCTTTGAGGTAAAATATTCAATGAAATAGAGGACTTTCAAGCATTCCTAAAGAAAAGGACAGAAAATTTGACTTTCAAATACAAGACTCAAAAGAGGCAAAAAGAAAAGGCTAAACTGGAAAAAGAAATCATAAGGGATTCAATAAAGTTAAACTGTTTACATAGATAGATGACACTTGTAACTCCTAAGAACTTTATCATTATATTAAAGCAGTTAGAAGGAATATACATAGACAGAGGACCCAAGTGTTAATTGAATATGTTGGGATGATATTTAAAAAATTAAATTAAGGGGCAAAAAAAATGCACTGAGAGAAGAGGGAAGGAAGAGGCAGAATGGAATAAATTATCTCACATAAAAGAGACAAGAAAGAGCTTTTCTAGTGGAGGGGAATATTGAGGTGGAGGGAAAAGTGCTTTAACCTCACTCTCCTTGGAAGTGGTTCACATATACATACACACTCAGTTGGGTATAGAAATCTATACAAGAAAGCAGAAGAGAAAGGGTATAAAAGAAGTAAGAAGGTATGATAGAAGAGAGGGCAGATCAGTAAAGGCAGTAGTTACAAGCAATACATTTTTGAGGATGGACAGGGTAAAAGGAAAGAGAGTAGGACAAATAAGGAAAATAGGATGGAGGGAAATATACATTCATAATAGCTATGAAAAAAATTGAAGCAAGTTTCTCTGATAAAGGCCTCATTTTTCAAATATATAGAGAACTCAGTTAAATTTATAAAAATAAGAGCCATTCCCCAATTGTTAAATGGTCAAAGGATATGAATAAGTAGTTTTCAGAAGAAGAAATCAAAGCTATCGCTAGTTGTATAAAAAATGCTCTAAATCACTATTGATTAGAGAAAAGCAAAATAAAATAACTCTGAGGCACCACTTCATACCTCTCAGATTGCCCAATGTAACGTAAAAGAAAAATGACAAATGTTGATGGGGAATATGGGAAAATTTGGACACTAATGCACTGCTGGTAGTATTGAGAATTGATTCAACCATTCTGAAGAGCATCTTGGAACTATGCACAAAGGACTATAAAACTCAGCAATACCACTACTAGGCCTATATCCCAAAGAGATTAATGGAATGAATGAATGAAAAAGTAAAAGGACAAGAACGTATATTCCAAAATATTTATAGTAGCTATTTCTGTGGTGGCAAAGAATTGGAAATGGAGAGTTTAGCCATCTATTGGGGAATGGCTGAACAAATTGTGGTATATGATTGTAATGGAATACTACTGTGTCATAAGAAATGTTGAGCAGAATGCTCTCAGAAAAACATGGGAAGACTTATGTAAACTGATGCAAAGTGAAATGAGCTGAACCAGGATAACACTGTACGTAGTAACAGCAATATCATATGATGATAAACTGTGAATGGCTTAGCTATTCTCAGCAATACAATGGTCCAAAACAATTAGAAAGAACTTACGATGAAAAATGCTATCCATCTCCAGAGAAGGAACACAGGGTCTGAATGCTGATTGAAGCATACTTTTTTTTTCTTGTTTGTTTTTTTTTCAGTGTTTTCTTTCACAACATGACTAATATGGAAATATGTTTTGCATGACTGCATACATATAAACTATATGAAATTCCTTGCCTCCTCAATGAGGGAGTGGTTGAAGGAGGGAGAGACAGAATTTGGAACTCAAAGTTTTAAAAAACAAATGTCAAAATTCGTTTTTACATATAATTGGGGGAAAATAAAGTATTAATAAAAACATCCAAATTGATCAGAAACTTCTAAAAAAGAAAGAAAAGAGAACTTTAAGGTTTTAAAAATGCTTTAAGTGCATGGCTTTATTTGCATCTCACAATAACTCTGTAAAGTATGAATGAATGAAAAAGTGTGTATTAAGTATTTACTATGTGCAAAGTATTATACTAAACACTGGGAATACAAAGAGAAGAGAAAGATGATCCCTGCTCTCAAAGGAGTTCACATCCTAATAATGGGAGAGGAAACATATAGAAGATTCCACATACTAGTCAGATGCAAATATACATTCCAGGTATTATTATCCCCAATTTATAGATGAAGAGACCGAGGTACAGAGAGGTTAAGTGACTTGTCTAAAGGCATCCAGCTGGTAAGGTGATTTTTCAACATAACTAATAAGGTGGGTTTTGAACCTTAGGTCCCTCCTGATCCAAATCCAACAACTATGTCATGTTGCATCTCTAAATTGTACCCAAAAAACCATGGTTTATTTTCCTACATGATAGCCCTTCATATCTGAAGAAGACTATGTTCCTATAGGAGAGGAAAGGAATATTAGTTATATTAAATGTTCATAATTCCTTTGACAATCTTTATATGATATGGTTGTCAGTCTCCTCAGCATCCTGACTGCTCTCCTCTGAATAAGCTCCAATGTGTTATCGTTCTTCCTTGTCAATGTGGTATCTAGATCTGAGCTCCAGATGGGGGCTGATCAAGACAGAATACAAAGGTACTATACTTCAGTACACTATTTTATACCCCTCCTGGCTGTGCTTCTGACTCTTCCAACTCCACCACCATGGCCCCAGGTAGGTGCTTCATTCCCAGCTTCTGCTTTCCAGCTCTCTTGGTACATAAAAATGAATTGTCTCCCCCCTGGAATGTAAGTTACATGAGGGCAGGAACTGTCTTTTTATTTGAATTTCTACTTCCAGAGCCTATGTGTCTCACACATAGTAAGTGCTCAATAAATGCTTTTTGCCTTGCTTTGTCTTTCATCTGCTTTAGCATGGATAATTATGAATTGATGTGCTATTTTTTCCATTTATATAATTAAAATATCACTTCAATTATGCTACAGTCTTGCTTTTTGCACACTGGTGCACATGGAAGATGTCTTCTCTATCCTCCCAAATCTCATTAACTCATTTCCTTGTCTTATACCAACAGATACTATACTCTTGGCTATATATGATGACCTAAGCTATATCTCTGTTCCTTACAATCCTTCAATATCAATCAAATTCAGGAACAGACCTTTGGTTTAAAAGAGAGCAAAAGCACAGAAAAATGCTAAGATCATTCATGGTCTAGATTTCATGTTGACCATTTTGTTCCTTATTTCATGAAGGGACTATTTTCCTCTTGTCATATATTCTCATTTTAAAATCCCTAGGCTATGAAATACCCAAATACCTAGGGATGTTGTCATATATTAGTAGAATTCTCATTAAGTATATTTAGAATCAAACTGGGTTTGACTCCTGACTTTGCCTTAGATTTCCCTGTGTGACCTTCAGCAAGTTGCTTGACTTCTCTGGTACTGTTTGTTTATATGTAAAACAAAGATGTTAGACAAAAGAACCTCTATGGTCCCTTCTACCTCTAAATATATGATTGTGTGATTTATGAGCCTTTATAAATATATAATCCTGTGATCTAACAGCTTTTAATTCCCTCTTCCCAACAGTTATCTTGGGCCATTTCTTCATCATCTCTATACTATGGTTTTTACTTCTTACCTGTGAGTTGATATGGACTTCCTGGCCCAGATGAACTTCCTGGGGAATGAGGGTAGCTTACGGTGCTGGGAGATGGCAAGAACATGTGGCTGGGTGACGATGAGTAAGTAGAGCCTGTGGGCTGCTGAAAAGACTCAGGATAGGTAGCGTTGTGTGGCATCAGGGGCTCACTGTGGAGGGAGGCATTCCGAAACTTGGCCAGAAGGCTGAGCTGGGGGTTAAACTCACTGTGTCTTGGTACAAGTACAGGAGGAAGCACTGAAACAAGAAAGAGCCATCATGGTTAGAACTGAACATTAAAGAATGATAGTTTTTTCCTTTGGAGACCAAAAGGATCTTATGGACCACTACTAGCTTTCTGAACTTCAGATTTGTCATTGATGCTAAAATGAGACTACTGCTTCAGTCCTGTGTGCAAAGATGTAAGGGCAAGAAGAATTTTTTTAAATAAAGAATTACTCTAAAATGTAGTTTAGCATCCTATTGGTCTTGTTTTCCCCTAGAGTATCATGCTTAAAGAAAAATAAAATATGAATCTCTTAGCTATGACTCTTCCTGCAGGAAGTTAAGTTGTAGAGATTCGAATCCAAAAGCCAAATGTTCTGATACTCAGTGCTCACACCAGCTCCAAGGATTTTCTACATGTAATGACCAATCAGAAATAATGATGCGCTTCTAGTATTTGTTCTTTACCATGGTATTTTATATTTCTTTCTTTATCTGATGGGGGGAAACAAAATCAAATAGGTGAATGATAGCTTTTAAAAAGAGATCCTGGGGCGGCTAGGTGGCGCAGTGAGTAGAGCGTCAGCCCTGGAGTCAGAAGGACCTGAGTTCGGATCCGGCCTCAGATACTTAATGCACACACAAACAAAAACCTAGCCGTGTGACCTTGGGGAAGTTACTTAACCCCAATTGCCCTCCAAAAAAAAAAGAAGATCAAAAAGAGATCCTAACACAGTAAAAAAGAAAGTGGGTTCTTCTCTTGTTCAGTTGTTTCAGTCTTGTCTGACTCTTCATGACACCATTTGGGGTTTTCTTGACAAAGATACTGGAGTGTTTTACCATTTCCTTCTCCAGCTTGTTTTACAGATGAGGAAATTAAGGCAAACAGGATTAAGTGGTTTGCCCAGGGGCACACAGCTAGTAAGTGTCTAAGACCAGATTTGAACTCAAGAAAATGAGTCTTCCTGACTCCAAGCTCCAAACTCCATCCACTGCACTACCTAGCTGGCTCCTTCTCTTATTACACATCAGTTATTTAATCAAACACTCATTCTTCTCTTATAAAAACAACAGGTATAAGATAGAATATATCTTTTTATTTATTCTATCTATCTTTATAGCTAAGGATCAATCTAGAAGATGACTTTTCTTGTAAAACCTGTCTGGAAGAGACTTCCCCTATCCATTCAGTGGGATGAGGGTTCCCTTTTAAGGATAATTTTTAGCATGCAATCTATTCACTTTCTTCACCGAGAGGAGGTAATAAAGCTTCTGTGACCCGAGTTTACATGTGGCAGAGTTGAAGTTGCTTGGCATTAATAAATATCCTTCTTCACATACTTCTCTGAGCAAAGTTTTTTATTTCTGTGTTGATGTGAAGATTTGTAACCCTATAAACTACAATGGAGAACGAAAGGACAGATTTTTTCTCTAGCATAATGTATATCTTACTAGTGTAATTATTCTCATGGGCTGCATCTGCCTTTTTCTGCCCTTATAATTCAATGCAGGGAATCTGAGGAGTATAGACTAAATGTAAATAACTGAGCTTATAGCATTACAAGTTGCTTGGTCTTTGTTCCTTTATTTCCCCTCTCAACAATAAACACTAACAGCAAGCAAGAGCTCACATAATGGGCCTGTTTCTGCTTAAAGCAGAATCACCCAGCTGGGGAATGAGGTTGGACTTTGAGCCTGGAGAGTTGTTGAAGCCCAGCTCCAATGCTTACTTTCATTTGGACCTCTCTGAATTTCCTTTTTTATCTGTAAAATAAGAATAATGTTCGGGCCATCTACCTAACAAGATTTTTGTAATAAAAAGCACTTTGTTAACCTTAATATGGGAATCCTTACTTATTATCATTTTTCTTTAATCTGACTAGCTCACTTATTTATTCTATGTGTATACTGAGCATGTTTTAAGTAGTCACCAAGGAAATAAATTCCCCAATCTTTAAATTCCATTTGCTTCCTACTCTTAATTCAGCTTCATTTTGCTCATTTGGAGTGTTGATTAGGTAGTAAATATCAAAATAACTTAAATGATGTTATAAAATGCTTTCAGTGATAAAGGAATAAGTACTTTTTTTAAAGCAATTGGGGTTAAGTAACTTGCTCAAGGTTACATGGCTAGTCATTATTAATGTGTGGGTGCTTATTTTCTGAGGCCGGTTTCAATCTCGGGTCATCCCAACTCTGAGGCCAGCGCTCTTACTCACTGCGCCACCTAGCTGCCCCGGGGTAAGTACTTCTAAATGAAAATATGCAATAGTCTCCCTATCACAAGTCTCTCCCAACTCTAGTCTATCTTCCCCTAAGCTATCAAACTGATCTTCCTAAAGCCCATCTCTGACCATGTCATCTCTCTGTTCAATAAACTACAGGGGGTCCCTATCACCTCCAGGATCAAATATAAAATCCCCTGTTTGGCCTGCCTTTGTAACCTGAATCCCATCCCCACCTCCTCCCCTGACCTTTCTTGCCTTCTTATACCTTAGAATTCTCCCCTTCCACTACCACCTCTATCAATACTCTGGGAACCAGTGACATTGACCTTATCCCTTTCCCTTGAATAAGAACTCCACCTTCCAATTCTGGGTACTTTAACTGGCTGTTCCCCCATATTTAAAGACTTTCTTCATCTTTGCCTCATGGTGTCCCTCAAGTCCCAGCTAAGAACCCCTCTACAAGAAAACTTTCCCAATCTCTCTTCATTTTAGTGCCTTCCCTCTGTTGATTCTTTCCCATTTATCCTGGACAGAGCATTTTTGTATAGTCATTTGTATGTTGTTTCTCTCACTTGACTGTGAGCTTCTGGAGGGAGTAGGGAGTGTCATTTGCCTTTCTTTGTACCCTCAGCATTTAGCAGAGTGCATGCACAGCACCCAGTAGGTGCTTAATAAATTTTTATTGACTGAATGACTGACTGAGCAATCTAGATGGAAGGCACTTCAATGGTTACCTAGTTTAACTACAACCCAAATAATAATCTGTCTATAACATCCCTGACAAGAGATTATCTATTTTGCATTTGAATACTTCCAGTGATGGAGAAATCATATAGTGCTAGATGCAGAGTGAAACACTAACCTTTCTGAGCCGTTTTCTCACATATAAAAGAAGATTACAAAATTTGCATATATGTATATATAAACATGTGTATATATGTACATATATATATATATATAGTGATGTATTAAAAACTTTAGAATTCTATAAAAACTATTAAAAAGTTCTACAAAAATGTCAGCTATTATTACTTCCTAAGGCACCCTACTGTATTTTTGGACAGCTTTAATTGTTATAAAATCAGTCCTTATGTAAAGCTAAAATCTGCCTTCCTCCAACTTTTATTCATTGCTCCAATTTCTGCCCCTGGCCACCCAGAAGAACAAATCAAATCCCTCATTCCCCTAACAATCTTCCAAATATTTCAACAAGAACTATGTCCCTCAGGTTCTCTTCTTTTCCACAAACTAAATATCCCCGATTCTTTCAGAATCTCCCTACCATCTTGGCAACACTCCTCTGGCTACTCCCCAGTTTGTCAATGTCCTTCCCAAATTCTGGTCCCCAGAAATGGATGCAGATATGGTCTGAACAAGGTACCCAAGCCATCTGATTCTGAACTACACATCTCAATCCAGTGTAGCCTAAGATTATATTAGAACCATGACATCTTTTTCAAATAGGCATGTTATGTGAGGGAAAAGGGAATAACTATGAAAAAGAGAAAAGATGATTATCATTCCAGGCCCTTGAGGCAGAATCACGATATTCCTTGCACTCTAGTATAGATGATCTTCCAGGGATTTCTCTAAGCAGTCCTATGATAATAACAAAAGCTAGCATTTATAGAGAGAACTTTAAGGTTTGCAAAGCATTTTACCAGAATTATCTCATTTATCCATGCAACAATTCTCACAGATAGGTAGATGCATGTTGTTATTATCTCCATTTTATAGCTGAGGAAACTGAGGCAGCCAGAAGTGAGCTATGAGTTAAGTAACATAGCTAGTGAGTGTCTGAGGTCAAATTTGAACTCAGGTCTTCCTGACTCCAGGCACAGCACTCCATCTACTTGCACCACTAGCTGCCATGAGGAACAAAGAGAAGGCTCAAAAGTGGCAAGGATAACTAGCATATCACCTGCAGCATCCCTGCTTTAGGAGGGAGTTAGGGAATGAGCATGGCATTGCTGAAAATGGAAAATTTGAACTTCATAGTAATTTGGAATAACAAATTTCACAACATCTTGAAACTTTCCACAGAATCTTGATTTTCCCTGTTCTTGAACTATTTACATACAGAAGATACATGTTCTAGAATAGGTAGAGAGAAAAACTGCTTTTTCTGCAGAGGAAAATCAAAGGATGATATAAGAGAATATACAAATAAAATAGAACTTTGTAAAGGTCTTTGTTATGGAACTTTGATTCTAAAACAATTTCTTCTAATGTGATGGTATGAACACTATCTTGCACCACGAATATTTGTGTCAAAACAGTAGATTCCCTCTCCATACAGAAAGTGACCTTATGCTGTCTTTAGGATTACAAATATTCCTCTACTATTAGGTTTTGCTTCTCCTTTACAATGAGAATTTATCTATAGAACCAGATGGATGGAAAGAGCATGGGATCTGGGGTCAGAAGACCTGAGTTCAAATCCTACTTGCATCTCACATTAACTATGTTCCTTAGAGAAGGTGTTAACCTCCATAGGCCTCAATTTCCTCACATGTAAAATGAGGGAGTCAAATAAAATAACCTCTAATGGCTCTTTTAGCTCTAAATCTAAAATCTAAATTTTGCAACTACCCTAGAAACTGATGATGGCAAGGTCTCCAGGGTCCATGTCATTTAGCTACCTTAAAGAGAAATGTATATAATGAATTTTTTAAGTACTAACCCTCTTTGGATGGGATGCAAGATGGATCTGCCTCATGCAGTTTAGCATTAGAACACAGTTCCAGTGAGTTTGTTAGTGTCTTCAATTAAATCTCATCTCCTCTCTTAAGAAGAGATGGTGGAGAGGAGGAAAAACTCAAATGAATATTCAGCTGTTTAATTCATCTAAAAGTTGTAGAAGTATTACTTTGTTCAAGAAATAAAGCCAGTCCTTTTTAATCTTCTTTGGGCTCCATGCATTTTTTCCTGCTTGGAGCTCCCAAAGAAATGAAATCATAAAAAGAAGGCAAGGTGAGTCTGGGTCCATGAGATAAAGGGAAACCATTAGGAATATAAAGAATATAAGGAATATTCCTATGATATAGGAATATAAGACCTTCTGCTTTCATTTTCATAGAAGTTCTTGATACCACCAGCAATGGAATAAACTGACTGTGAGTAGAGTGAGATCATGCCTTTTTAACAATGTACAACACCATGTAGTGGTTGGGGGGGGTAAAGCACATAGAAACCTAAAAGGTCACCTACTTAACACTATTAGATGAAAGGTACTAACCACTTCTTCAATTTTGGTTTAAGGTTTAAGAGAAATCCTGAATGATGAAATCTGCTGAATTTCTTAAAGAACCTGCCTAAACTTTCTCTCTGAAGCAGGCTATTTCTATGCACTAGTATATCACGGCTTTGATTTCCCAGAATAAAGCAGACAGGTAAAAAGGGAAGAACTGTCATTAAATTGTCTCTCCTAATTACATTATTTAGACACGTAACAAAAACAAAAGATAAGGGTGGTCCCAGATGGTGCTAATGTCAAAGGACAAGAATATGGAGGAAGACCTTCTTAATCACTTAGACTTAGAACATCAGAGGCATTTTTTTTACTCTTTCCTGTCCTTCACCTATCATATATAATTAGTAAGCAAATCCTCTTGAGTCTGCCTCCATATATCTCATGCATCCTTGTCCAAGGCCTTCATTGCCTTCATCACCTCCTCACTGGTCTCTGATTCCAATCTCTCCTCTCACAATGAACAAAATAATCTTCCTAGACAATGTCACTCCTTTACCCAAAATCTTCAGGATCTATTGCACAGAAATTAAAATACAATGTTCCTTAACCTAGAATTTAAGGCATTCCACAGTCAGACTCCAGCCTACCTTTTTAGCCAGAGCTCACATTATTTCCTTTCAAATACTCCACATTCCAGCCAAAGTGGACTCCTACAAGCAATTCCCTTAACTCAACATGTCATTTCCTGGCTTCATGCATCTATGCAGGCCACTGCCCATGCCTGAAATGCATTTCCTCCTCATCTACCCCCTTCAGAATCCTTGTCTCCCTTCAAAATTCTTCTCAGGCGTCAGTATGTTCATTAAACCTTCCACGATCCCCCAAGCTAAAGAAGAAAAAAAACTACACACCTCTCCTCAAATTTTCAGTCTTGTTTTCATTTCGCCTTTGCTCATACCTTTCTTTCTATCATCCCTCATTGTGTACATGCCATGCTCTCTGCTCCAGGGTCCACATGCACACACAATGTAAGCTCCTCAAAACCAATGGCTGGGTCATTTTTTAATCTCTGTATCTTCAGCACCTAGGACAGCGCCTCGGACAAAATGTGTGCCCCTTAATAAATGTCCATTGAATGGATAAATGGTGAAAGAGAAGTGCTACCAAGCCATTTTACAAGTGGAAGTCATGTTTCGACTTTTAATAGAAAGTTTATTTAGAGGTGAGGAGTTTTCTAAGAGGTTTGTTTTTTTTCTTTACCGCATTACAAATTGTTGTTCAGTTGCGTCCACCTCTTCGTGGCCCCCGTTAAGGGTTTCTTGGCAAAGACACTGGAGGGGTTTGCCACTTTGTTCTCCAGCTTAGAAGAGTTAGGCATAAGAGTGCACACCGGATGAGTAAATATGTCATTAGTACCAAGGCCTGCAGGTGAGCTAAGAAGATCCGGGCTGCCCCCTGATTAAAGGACAGTGAAAGGGAAAAGCTCTCTCACTAAAAGAGTCACTAAGAGTAGCCTTGGGCCTAAAAACTAGTAGTGATAGAGTGGCTCGGTGGCTACAGTGCTGGATCTCAGTTGGGAGGCCCTGAGTTCACATCTAGCCTCAGGCACTTACTAGCTGTGTGACCTTGGGCAAGTCACTTAACCTCTGCCTTAGTTTTCTTATTGGTAAAATGGGATAATGGCACCTACTTTTCAGCATTGTGAGGATCAAATGAGATAATTATACCATGCCTGGCACACAGTAAGCACGATATAAATGTTAGTTATTATTATTATCCAACCTCAGACACTTACTTCTTGTGTGATCCTAGGCAAGTCACTTGATTTGGCCTATGCCTAACTCTCCTAATGATGTAGGGATTCATTACCTGGGGTTTCCACTCGTCGGTAGTGATAGGGGTTAATGCACACTTCTTTCTGCTTTGAGCCAAAGGGGAATTCACAGCACTCCAGTGGTTTTAATTCATGGTGGGACTGTAGATCTGGCCAGCGCCACACCCTGCAGTAAATCACATGAGGGAGCCCCTTGCGGTGTGACACCTGCAGCCTTCCATCCAGGGACCGGGGGATGGTGACACATTTACTGGGCTGGCCTGGGCAGCTCAAGGCCCTCTCCAGCTCTTCCATCGCTCCTTTCTTCTTCTTCAGTTTCTTCACCAAAGAGTCAACGGCCTTCTCTGCCCACTTTTCCTCTTCATCTCCCTGCTTCCAGCCAAGCAGCCTTTTTACTGCTGGGCTAGTGAAGGAGAACAGAGAGCTGATGGGGGTGCTGGAGTGCATAGGAGGCAGACAGAGGAGGGGAGGCTCAGGCAGAAACAAAAGATCTCCCTTCTCCGACTATAGGTCAAAGAAAGTGTCATTCGAGTAATCTCAAGGGATGTCCACATAGACAGTTGCTTCCTTGTTTCCGGGAGCAGCTGAGACAGATTCTAAATGGAAAGGACGTTGTCTTTCTCCCAACAATCTGAAAGTGCTGGTCGGTCCTGAAAAGCAAGGAGAGATCACAATGAGAAGGGTCAGTTCAGGGACCCTTATTAATCATGCTTAAGATCCATTTTCCTTATCATGGATTTCAGGATAACTCACTGCCAAAGATGAAAAATGTAAATCCTGACTGAATGTAACCAGCAAAAACTCCTTACTGAGTGTCCAGGAGAGCTCCCACTTTAGTATTTACATCCCCAATACCGTTATTGGTTTAAGCAGAATGCTCACTCCTCAGCCGCAATGTCACTCTGGACCTTGCTAGGACCCCCTCCCAGACATACTGCAGACTTTCTAAACTTCCACATCACATTCCCTACAAGATTCCTTCTCCTTGTCCCTTCCCTCTACTTTTCCTGTGTGTTGACTTCCTCCACTAGAAAGTAAACTCCTTAAGGGCAGGCTTATACAGGCTTTTGCTTGTATTTGTGTCATGAGTACTTTAGTATAGTGCCTAGTACATAATGTTTAATAAAAATTATAATATAAGCAGCTAGGTAACACAGTGAATAGAGCACTAGGCCCAGGGTCAGGATGATCTGAGTTCAAATCTAGCCTCTGACACAAACTGGGCAAATCATCGACTCTCTGTCTCATTTCCTCACCTGTAAAATTGGGATATCACTATTACCTGCCTTCCAGGACTGTTGTGAGGATTAAATGAGATAATAATTGTAAAGTGCTTAGAACAGTGCTGGGTGCCTAAGTGCCACATAATGTCAGCTATAATTATTATAATGACAAACACTTGTTGCCTTGCATGCACAAGTCTCCTCTCCAACTTGAATTAAAGGAAAGGGGAACATAGAATAATTGGGAGTGTACACGGTATACCAGGTAATCTCATCATCTTGTATTTATTAGAGGCCAAGGTTTTAAATTCTTTCAGTGTAATTATCTTTTTTGCTCTCCTGGGAGCTCCTTATCTGTGAGTCAGTCAGTCAGCATTACTACAGGTTTATTATGTGTGCAGCCCTCTCCTGGACTGCAGAGATCCAAAGGAAGTTTAACACATTTATAGAACTCACAGTTCAGGTGCAAACACATGAGAAAAACACGAGAAGAATCATAAAGCAATGTGTGAAGGACAAAACGAATACAGTACCCAAATGGAAAGCCAGGCCCTGACACAGCCCTTTCCAGGTCCCGAGACTTCATAGATACTCCTTGAATTGGGTGAATCGGGACAGTGGCAAGACAGGGCCAGGAGGGAGCAGCAGCAAAAAGGTGTTACATCACTTTACTTTGGCCTCTGGGCTTCAGGATCAAGTTCAAATGAAAAGTTTAAAAGATTTTACTTCTTAAGAGTGGAGAAGGTGCTGGAGGAAAGAGTGAGCAACTGAGTGGTTTTAATCAGAAAGAGCAGGCTTCTTGGAGGAGGTGAATATCTGTGAGAGTTTGAGAGGAACCTGGTAAGAAACTGCTTTTTGTCCCAAGGAAGAGAATATTGTGAATTTTCCCTTGTAAACAGAGTGTGAGCAATAATAATTAAGACAATGTGCATTTATTAAACGCCCAATGTGTGCCAGTCATTGTGCTGAGCACCAGGGATACAAAGAGAGGCAAAAAGAGTCCCGGTTCTCAAGGCTCACAGTCTGATGAGGGAAAAGAACTATTAAACAAACGAGGGAGAGACAGGATACATTTAGGGCAGGAGCATGAAGAAGGATCAGGAAAGGCTTCTCATAGAAGATGGGATTTTAGCTGAGACTGAAGGGAGCCGGGGCAGCCAGGAGGCAGAGACAGAAGGGAAAGGATTCTAGTCAAGGGGGCCAGCCATTCCAGACAGGCTGGCTGTAAGAAGAATACACCTGAACACAGCCTTCTAGAATCTTGTGTCGCCATACTGTAATCACCTGTAATTCTTCCATTTGCCAAAAAGGCGGCTTCGTGGAGCAACAAAGACCAGTGGGCCACAAGTTAACAGAACTAAAGCCATGGCTCTGCTCCTCAGCAGGTATGTCACCTTGTGTAGCTCTCTTAACCTGGCTGGCCTCCACATCTTCATCTGCAGAAGGAGAAGGCTGGGCTAAACCACAGATTCTTAACCTGGGGTCTGTGAACTTGGTTGTTTTAGTATCTGGATAATTCTATTTTGTCACTTTGTTTCCTTTGTAATCTTATGTATTTAATTTTGTGTGTTTAAAAACATTATTCTGAAGCATAGGCTTCACTAGACTGCCAAGAATCCCATGAGACAGAAAAGGTTAAGAATCCCAGGACTGGGGGTGGCTAGGTGGCACAGTGAATAGATCATTGGCCCTGGAGTCAGGAGAACCTGAGTTCATATTCAGCCTCAGACACACTTAACACTTACTAGCCATGTGATCTTGGGCAAGTCACTTAAACTCCAATTAACCTGCCTTCCCTCCTCCAAAAAGCAAAAAAACAAAAACAAAAAAAGAATCCCAGGACTGAACCTTTCCAGTTCTAAAATTCTGTGATTCTTCTTTCAAATATCTTAAGTCACCAAATCCCAATAAAAGCCTCCAAGTCAGCCCTTTGTCATTTCAATTGCCAACATCTCAGAAAAGCCTTTATCACTTCCTATCTGAATTATAATCACTCCTAACTAGCCTCCTCTCCTTTGCGTATTACTACCAAATGAACCTTCCTAAAACTGCCTAAAACCTTCCTAAATCATGTCATTCTCCTATTCAATAAGTTACAATGGTTTTTTATTGCCTGGTAAAGTCTAGACCACTCTGCCAGAACTTTGAAGGCCCTCTACAACTTGTCCTCATCACCATCTATCCTATTATTTTCCAATACCTACCCTCTCTTCTAATAAGGATAATCTCATTTATTGTCCTCCACACATTTAAAGTTCTCCCTCCCTTCAAGGTTTTGCTCATACAGTCTCTCCTACCTACAGTGGCCTTCTTCTTTTGAATATAAAATCCCCTGGCTTTTAAAGCCCTTCGATACCAGGCCCCTTTCTACCTTTCCGGTACACTTATATTTTAATACCCAACAACAATGGCCTTCTTGTTGTCCTCTCACTCTATTTTGGGACTCCATTCCTTTTTGCTGGCTCTCATGACTGGGACATTATTTCTTCTCACATCAGCCTCCTAGTTTCCTTCAAAATTCAGCCCAAATTCTACCTTCTACAAGAGGTCTTTCCTGTTGGTCCCTCCCATCTCCACTGTTAGGGCCATCTTCTCATATTACTTCCCATTTACATTTTGCATGTACATAGCTATTTGCATTTTATCTCCCCTGTTTGAATGTGAGTTTCTTGAAGGCAGGAGCTGTGTCTCTGCCCTTCTGAATATCCCTGGCACTTACAAGACACAAAGCCTGGCACATCTCAAGGGCTTGTTCCCTGACTGACAACAACAGTCTACTTCAAATCTCACATCTTCCAGCATGCCTTCCCTAAATACTCTAGCCTAACTAATTTCTTCTTTCTCGAGCTCTTATAACACATATTATATGTACCTAAATATAGCTACATAATTATATACACGCACCTTATAATCATGTTGTGTATGCTTTTTGTTGTTGGTTTTGGGGGGAGCTCAGGGATAAAGTCTCTACCAAAGCAGATCAGCAACTGTTCTGCTTTAGAGACAGTCTTAGAGAGTTGCCAGGGGGGCATTGAGGGCTTGCCAAGGGTGGTGCAAGCATGTTTCCTATCATTCCACTAAAACTGCTTCGTCCAAAGTTACCAATGATCTCTTAGCTGCCAAACCAATGACCTTTTCTCAGTCCTCATTTTCCGTGACCTCTCGGCAGCCTGTGACACTGTTGATCACTCTCTCCTCCTTGATACTCTCTGGTTTTTGAGACGTCACTCTCTTCTGGTTCTCCTACCTCTGTGACCACTTCTCTGTTTCCTTTGCTGGATCCTCTCCCAATCAGGCTCTCTAACTGTAGGTATCCCTAGGGGTTCTTTCCTGGGCCCTCTTCCCTTCTCCCTCTATACTACTTCACTTGTCGATATCATCAGCTTTAATGGATCTTATTGCCATGTCTGCTGATGATTCTCAAATCTACCTATCCTGTCCCAATCTTCCTGCTGACCTCCAATCTCCCACATCCAACTGCCTTTCAAGTAGACACCTTAAGGGGAAGCTAGGGTAGCACAGGAGATAGAGTACCAAGCCCCAAATCAGGAAGACTCATCTTTGTTGAGTTCAAATCTGGCCTCAGAAACTTACTAGATGTGTGACTCTGGACCAGTCACCTAACCCTGTTTATTTCACTTTCCTTATCTGTAAAATGATCTGGAGAAGGAAATGGCAAACCACTCCAGCATCTTTGCTAAGAAAAGCCCAAAAGGGATCACAAAGAGTCAAACATAACTGAACCACGAGATGACTTAAACTCAATTATGTCCAAAACAGAACTCATTATCTTTCCCCAAATGCCCCCCATTACATATATCTACAGATATGAATACACTTTTTAGAAAAATTTTCTGTAGTTGTAATCAACCTCTATAAAGTCCTACTCTGCTTTTTTGACATGGTATGGAGGTGACCCTAGTTTCTCAAAATGGAGTGTAGGTTCTGACAAATGTTAAGATGCTAGAAAAGCTTTGAGGAAGATAGAGCAAGAAGCTTTTTTTTTCCCTTAGAACCATGCTTGCTAAACACAGAAACACTCATTGCCAGTGTGCTGGTCATTAGCTGCTCAATTCTTTAGCCCATGGCAACCCAGGAAACAAAATACAAAATAGCCCTCACTCATGTCTGTAATGATATGGGCAGAATGGTAGAAAAGGGGACAAAAGGTGTTCATGAATCACAGACTTTAGGACATCTATAAACATTACCTTAACTGTTGGTACTAGAAATGTGAGATCTTTGTCTGTCAAAAAAAAAAAAACAACCCTAAGACAAAAGGAGATTGCAGCTAAATGGGAAAGATGGCTCACAGGTTCTCTTTGAAGAGGGAAATAAGAGAGGTGACAGGGCTAGCCCAGAAGCATTTATTAAGCATTCTATATTTTAGGCATTATGCTAAGTAACAGAGTTACAAAGGAAGGGAAAAACAGACCCTCCAGTAGGAACAGACATTCTAATAGGATAGACAACATGTAAACAATTGGGTACATACAAGATATTAAATTGTAAAGAAGAGGTAGTCTCAGAGGGAAGGCACCAGCACTAGGGAGACTAGGAAGGGCTTCTTCCTGGAGGTCAGTCAGTCAGTTGGTCAATAAGCATTACTAGTGCTTATTATGCCAGACACTGTGTTATATGTTGGGTTAGAAAGAAAGAAGCTGACAATCTAATGGGAGAAGACAACAAAGGAAGATGAAAAGGTGGGGTAGGGAATGAGTAAGAAGGGGAAAAGGCTGGGGATGGGGTTTACAAAAGTCCAGAGGAGCGCAGACCAGTGGGAAATTATGAGATAGATGCCCTGGTTGCCCTCTTTAAATGGAAGCTCTGGGAGGAGCTCTCCACTGTCCACCCTCCACCATCTCCAATCAGAGGGAGTGAGGGGATCCAGGGGCAGAGGGTACAGAAGAGGTGATAAATTTCTGAGTTGGTGGGATCCTGCAGAATGATGAGATTCTGGAAGGCCTGAGGGAAACCCAGAAGAGTTCAGTCAGGTGGGATGTGAATGTTTGAGTAGGTAACAACTGAGCTGAGTGTCCAAGGAAGCCAGGGAAGCCGGGAGGCAGAACCGAAGAGGATTTTAGGTATGGGATACAACCAGTAAAAAGACACTGAATTAGGAGAAAGTAGGCCATGTGCAAGGGATAGCAAGAAGGCAGGTGTTGCTGCATCATAGAGTATGTGGAGAGAAGTAACATACAAAGACTGGAAAGGTTGTGAAGAGCTTAAAAAGCTAAACAGAGGATTTTATATTTGATATTAGAAGTAATGGAGCTACTAGTGTTTAATGAGTAGGGGAAGTAAGACGGTCAGACCTGTGCTTTAGGAAAATCACTGCAGTGGCTAAATGGAGTATGGGTCATGATAGCACTTTACCTTTCAGGGTTGTCGTGAGGATTAAATGGAATAGTACTATCTTGTAAAGCACTTAGCACAGTGCCTGGTACTTAATAGACACTTAATAAATTTGTGTTCTCTTTCCCCTTCCCCATAGACAGAAAGGATCAGGGTGATGTAGTGGTTACTAGGGGTTAGGATAAAGACAAGAGATGCTGTGAAAGGAGAAATAACAGGATGAGGCCATAGACTGGTCATGAGGAAGGAGTATGAGAGAAAGAAGAAATGAGTGAACATGGCAACAGACTGAATGTGTGGCCTGTGGGAGAATGGTCAAGGTTGACTGAAAGGTTGGTGGTGCCCTCAACTTCAATAGGTAAATTCAGAAGAGGGAAGGGTTTGGGGGGAGAGCGGGAAGATAATAATTTTCTACTATGTGACCAAACGAAACAAAAAACACCATTTCAGAGGCACTAGGTAATTTTGTAGTTCAGTATAAATGTTAAACATTCACAAAAAAGACTGTTATGAAGAAAATCATAGTTTATACACCACCATTTGTTAGAGAAAATGAGGAAGTGAAAAAACTTCCATGAAGAACTTGATAGGACCCTCCAAATTAACAACATATTGATTTAACAATTCCATGACTTCCATGCAAAGGGATCAGGGTGAAAAACACTCAGAAATACACAGTTCAGAAGCCTGTAACAACAGTCCAAAGGCTTGAGACAGTGGTGTAACATATAGGAAAATGCAGTTGGAGGTAAGGAAGATAGTTTTATATCCTTCCTCAAACATTTCCAAGCTTTGGAGTCCTGAGCACTTAAGTTTTCAATTCCCAGCCCACCCCTTTAAAGGGGATGTAAATCAAAGCCCTTACCTCAAAGAGTTGTTGTGAAGCTCAAATTAAATAATATAAATAGTCTGACAACCTCGGAATGCTGTATCAATGTGAGCTGTTTAGAAGAATCATGCCTATATGTTATGAATATTTTCTTTAAGAATAGTTGGGAGACATTTGATATATTTTACAGGGGGATTGTGCCCTAACTGATGCCAGCTCTGGAGAAGAGACTGGGAGACTTTCTCCCAAAAAGCATGATGATGTGTAATGAAAGGGTCCCAGTCTCTCAATCTAAGCTTGTGCAGGTATTCTGACAGCTTATGGGAAAGGAAGAGGAGAATTACTGGTTGACTGCTAAACTGAAACTGAGGGAGAAAAGGCTCCCATGAGGGACTATTTGGGTGCTCCTTCCTTCCCTGCTGGTTCACAGGAGGAAGATAAGCCATAAGCGACTGGGTGGTGAGAGGCCTCAGGCCTTCCCCTCCTGAACCAACATGTGACCAGTGAATACGGGCTAGAAGCCCATATTTGTTGCCTCTTTGTACTGGTTCTTTCCTGCTATTAGGTGAAGGAGCTATGATCCTGTGAGTTCTGAAAGGCTGATCTAGCACCCAGGATCCTGGAGCTGAAATCTGTGCCAAAGTTTGCTGTCGGATTTTCCAGATGAGGTGCCTAGCTAGGGCAGCCCTGTAAAACAGAATCCAGACCAGCAGTGAATGGACTTGGTCGGGAAGTACATGCTTCCATCTGCTATGCCACATTCAAAAATGAACTTGGTGGGGCAAATTTCTGCAGCAGGTAAATTAAATTTGAATTCACTTTCCTCAAGGACTGATATGGCAATGTGGAGAGTGTGCCTCCAGTTTGAGGGGAAATGTTTGTATTTCTGTTCTTGCTACGCTTAGAAAATATTTCTTTGAAAAAGTTAATTAATATTAATTGGTTAAATGAAACTGGAGACCAATAAATGGCTAATGATATTGGGGAAATAGTCTCTTACATTCACACTGGAATGCAGGCTTTATTTGATAGCCCTATAGAAAGCCTGCCCAACACCTCAGGAGCTTCCCCTAGAGCCTTGAGAGAGATACAGAGTTGTATTTTGGGGGAACCCAATTCACCAGGGTGGGAGTGATTTGGGAGAGGACCCCAGAACTTATAAGCTGCAGATGGGAAATACCAAATAACATTACAAAAAGTTGAACATATTCTAATACACAGGAAATGGCTGGTTACTGATATGTGAGTCATTTCTGGATCAGCTGCTAAGGTATAGTCAGGCCAACACCTTTATAGAGCAGAAGATTAAAAATAACACCCAGTTAAAAGCAAGAATAAAAAAATGAAAAGATAAAGTACTCCACTGAGGCAACCCCAACTTGCTCTATTTAAATAAGCTAATGATGGCAATAAATAAGAAATAACAAAAGGATCAACATCAACACAGCCCATCATTTCCTAAGGAAGCTTAACTGATGTAAATCAATAGCCACAATGAGCAAACCATGAATTTTTAAGCCACCTCAGCCAGGAAACACACTTGATGCCCTCACCAAGATAATAGTATGGCAGCCAAAGACAACACTTGTTGAAAATGGAAATCAATTTGTAAAATTTTATAAAGGAAGATAATGGGCAATACTGCTTCATAAAATAGTGGAGCAGAGTAGAAGAAAAAAGTTTACTGAAAGCTTAGCAAGGGACCCAACTAAGGTAGCCTATCCTAAAGGTATCTAAAGATGAAACTGGAAGGATGGTGAGCAACTGAAAATGGAAAAGAATTATAACTAATTTCAGTTGTTTTTCAGTCATTCTTGACTTCGTGATTTGAGGTTTCCTTGGCAAGGATACTACAGTGGTTAGCCATTTCCGTCTCCAGTTCATTTTACAGATGAGGAAACTGAGGCAAACAGGGTTAAGTGACTTGCCTGGGATCACCTAGCTAGTCTTCCTGATTCCCCTGTTCCACCTAGCTGCCAACTAATTCAATAACAAACTCTTTTTTTTTAAATTTACTATCAGTAGATACAACGTATTTGAACAAATAAGATCACATTCTCTCATATGGTACATGAAAAAACAGAAATGGAAATTTAAAAAGCAAGAAAAGCAACTGGATCCGATTTTGAAAGGAAGTCCTCTGTCTGACTCAGTTTTCTCACCTGTAAAATGAAGATCATAACAGTTTTCAGGGTTATTGTGAGGAATCTGATCATTTTTGTAAAGCACTTAACACAGTGACTGATACTGCTTAATAAGTATTCATTTCCTTCCTTCTCCACTGTTACTCCCAGACTCTTCCTATGTTACTATTAACTCTCTTCTTTTGAGGTTCATTCAATTCCATATTTATCACCCAACCAACACTCTGGTGATTATTATCTTCAGCCTTCAGGACACTCCCCTTCCATCCTCAATGAGTTCGGTCTCTGATTCACAGTCTCTTGCTCTTCCCCAAATCCTGCCTTCATTGTAGGGGACTTCAATGTAATATATAACATATATACATATAAAATCATATATGTCTAATATATATATTATATACATATATATTATAGTTACTCCCTTAAACACTCTTTCCTCCAAGTTCCTCAGTTGATTCATTTCCCATGACTCCTCCACCATGCTTCAGCTACATACAGAGATGATGATCCCCTTGATATTACTATCACCCTCAAATGTTCCAATTCTACATTCATGAACTCTGAAATTCATTTATCTGATCATAAGCTGTTGTCATTTCTATTTTCTTTCTTCCTTATAATTTAACTTAATCCTGTTCTTTGTCTTAACTGTGATCTCCTATCCCTCTACTCTTCAATTCTTTCCCAAGCTATCACCCTTGCACTGGCTACACTTTCCCCTCTCCATTTGACCCCTCTACACTATTCTCTTCTCAATTTCCTTCCCTCCTTATACTATTGCCAATATTTCTCTGCCCCAGCTTTGAACTGCTTCCACCATCTGCTGCCTTTGATCTTGTTCACATGCTGCTGAACAAAGCTGGAGAAAATCATGAAACCAAGCTGGATCTATTACAAATTTATGTTGCATAATCTCAACTAGGCTCTTACTACATCAATGCAATCCTTTTAATACCTCCCTAGTTAACTCACTATCTCACTTACCACAATGATTTTTCCAAACCTTTTTTATCCCTCCTCAATCCTTCCATAGTTCCCCTTCCCTTTACCTTCTCAGCTAAGAACCTTGCCTTATATTTCACTGAAAAAAAGGAGGCCATCGAATGAGAATTCCTCCTTTCTTCCAAATCTCCTATCACCCTGAAGCATCCTCTCATCCCATCTTATCTCTGTCATCCTCATCCTCTCACTAATCTTCAGTTTCTTCCTGACTGCTTCCTTACTGCCTACAAATGTACCCATGTCTTCCCCATCTTCAAAAAAACTTCCACTTTATCTGTGAATAATCATATCTATGCTAATTATTCTCTAATCATATCAAGTCCTAACCTCTCTGCTGACTCACATCTCCAACTGCCTACTTAACATCTCAAACTGGACATCCCACAGATACTTTCAACTCAACATATCTAAAATTGAACTTATCATCACGCTCTGCCAAACTCTCCCCTCTTCTTTAATTCTCTATCTCTGTTAAGAGCACCATCATCCTCCCAGTTACTCAGCCTAGCAACCCAGGTGTGATCCTCAATTCCTTGTCCTCACTCCCATATCCAATCTGTTGCCAAGTCCTGCTGATAACGCTATTTCTTGCATATGAGTGCTCCCTGCTCTGACATTGTCACTATGCTAGCATAATCCCTCACCTCACACTTGGGATATTACAATAGCCTGCTGTTGATGTCCCTGCATTAAGACCCTAGCCCATCTTCCACTAAGCTATCAAACTAATCTAAAATAAGCCCTTCCTAAAATAAGCAACTTCCAGTGGGCACCTGCCCCTTCCTGCCCCCAATTCAATCAAAGCCCTTCATAATCTGACCCTTTCCTACTTTTCCAGTCTTTTTATTCCTTAATCCTCACCAAGTACACTACAATCCAGTGCCACTGGCATCATTAATATTTCTCATCTTTCCAAAACACCCCATTCCTGACTCCAAATTTTCATTGGCTGTCCCCTATTGCTGGGATTCTCTCCCTTCTTATCTCTGCCTCCTGGCTTCCCTGGTTTCCTTCAAGTCTCAGCATGTTTTACAAGAAGTCTTTCTGATTCCTACTTAATGGGAGTGCTTCCCTATGAGATTATATCCAATTGTGTGTGTAGATAGATAGATAGATAGATAGATAGATAGATAGATAGATAGATATACAGACAGTTGTGTCTCTGTGCCAAACAGTTGTGTCTCTGTGCCAAAATGCTTGGCAGATACTTAAAAAGTGCTTATTAATTTGACTTGTGGAGAGCACCTAAGTGGATAGAGTACCAGTCCTGAAATCAGGAAGACTCATCAATTTCCTGCATTCAAATCTGACCTCCAATGCTTACTAGCTATGTGACCAAAGGCAAGTCACTTAACCCTGCTTGCCTCAGTTTCAATCACCTGTAAAATGAACTAGAGCAGGAAATGGCAAACCACTCTAGTATCTTTGCCAAGAAAATCTCTAATGGGATCATGAAGAGTCAGACACAACTGAACAACAACAACAAATTTGACTTGAGTCCCAGGGGTGGGAAACCTGCAACTTCAAAGTCACATGTGGCCCTCTAGGTCTTAAAGGGTCACCCTTTGACTGACTCCATCTGTGAAGTTTTAATTCAGTCAAAGGGCCACACTTAAGAACCTAGAGGGCCGAATGTGGCCTCAAGGTCACAAGTTCCCCACCCCTGAACTTGACTATACACAGAGGAGGGTTGTATTAGTGTAATACAATTTTTAGTGTTACACAATAATGATGTCAAGATATCTGAAAGAGAGAAAGATACTAAATGCTTGGAACAAAATCAGACATTAATATTATAGCTCCCAAAATAGCAACCAAGAAAATTTCAATTACTTTTGACCCACATATTTCCTTTTCCATCTCTACAAAATTTTTATGGGTAATTTATATATACATGAAGGTTATCCTGAATTAAATTGTGAGAAGGAAATAGGCAGGTTTTCATTAAAAATATTCTAAATCAGTTTACATCTTTATAGTCATTCAATTAACTGAAAACTGCAGAGAATGCAGGAATTTGTTGCTTTTGTTGTTTAATATTTTTTAAATCATTCAATCAGGACAGCAAAACAACACCTTAAAAGCTTTTTTCTAAAAACTGTCTCTTGGGGCAGCTAGGTGGCGCAATGAGTAGAGCATCGGCCCTAGAGTCAGAAGGATGTGAGTTCGGATCCAGCCTCAGACACTTGAAGCACACACAAACAAAAACCTAGCTGTGTGACCTTGGGCAAGTTACATAACCCCAATTGCCCTCCAAAAAGCAAAAAAAAAAAAAAAAAAAAGTAAAACTATCTCTTATCAACATGTCAAAATCACACAAAGATCCTTGAAAGTTATAAAAAGAGAGAATTTTGTTCAGTGACCACAGATTATTCTTCCTTAATTGTAAAACAAGGACAATAAAAATAATATGGAGTTAGTGTGAGGATCAAGTGAAACAATATACATGAAACATTTTGTAAACCTTAAAGTACCACAGATGTGCTATATTATTACTTTTATTACCTATATCAAATGAGGGACTAAAAAGATACATTTTCCTCACAAAAAGCATTTGTCATTATCAGAGAAGATGCCCAGTAGAGAATCAAATGGAAGAAGGATTCCCTATAGACAGTGAGGTAATTCACAAATTCTTTTTTGTTGGTGATATTTTGCTGGTTTGCAGAAGGTCACAGAATATTATTAAGTCTCCTAAACAATACTCATAATCACTTAAAAAAGAGTTTGGCCTAACTATTCACAATGGATAAAAACCAAAATGGAAAACCAAATGGATGAAAAATGATTAATGCCCAGATTACAATATGCAATTAGATGGGCAGCCTATATAACTGATCTGTCAGTACATATGTTTTGGACAGATACTGTACACGGACAATTAACTGAGCTCAGAATTGAATAAAAGGTGATCTGGAATGACAGTGTTTTGAATACTCTAGCCTTTTCCCTAAAACAAAGGACCCTCTTTTTAACAGTATTCTTCCAATAATGTTGCATTACTACAAAAGTCATGGAATAACACAGTCTCCAAAATAATTAAACTTGAAGGTCATCCCAATAGAAATGGAGATAAACATGGTAGGCATGAGCAGGCTAGAGCATATTACCAAAAAAAAAAAAAAGAACTGCATATGAGACATGATGTAGAGGATATAATCAGAACAATATATGGCTAGAAGAGGAGGTAGACCATTCAAGTAGTAATAATAAAGGATAACTGAAGGATAGTTCAAATGCTCCAACAGTATCCATACAATGTCAAGAAATTGATAGGAAGGATCCTTTTATTCTGGATGTACCCATTGTAGGGGTCTTACAGGAGGACATGGAGAACAATTTCACTGCTTAAGAAACTACAGACAGATTGTAATCTGTACTACTGGAAAGAATACCTAGATCAATAAACTCATAAATCCATGGAAGTATCAAAGAAGAAGATATAGTTAATGTATATATTTACTGAACTCTGAGTTCTGCATTTTTTGTATTTTTCATTATTTCAGAATAGATTTTTTACATTTCTTTTTGATTCTCCATATTTTTCATAAATAATAACAACATAATAGACCATTACATTAATGTAGCATTATTGTCCCATTCCTGTTTTGAGCTACTATGAAAAATGTTTCTATAAATATATTTTTTTTTAAAGCAATTGGGGTTAAGTAACTTGCTCAAGGTTACATGGCTAGTCATTATTTATGTGTGGGTGCTCATTTTCTGAGGCCGGATCTGATCTCGGGTCATCCAAACTCCGAGGCCGGCACTCTTACTCACTGCGCCACCTAGCCGCCCCTCTAGGGCAATTGGGGTTAAGTAACTTGCCCAAGGTTACACGGCTAGGTTTTTGTTTGTGCGGATTAAGTGTCGGAGGCAGGCTCCGAACTCAGGACCTTCTGATTCCAGGGCCGGCGCTCTATTCACTGCGCCACCTAGCCGCCCCTATAAATATTTTTCTACAAATAGTTCTTATTTTCTTTTTAATTACTTCCTTGGGGTATATTCTTAATAATGACTGGCTCAATAATTCTTAATAATAATTGGGTCAAATAGTCCAGTCAATTTTATTAGTCTTGTTTGCCAGACCTCTCTCCAGGAAAATTGAAGCTCTGTGCAAAGCTTCTAGCAATATAAGAATATAGCTATTTTCCACCCCAAATCAAATTCAGTTTTCCCAAATCAAACTACATTTCCTCTCCTATAAAATTGCTGGGTTAAATAAAACTTCTTCCCTCTTCTAGAGTATAGAAACTCCATTAATGCTTACCTGATATCATTTTAGAAGCTGACTCATTTAACTATATTAGAATCAAGTAGCTTATTCTCCAAAATTCATTTGTTTAGTAAACAACAAGTTCTTTAGATCCTTGGAGGAGAAAATATACATTTCTGAGTCCAATTATTTGAATTGTCTTAACAAAAGGTGATGCATAAACCTAATGTATTCCTTTTGCTTTTAAGGGTTCATTTTGTGATTGAACAAATCATAATGACTACTAGAAACAAATGTGTTACCAGTTATATGTGGATAAAGTATGATTAAACTGAGTTTTTCCATTCATTTTTTTCATTTATACATACTCCCTTAAAACCACTTGTACTGGAGAAAACAAGGGAAATAGAGCATGATATATAGATTTTAAACCAAAACACAACTAGCATTTCTACATATTTCTATTATTATGTAGGATTTTGTTATTAGTCAAGTATAGCATAAATACCTAAACCAGGTTAGTGACTTAGTTCTAAAATATTTCCAGGAACCTAAATTTCTCAGGAAACAAAAATCAAATACAAGGCCCAAACAAAACCTTTATAGCATAAAAACAAACACAATGCAGCAATTCACCAAGGTATCCATTTCATCAGACTTTACCCATCTGTTTCATAGTCCTAAATAGAGTCTTCTGACTTTCACAACCCTTTATTTCAGTTCTTCCAGTGATAGGGCAAATATGAAGGTGGCTAGTCTCTCAATTAACTCCTCTCTGAAATTCAAATAACTGCCAACAGACTCCCTTCACCAGATACCAAACCAATGATGTCATTGCTGTAGGCCAATCAATGAATCAGCAAGAATTAATTAAGCACTTACCTTGAGTCTGACACTGGGAATACAAAGAAAGGCAAAAACAGTCCCCTGACCTCAATTAGCTTACATTTCTGTAGTGGGATACCTGTACACAAATAATATAATATATACAAAATAAATTCATATAAAATAAATACAAGGTAATTTTTTGAGGTGGAAGAAGGCACTAGCAGATGGTGAGATATAAAGGGGGGGTCTTGTAGGAAGTGGCATTTAAACTGGTCTTTGAAGAAAAGCAAGGGTTATAGGAGTCAGATGCAAGGAGAGAGTGCATTAGACAAATGTGCACAGACCCAGAAATGGAAAGTAGACTATGTTGTGTGAAGAAAGCAAAGAATGCCAGCTTGGCTGGACGGAAGAGTTTGCCAAAATAATAATTAATAATAAATAACAATGAAATAATAAATAATAAAGTTGGAACACTAGGAGGGAGCTAAATTGTAAAGGGCTTTAAATGTTGTTTCCCTATCCCCCTAACCAGAGGTTCTTTCATCAAACTGGACTGGCAAGAAGTAAACAGTTCAAAAGCTAAAAAACACTAAGGTTTCAATCTCCCTTTATATGTCACAGGTCTTCACTTAACCATAGGGGCCCAGTTCGGTTTATAGGTTCCTAATTCCCAGTATTTTAGTCAGAGGGCCTAAAGGCTTCTGTATTTGTTTTCGGCTAACCACAATATTAAAGTTCAGGAAGTCTCATCTTTGAGCAGTGGTAGTGACAGGGCACATCACCCAGGCTGCTCTGTCCCTCCTGAAGCAGCAACTTGTGATTTGGGGTTATGCTACATTTTGCATTATTTCACTATCATTTAGAAAAGGAGAGGCCTCATGTTCTCTATCTCCTCATCTCTAACAGTTAGACCACCTCCCATGCTGAAATTCATATGACTCCTTTTCAGGGTTTGTTTTTAACCTTTGGGGAAAAAAAACCTCTGACTTGATAATATTACCATGTGCTCACTTTCTGACTGATTAGATTCTAGTTCTAAGGGGTCCAATTCATTTTGAGGTTGAGTTTAAAGTTTAAAAAGTAATAATGAACCATAAGAAAATTATTAGAAGGTGGGGTAAAGATAAAAGATAATTCTAAAACAAGAATCCTTTTGGGGTTGTTACATTCTCTCTTGATAAAGAAGATAATAAGAGGTACAGCCAACTGGTGGCTAAAAGTGCTGAATGTGGATTCATGAAATCCTAAATTCAAATCCCAATTCAGACACTTATTAGCTAGTTTACCTGGAAACAAGTCACTTAAACTCTTTTACTTTAGTTTCCTCATTAATAGAGATAATAGTAACACCTACCTCATGGCCATACTAATTTGTGAGAACCAACTGAGATAAATATAAGTGCTATATATGACATTAATAATAATAATGATAAATGTGACTTGTTAGTGCTATTCATAGGATGTTTTACAATATTCTTTGTAATATTAAGTTAATTCTACACTGTAAGCCCACTGGGGTATTGCAAGTAGTAGACACATCTTAGTCAGTGAGTAAATGATCATGCAGAAATTAAGGGTATTAGAAAGGCTAAACAATAGTTTATTTTTCCACAACTGTCCCATTACCACTTTTAGGAAAATTTTGTTTCCTTTATCTTATGGTGTTCTTTTCTTTCAAGTGGTTTTCTTTCCCCTTTTTGGTTAACTTATAGGAATAAATGTAAAAATGAGCTCTTGAAATGACTGAATGGTGAAACCATTTGTTGATGCAGCAAGCACACTGTATTACCCCAGCTCTCATAACCCAGTAGCTCTATCAACTCCATGTGTTGACCATTAAAGCAATTCTTTCTTTGGGAAAAAAAATAATCATCATTCTGACTGTCCCTTCTCTATCATAAAGTCTGTCCATAGTCTGCTTCCCATGAGCCTGTAGCAAAAATATAGCACTTCATTCTTTTTCTGGAATCTGAGACCAACCAGTACGTTCCAACAAAGTGAGCAAAACAACCTCTCATTTTCATGTTTTTAAATAAACCAGGCCACTTGAAAGGCAAGCAAGATTGACCACATGCTTTAGAGCAGATTCCATGAAGACATTTTTGCATGCAAAAACATAATTTTCTGGGGCCAAATAAATGGTTGGTTAAAAAAAAAAAAACTTTTACTTCTAATGGTCAGTTTAAATCCAATACAGGTGAACAGATGTTAAAAGTTATTTCTACTTGGAACCTTTAAGAAAGTGAGTTGCTGCCCTCTATCCCAATATTAAAGGAAGGTTGTTCTAAATGGGATGTTGCTTAGCTTCAGACACAAACACTAAGTAGCTCTGATTAATTTTGAATGGTATTGTCTCTGTCATTTTGACACAGAAAAGTATGATAATTTTTCAATATATGCACGAGGATAACTCTGAGACTTGCTCTGGTGTCCAAAAATATAAGATCACAAGATTATGAGCTAGAAAAGTTGTTAGCTCTCTCTCATTCTCATTCATTTTACAGCTGAGGAAACTGAGGTCCAGAAAGGTAATAGTTTTCCCAAGGTTACAGAGGTAATAAATCGCTGAACCAGTATTTAACCCTAGATCCACTGAATCCAAATCCATTGTTCTTTCAAATATGCCACATCAAACATCTTTTCAAAAATATACTGAAGCCTCATCAAATTAGATCCACAACATAACCAGGAATAAGTTGAACTTTATTTACCCATGAAAAACAAATTGTTGATTAACTAATAGTATAACGAAGATTCACTGGAGGTATATCCCACACTTTAACAAAAACAAACTATTTTCTAAAGCATTTACCAAAAAGCTTTTGTTGGTATTCTTTGCACACCATTCAACATTATAATTATTACAAGTATGAACAATTCTTTTTAATTAAAATGGTCCCACTACTTGGCAAAATTTGTAATCATCAACAACACAAACATTTATTAAGTTATATTATACTAGGTACTTATTAACTCATACTACTAATTCTAGATATCTTGAAATTACATGGATAGACACACAACATGTGGGGTGACCCTCTATTATTTCCTCAAACTTTTTCTACATGACTGATGAACCTTGCTTTTTGATCACACTTCTCTTTAATGATAACTTTTATGCCATTCTATGCACTTAATCCATCATTTGGTAATATGTTACAAGCTATTCATGTCTACCATGAGAGTTGAAAAACTCCCAGCATGCTCAGTGTACTTCCCAGGGAGGATTTGTGGAAGAAGATGAATCAGAATAGCATAGAATAAGAAGGTTTAGATGGGTTGTAATCTGCACTTCTGGAGGGAATATGTATATCAATGAATGATAAATCCACATAAGTATTATTAACTCAGTATTAATAATTTATCAGAATAGTGATATTAACTTACTGTCATTCATTTTAACATATTGCATTATTTTATAATCTAAAGCTGAGCAGGATAGTGTAGTTGAATTAGTCCCAGGATCAGGAAGAGCAAAGTTTAGTTGGTCAATCAAAAAACATTTATTGAGCGCCCATTGCATACCATTCACTGTGCTAAGCATTAGGAATACAAAAAAAGGTAAAAGACAACCTCTGCTTTCAAGGATCTTATAGTCTAACAGGAGAGACAAAAATGCAAACCAGTACGCCCAAAGAAGCAAGATACAGAATAAATCAGAAATAATCAACAGAGGGAAGGCAAGAACTCATGGGGATCAAAAAAGTCTTTCTATAGAAGGTGGGATTTTAGTTGGGATTTGAAGGAAGCCAGAGAAGCTAAGAGGCAAAAAAGAGGTTCAGCTTCTGAAATAAATTAGAAGTGTGACACTGAAGAAGTCATTTTTCCTTTCAGTGTCCCAGGCAACTCTCTAAGAATGTCAGGTGGAAAGCATTGAGTACCTGCACTGGGGCAACAATGCCCAAACTTTTTGGTATTAAGACCCCTTTATATTCTGTTTTGTTTTGTTTTGTTTTATTTATTTATATTTTTTTGCTTTTTGGAGGGGAGAGGGTAGGGCACTTGGGGTTAAGTGACTTGCCCAAGTTCACACGGCTAGTTTTTGTGTTGTGTCTGAGGCTGAATTTGAACTCAGATCCTCCTGACTCCAGGGCCAGTGATCTATTCACTTTGCCACCTAGCCACCCTGACCCCTTTATATTCTTGAAAATTATTGAGTACCCCAAAGAACCTTTTTAAAAATCTGAGTTATATCTATTAATATTTACTGTATTAGAAATCAAAACTGATATACTTTAAAAATATTTATGAATTATTTAAAAAATAAACCTACTATATAACATAAATAACATGTTTATGAAAAAATAATCATTTTCTAAAACAAAGTGAGAAGAATGGTATTAATTTTGCAAATTTTTGTAAATCTCTTTAATGTCTCACTAAAAAAAAAGAAAGCTAGATTCCCACATTCGCTTCTGCATTCAATTTGTTGTGATATGTTGTTTTAGTTGGAGTATATGAAGACAATCCAACTTCATATAGATCTATAACTGGAAAACAATGGAGTACTATATTTTAATAGATAAATAATGTACTGCAAGGCAGATGTCCACTAATGAAGATATTGAATCCCATAAATTTTTATGTGTATTCAAATTCTCACTTATTGAAGTTATAATTATGTACAATATGGTAACTGGTTCCAGTTCAATGGAAATATGCAGTATGAATTCAAATAATGAGACCACTTCGTGGGATTCATTATTTGCACTAACCAGAGCAAAACAGTATTAACCATTGAGATCCCTTGAAAGGTTCTGAGAATCACTAGTAACAGAAGTTTTCTCATCGAGAATTCTCTATGTTAAAGAAATCACAAATCTCTTTTTTAAGCATTCGATTAATGTATTTTTATAAATATTCCATATATTTATGTATGACATACATAATATAGAATATATAAATTACAAAGATATCATCTCAATGTTGAATAGATTAAATTGTGACACTTTTTAAAAGCAATGTTTAAGATTAACATTAGTTTAAAGAAGAAAGTCATACTAAGTCATAAAGGAATCATGATCTCTTTCTCTGAAGGGAGGACCCACATCAGTGAAATTACAGATGGTCTGAAGTTTGAAATGTATATATTTATAACATAAAATTGTAAAGGATAAGATAGTGAGGTTTTCTCCTAATTTAAACTTTCCTCTCCAATTATTAATAATAAATTAATTGGATTTTACTATTATTTTCAGCTATGCTATGAATGACTATCATATATGGGATGATAAAGTTTTTTGGGGGAAGATAGGGAAAATGCAGTTCAGATTGGACCCAGGACTTCATATTTAGGGAAAGAGAAGGAATCAGCTTGGTACACTAGAAATAGTTCAATTCCCTGCTCTGCTACTCAATTAGGTAAGTTGTTTGACCTCCCTAGAATTCAGTTGTCTTTACCTATAAAACAGAGTGCTAGACTAAATGATCTGTTAAATCTTTTTTTGAATTTTAAATCCTATTAGCTCAAAATTCTATAGTTGTATTGAGAGGTTCTCACACATTGATAAATCAGCATCCTGTGTATCTGTTCTCCAATTAGTCAGTCACCCATTGTAAGGCCATCTCCCTCTGACTCTCCTCTAGCTCCAGCTCTGCAAGATGATCGAGATTACTGAAGGGAAAAAAGAAGGAGAAAAAGCCAGTGGCTAAAAAGAAAAAATGGGATTACTTCCTTTAAAAATCGGCAGATTTTCTTTGAAATTATTAGGGATTGAGAAAATGATAAGGAGCAAAAATATTTTATATCATTTATTTAGGTAGCAGGAGGAAATAAAGTCACCCTTGTTAGAGTAATACTAGACCAGATTGCCTGAAGATTTCCTGGGCCATGAGCTAGAACAGGTCTTTCCAATCACATTTTGCACTTTGGTGCACTTGTAGGTATTTAATTTACTAAACATTTGCCTGGATATTAGTGAGTAGGAGTAGGGACTCTTAAAAGAATATGCTCAACTTCAGTAATGAAAAAATGAAGAACAGATAAAGAAGAGGGAAAAGAGCCCTGCCCGTTAACAATGACGACTTGCCTGAAACACGGACTCTTAGATTAGGAATGTGAAAACATTGAAAATGCTCTTTTTAGTTCAATTTAAACTATCAAATAAATATTTTTCTCATCTAAATCCTTTTCTGACTTTTCTTTGGGAAAACATGTAAAAGGTTAAGAACAAAAACTCAAATCCTGGGAAAAGGGATGAAAAATAATAAGCAAATTTAATTCTAGTTTAGTTAAGAGCATTGCTTTTCCCACCCCTGAAATGATGCACCTAAGTAAGGGCAGTATAATCTTTTCCATTTAAAGAGTAAGACATTGATCACAAAGAAGAAGCCCTTTCAGTCCTTGAGGGGTGTAGTCAAGGAAGGGTTTGAGTAGTTTTAGTTGAAGATTAACTGTTCTAATTGACTGTTGTCCTAGAATGTTAACCCAACACTCTTTGGGGTTGTTTTTTGTTTGTATTTGTTTTTTGAGGCTGGATCTCCCTTTTTCACCCAGGCTGGAAGTTCACTGACCACTCACAGGCCGAACTCATCCCAAAACTGATTGCACAGAAGCTTTGGTTTGTTCCACATTTCTAATGTAGGTCACTGCATCACTCCTTTGGCAGCCTGATCTCCCCATACCTCAACTCCCCAGAGACTTACCATATTGGTATGGGACCCATTGTAGACAAATGACCTGCTTTAGCTTCACTATATCTCACATCTCCTGAACTCAAATGATCTACCAGCCTGAGCCTTCCCCAGTAATAAGGATTATAGGTTATGGGCCACCATGCCAGACCCAAAACTGAAATTTAATATACAATGACCTTTTCCTTATTCAGGATTCCTATAAATTTTACCTCAAATTGTCTTAAACTAGAGAGATGTCTAAGAGATAGGAAAAGTGAGGGTGGGGGACTAATTTGGTTTAGAAAATTTTCTCTCTTTAATTTAGAAATGTTTGGATTTAGAATACTGTTAAATTGATTAAAAATTATTTCTCACAGACTTTTGCCTAAAATGCAGACTACAGTATTAGTATTTTGTCTTTAATGTGAACAAGAGACTACTTAAATAAATAGCAAGCCCTGAGCTGTGTTCTAGTTCCAGATGAGAGAGGGAAGAACACAGATTTAAGTGAGAAAGAAGGAAATAAAGATTATAATCATAGCAAGTCCCCTCCCCTCTCCCCCCCCACACCATACACAAAGGATTCTGAAACCTCTTACTATCTCAGGTACAGACTAGCAAGTTTTGAGTAATTACATGCTAATATAGTTCAAATTCTCTATCAAGAGATCAGATAAGAGCCTTATGGCAAGTAGCAAAGCATTTAATTGGGACAGAATAGTTAAATAACAGAAAAATCATACAACAGAATCATTCTCAAATCCCCACCACAAATGGAATAAAATCTTCCAGGCTTCCATCCAAGGGAACACTCCTCAGACAACTTACTCTCCAAGGTGATTGCATCATGACTGGAAAACACCACTCACTGGTCCATCTCCTGGAAATCTCTTGTTCCCCTTGATTCCACCTCTCACATCTCTTCTGCTTGATTCATTTTGTCTTTAAAGAAGCTATTCACTAAAGGAACTAATGCACCCACATCCCATCTAAAGCAGCTTCTCTGCCTGCATGATGCTGCTGCTAAGACTGCTGCCATCTGCTGAACCTATCATCTACTGTGAAGCTGCTTCTTCCAAGAAGTGCCATTGCTGAACTGTGAAACTGACCTGGGCCAATTCCCTTTAGGAACTAATGGACACATTTGCAATTCTTTGCTAGAAAAGTCTCATTATATCAGGCCAACATATAAAGCGATCACTCAGGTAGCTATACAGACTTTTTCTTAACTCAATGACTTCTCATCAGAAACACATGTACCGCCCCCCACACCCCAGCTTTCATTCCCAGCTCTTCACTCCCAGCACATGAATTCTTTTAAGTTCCCATAATTCTCCTGATAGCTAGTGTTCAGTTCATGTAAATTGTCTTGAAGTTTCCAGAGTCGCAAGGAGACACCTAGCAACATTGGAGTGGGGCATAGCTGAGGACCTTTGCCCTGCACTCCTGCTGCCAATGAAAATGCCCCTATCTCCCCACTATATACACTTCTTACTGATATGGAACTCTACCCTACTTCCTAGCTACTAAAGCATTAGGCTGTAAGCTTCCTGAGGGCTGTACTATTTTTCATCTAGCACAGGCCCTTGCATATATTAAGTACTTAATAGAAGTTTGCTAGATGCTAAATAAATAGGGAATATAGAGAAGAGTATTTTCTTCTTCCATATACATGAGTGAGGTTAGCCTGGTATGCTGCAATCTATAACAGAAGACTTTTCAACACAGTGTATCCTGAGACAGAGAAGGACAAATACTGACCCATAGCACATGTGTATAGAATGAAAATGTGTCCAATCAGACAGAGCTTCATAGAATCATCTATCTCCACAGGCTTGGGGGGATTAGCCACAAAGAAGGGTAAGTTACTATTAGTTCAATTCTCCCAGAAGGTGATAAACCTGAGCACAAGTTATTGTTTTGTAATATACTCAGCTAGGCTCATTAGGAGCAGTAAAGAAACATGAAGAAGTGCCCTCCAAAGCCTAAAAATGGGACCTAGTGCTTCATTTCCCAAGACAATGTCTTGACAACCAGACTTTCAACTGACCAAAGGGACAGATCATGCAATATACAATTGTATTTCATGTAACCAAATGTCAATTCTCAAAAAAAAATCACCTATTTAGATCATAACTAAGAATCAGAACACATTAAAGGTTGTTGATCAAACTAATAAAAATGCCACAAAGTTCATGGACTAAAGTTTATTCACTTTATTTCTTAGGAGAATCCCTCAAGCACTAACTTAGAGACTATTTATTCTTAATTTAGAAACAGTTATAACAATATTTATCTGGTTTCCTAGCCAACAACAGATTAGAAGCAGCAAATTATATTGGCAAGGAGGAGAGTTCCCTACACACAGCTATGGAGACGAAAAGAAATGACAATAAGACAGACAAGCTATTAAAAACAGTTCTGTGGTCATTTAGTATGGGGAAAACAGTTCTTTGTCTATCACAACTGGGGGGCATCACTGTAACACACTATCACAGTACAAAGCTATTGATACCAAGTCATTAAGAAAATGTTCAATTATATTCAGTGAAGGGATAGAAAAAATCATAGAAAAGAAAATGAAACTTTTGATTACATAAAAATGAAAAGTTTTGCACAAACAGAATCAATGAGGAACAAATCTTCAGTTATTTCACTAGTACAGGGGTGGGGAACCTATAAATTTACTATTCCTTCAATCAATAAATGTTTGTAAAGCACCTACTAACTACCAGGCATTGTGCTAAGCACGGCATCAAGGAAACGATGACATGACTTGCAGTTGACTTTGATTTGATTGAGGGAGGACTAATGAGACTGGGAATACAAAGAAAGACAAAAGACACTTCTTGATCTCTCTCTCTCTCTCCTCCACCTCCTTACTCACTTTATAGGAGAACAGGAGTTCTCTGTACCAGTGAAATCCCAAGTCTAGCCCTTCCTCCTCCCCAGAAATGTTCATGTGCATGTAGTTTCTTTATCCTATATTTAACCTGACAAGTTTGATCATGTCGCCAATCCTGCTAAAAAAAAATTTTTTTTTAGTTCCCTCTTACCTTGAGAAGAAAAACATGATCCTCAGGCTAACACCCTCCAAACTCCTTAAGACGCTATATACAATTTGTCCCCAAACTACCTTTCCAGACTTATTCCACATTACTACTCTTCAAATATAGTCTATTTCTGCCAAACTGGACTACAAGCTGCTTGTTGAATCTGGCATTCCATCTCCAGGCACCATACCTTCCGAGAGGTTATCTCCCGTGACTGGAATGTGCTATCTCCCCACCTTTGTCTCTTTGTCTCTTCATATCTTCAGCTTCCTTCAAAGCTCAGCTCAGGTATCACTTTCTGTATAAATCCTTTCCTGATCCCCTAGTAGTTAGTGTCCTTAACTTCCTCAAATTACGTTCTATTTAGTGTGTGTGTGTGTGTGTGTGTGTGTGTGTGTGTGTGTGTGTGTGCGTGCATGTGTGTGTATGGTATGTAACATAACCAAGCTTTTGTCTACCTGTGTCACCTAAGATGGAGGCACCTATGTAGGAGATGCCAAGAACCTACTTCTGGGAGAAAACATCCATGTCAGGTGTATGGGAGCAGCCTCTTTCACCTGGCTGCATAGCCAGAACAGGCTATGTCTTTAAAACTACCACTCTCTCACTCCCTTTTTCCCCACAGTATTCAAGGGGTGAAGATTCTGTTCACCTAAAGCTTAAGCACCATGTATTGAACTAGGTATGGGGAAAGAGATACCTTCCTCTCTACTCTCTTTAGGCTCTGTGTCCTTGAGAATAAGGCCTTCAGGTTTTAGTCTGTTTTGTTTGCGCCTTTTTCATTTCTAGGTGCATGTGGTATTTTCAGACGTGGGAGGTTGAGCCATAATGATACTGGAGGCAGGATTCCAGGCCAAATGCTGCTGATGCTGCCAGCCTAGCAGGGAAGCCCTCAGAAGGAAGTTGAGATGTGTGGGGGGAAATGGTGGAATATGGTCTTAAAACTTAGTGGAACCTTGCTCTATAGGAACTAAATTAATCTATGAACTTAATCCTCCCTTCCCTCTTCCAGAGATAGATTTAGGTGGTGCAAGGCAGGTGGGGGTAGTGCTTATATGCTCATTCTGACTTCTGGCACTATATGAAAAAGACATTCCATCTCTCTACTCCAGGCATTTTTTCTCTGGCTGTCCTTCATGTCCATGCTCTCCCTCCTCAACTCTGCCTACTGACTTCCCTGGTTTCCTTTAAGTCCCAACTAAAATCCTGTTTTCTACAGGAAGCCTTTCCCAATGTCTCTTAATTCTAGTACCTTCACTCTGTTATTTTCACACACACACACACACACACACACACACAGCTTTGTGTATATTTGTACATTGTCTCACTCATTAGATTGTAAGCAACTTGAGGGCAAGGACTGTCTTTTGCTTCTTTTTATATTACCCTGTACTTAGCACAGTACCTAGCACAGAGTAGGTGTTTAACAATATTTACTGATTGATTCTTGCTAGATTTTTGAAGTAAATATTCCTCTGTGAAAGCTACTCTTATCAAGTGATTAAATGGAAGCAGGATGCAGGGAATCCCTAAATTAGAGGAACACCATCGGTTGACGTTTGAGCCAATGGCAGAGGGACTGGTCTCCAGCCCCCAAAAACCCTGGGATAGGGAAATCTGTCCTTTAGGCACTGGGAACCAGAGAAGTCATTGTTACATGTACATGCTGTAATCTACAACAAAATGCAATCTCCTTCAGAGTACAGACTATCTCACTTTCGTCTTTGTAGGCCCACTACCTACTGTAGTATACTAGGCACTTTATTGTTTACTGAATGTCCATATTTTATTGACAGTTTAAAAACTTTATAGCTGAAGAAGGAATATCAAGCTATCCAGTTAGAAATAACCTAGCACATTTTCTGGAACTAAACGACTTGTATTTCTAGTTTACGTGGATGTTAACTAACTAAAAAATGTATCTTGCCAATCTTGCAATTTTATGATTTTTGTTAGGTGGTGAAGGATACAATTGTTTGACTGTGTAACAAATTAAGTTAGTCTCTGTTAACCTTATCTTATAAAAACCTTTTGCCCATCAGAACACAAAACATTTTTTTTAAAAACCTTAAAGAATTTTACAACTGTTCCAACTTTTTTGTGAGCACTACAATATTAAATTACAACTTGTAGTCAATGAGTCATTTTTAAAAATGTTCCCAGTGTATCTTTTAGACAGCAGATAAGCTCTATTAGTCTAAATATCAGATGATACACATGAAGAACAGTTCAACTTAAACGTGGGAAAAGGATATTCTTTTTATTTTTAAAGGAGTCTTTAAAAATGTTTTTGTAGTTAACTATCTAGCTATTTAGCTCTTCCACATATAAAGGATGATAAGTTGGTTTTGTAAGAACAACCAAGGAGTCCTTATGTGTCAACACAGTTGAAAATGAGACATTTCGGGGCACAGAGGCAGGAAAGGGCATAGATAGAACTGTGCTTATATAACAACAGCAACAATAACCATGACATTTATTTGTTTGCAAATTACAAAGGTTTGCAAAGCACCTAATTACTATTTCATTTTTATCCTCACAACACTGAGGGATGTTATTATTGGCCCCACTGTACAAAGGACTTGCCCAGGGTCACACAGCTAGTTACTGTCTCCTTTGAGGGTATTCCTATGGCAATGACACTGTGGAAGACACCAAATGCAGGCTTTCTGCACCAGCACTTACTATAGGGTACACTAGAAGAATCATTCAGTCAACTGTCATTTAATGCCTACTATGTGCCAGGCACTGTGCTAATCTCTGGAGATACAAAGAAAAGCAAAAACTAGTGTCTGCTTTCTAGGAGCTCACAATCTAATAAGGGACTTGTTGTTGTCCAGTTATTTCAGCTATAGCTGACTCTTTGTGACCCCATTTAGGATTTTCTTGGTAAAAATCCTAAAATAGTTTGTTATTTCCTTCTCCAGCTCATTTTACAGGTGAGGCAGAGTGACTTTCCCAGGGTCACATAGCTAGTAAGTGTCTGAGGCCAGATTTAAACTCAGGAAGATGAGTCTTCATGCCCAGAGCTTTATTCCCCTCATCACCTACCTGTCTCTATAATGGAGGAGATAGCATGCAAACAATTATGTACAAACAAGATATATAGATGATAAACTGGCTTTTATAGCCAGTCATATTCAAGTATTCTAGAAAGATTCCCTATGTTTAGAAATTTTCTGCTCAAAAAACCTGCATATAGATATCAATACGTGAATGTGTCCTTGAGACTGACTTTACCAAAGCAATAAATGTAAAGTACTGAACTTAGGCTCTTTTATCACCAATGTGATACCCATAATAGCCACCATGAATATGCATGCATATTTCCAGGGTAAATTCAAAAAATATAAATAACTCTCTTCCTTAAAGGCAAAACCAAGATATTTATTCAGATACCAGAAAGCCAATTCCACCATCATAATAAAGAAGTTTATATACATCACCAATCCAGGGGACACCAACATCCTCAAGCCTTCCCTCCATTAGGCCTCCCCACAAACAAGCTCTACTAGACAAAATTCCTCCCTCTTTCACTCACGCTAGCTGCTCTGCCTCACTCTCTCCCAGCTCTGCCTTACTCTTTTCTTCTCCCTGCTCCACCCTTCTTGCTCCACCCATTTGGCAAGACCCTCCCACCATGGGCTCCCTGTCAGGCTCTGTCACAGCAGTCATCTGGGCCCAAGCTCAAAGGAGGTCCCATAGAACTATTAATGGGGGGGAAAGATCTTCCTATTCCATTAACATTACAGGTTCAAAAAGTCATGCAAAGAAAGGAATGGATCTGCTACCATATAAAGGAAGGAGGAGCTATGTAGCTAAATAATAGATGTAAAATAAAACAAAAACTGACAATTTAGTGAACTTTTAGTTCAACAAGCACCAAAGGTATGTATGGCAAAGCAGCCAGAAAAAGCTAATGTGACCTTATGTCATATTAAAATGATCATAGGATTTGTCTTCAGAGCTGAGAAGGACCCTAGAGAATATCTATAAAGATACATGTAAGGATACAGAAACCCCCAAGAGGTTAAGTGACTTGTTCAAACTCACAAGGGTGATAAACAACCAGAACCAAAATTCAAACACAGTTCTTTGGTTTGACCTAGATTAGTGAAATCCTGTGCTCTATCATACCATAGACTTAATAGAACTAACAGGGTCCAGAATGAAAACAGTTATATTCCCACTCTAATTTGTACTGGTCAGTTCATTTCTGGAGTAAAGTATCCAATTATAGATACCCTATTTTAGGAAGAACAACGACAAGTTAAAGCACATCCTGAAAGTGTCAAGACTGTTTCTGGGTCCCAGCCCCTACATGAGTGAGGCCTTTCCTGATCCTTCCTGATTGCTAGCACCACTCCTCCTGAAATTACCTTGCATTTCCCAATACAATGATCAAACTTGAAACTATTTCACATGAGGATCAGTTGAAGAAACTGGGGGCATTTAACCTAGCAAAGAGTTCTTGACTACATCACATTGTGCAAATGAAACTAGATTTATTCTGCTTGATCACTGTGGGCAGAACTAGAATGAATACATAGAAGTTATTGGGATACTGAATTTTGTTCAATACTAAAAAGAATTGTCTAATAATTAAGCATTCTCCAAAAATAAAATGAGCACCCTTAGTAGGTAGTAAGTTCTCTATCACTAAATATGTCCCCACAGACACTGAATGACTACTTGTTGGAGATATTTTAGAAGATATCGTTATTTAAAGTTGGACTAGATAATCTCTAAGGCCCTAAGAAAGGCAACATGGTATGATGAAAAAAGAGCAAAGGAATTAAAGTTTTAAAAAAATCTGATTTCTGGATCCAAAGCCTTTACAAGACATATAACACCATTGGTGAGCCTTCCTCAATTTCTCTGAAATAGTTTTCTCTTTCACAAAATGGGAATAACATTGTCACTACTCACTTTTTAGCTCTGTCATGAGAAAAGCACATTTTAAAATCACACAGCACTAGAAATATATGCTGTGATTATTGCAAATCCAGAATTATATGATTCTATGAGTCAAAGTAGTGAGAGCTGGTGGAATTCTCTCTCACTTGATACCACTCCAGCAAGTACTGAAATTTATTAAATGAACAATTATTAAGTGCTCATAAAACATTCACTAAACCAGGAGCTACACGCTGAAGGTACATAACATAGAGAAGACACACACTAATATGATCCATGCTAGCTGTCAAAGTAGTCAAAGATAACTTCCCAAAGCACAGAAAATTTCTTTTGAAATCGCCCACAGAGCATCCTTTCTCCCATCCTTTCTCCTCTCTCTCCTACTCTCATTTTAATATTTGTTGGTGCCTCTCTGGCTTATAACAATTACCATAAACTTTCATGGGACACTTCTTCCATTAGGTACAGCTGTCTCAAAGGGTATGAAAATATGCATTTTAATTTTTCCATGGAACTCCAACTGCTGTCACTCCCTATTATACAAAACAAATGATTTATTAGTTTTTATATTTTACTGTTGTAGAAAGTCCATTATTCAAATAAGACTAATAGTCATTTCTCTGATGATGTCAGAAAATGGTTGTCCTTTCTTATGTGTAATTCTAGTATGGGGCTATGACTACATGACTTAAAATTATCAAGATTTTTTTGAATGATGAAATTCTTTTTTCTCAATCCTTAACTCATTTCTTAACATAGAGTTGACAACCTGCGTAATAACTTATAAGACACAAATTATTCCTTGCCCAAGGAACACTGATCACCCACCAAGAAAAGATGTATGATGAACAACCAAATCAAACCATTTCCAAGATTTCCTGATTCTTAAAAAATAAAAAATGAAGATAAAATTGGGGCAACCTTTAGTCGATCTTGCAAAGCTGCTCAAAGGAGAAGTTACACTCAGTCAAACCCAGGAGGCATCAGAGTTATTTTGTCAAGTGCTCAGGAATCAATGCAGTCACCTTGGCATTTCCATGAATTGTAGGTGACCCATGCCCATGGTCAGATCAATCTATTTGAAATTGTTTTCAACTGGAGCTGCCCCTCCACACACACACACACACACACACACACACACACACACACACACACACAGAGTCTATCTTATGTCCTCACTCCTAGAACAGCACAAGCATTTGTGGAAGTGCTGGTAGTGTTGTTTCAGCTTTTTCACACTGAGTTACTTCAGAAAATATAATAACTAGGAGTAGTTAGTAGAGTAAGTCTCATAAGATTAAGAAACAGAATTCCAAGAATATTAAAGTACTGTAATATTATCAACTTCATTCCCCCCACTTGGCATCTAGTAACTCTTCCACCCCCACAATATTGCAAATGGTCCTTTGGACCTAGTTATGATTGTCTCTATTCAGAAACAAAATACTTTAATAGGAGTTGATAACCCAAAGTCAATCTGGAACAAAATAGTGAGTTCAAATGGGGTAATAAGGTCTGTACATTCCCAGAAGAGAATACATGCCTAACATAAATGAAACCAAAAATATAATCAAACTAGAAATAGGTAAAAATCAACAAAAGCCATAATGATAATAAAAAGTAAAGTAGCCTTTGGCGATAGTTAAGTTTACATACTATAGTATACATCCATGGCCAAACTGGAAAGAACTCTAACTATAGAAAGATATTCATCTGTACTGACCTGCACTGGAGAGACTGACTAAATTAGGGAAGCTAAAATTGCAGCATTTCAGACAAGTTTCAATATGTTAACATCTTAATAACAGGTATTTTATTAAATGACACATAAGCCACCCCAAGGCCCCTGGTGAAAATGAAATTAGACAATCTGAGTCGCCTTTGGCAAAACAGTTTTCCTTTCGGGATCTCAAGTTTCTTGATTATAAATGAGGGAGATTGGGGCGGCTAGGTGGCACAGTGAGTAGAGCGTCCGCCCTGGAGTCAGAAGGACCTGAGTTTGGATCTGGCCTCAGACACTTAACTCACAAACAAACCAAAAAAAAAAAAAAACCTAGCTGTGTGACCTTGGGCAAGTTACTTAACCCCAATTGCCCTCCCAAAAGCAAAAAAATAAAAAAATAAATGAGGGAGATTGAACTAAGTGATTTCTAAGGTCTCTACCAACACTAAATCCTATGATCCAAAGATTGCCATTATCTTCCTCTTACTGCCTTCTCTCTATTGTTCCTCAAATAAACAATATCCTCATGGAGCAAAATCCTCCACCAAACAAAGTCTGCCTTTCCAGTACAAATTCTACCTTCTCCCTTTCTGCTCAATTTGAACTGTATGACTTGATTACTACTGCTATTAGTTGCTGTCTATCTGATTATTTAAGCCAACAAACTACTAATGTGTGAATGAGCACTAATCTCTGCTGTGGTAATCAGTTTTTATTTTAACACAAAAACTTTTTAACCTAACTTCTTTCCTCACAACAACCCTTTCAGATAGGACCTACTGTGATAAGAGTAAAAATAGTATCTAGACTGAGTAGTTCTAAAGCTTAAAAAAATACAGTCAAATTACTTAATTAATTAATTAACCACTAAAATAACTAGCCTTACTATGTATGAGGTTATTAGATCTCCCATCTTGTCCTAAATGGCTCAGTAAAGCAATCTGTTTATATAAACACAGTCTTACCTAAATACCAGGCGCTTTGAAATTTGTAAGGCCAACTATCAACAATGATTCCATTCCAATTAGTGAGAATCCTGTCACGCTGTCTCAGCGACAAAACAGAGGCCTCTTCACAAGGTTCAAGTCTTTCTATAGATGCCAAAAAGTTATAACTGAGATAAAATAATAGCATATATTTAGAGATGGAAGAGGCTTCTGACATCATCGAGTTAAATCTCATAATTTTTCTGATACTAAGGTCAAGGAAAATTAAAAGGCTTAACCAATGACCCATCAGTAGTAAGCCTTAAAAATGGGATTTGAACCCAAATCCTTTGACTTCAGAGATAGAGCCCTTTCCACTCTGCCACATTCCTTCCATACCAACAAAATAAACAGCAGAATGAGTGAGATGTATTTCAAGAGGCTGTGTTATATCCTAAAAAGTCTATGTGACTTGGAAAGCAGAAGACCCGAGTTCGAAGCCTGACCTGGACATTGATAAATTGTGTGCCCACAGAAGTCATTTCATTTCCCTGACTCTAACTTTCCCCATTTATAAGATGATAATATTATGCTAGTCCAAGTAAAGACTGTACTATACCCCCCCAAAAAAGACAGGTTGGGGACACAGTGAATAAGGTCTCGAGTTAGGAAGACCTGAGTTCAAATTTGGACTCAGACACTACACTAGCTGTGTGATCCTGGCCAAGTCACTTGTCCTCTGCCTCTTTCTTCAACTGTAAAATGGGAATAATAACTCTCAAAGTTGTTTTGAGGATCAAATGAGACAATATTTGTAAAAAGCACTTTGCACAGTGGAACTAGTACATAATAGGTGCTATATCAATGTGTTTATTCCCTTCCCTTTCCCAAATATGAATTATATAAAACCTGAGTGTGGCTTATAATTAATTTTGTTTTTGGAATGTATATATGTGCATATAAACGTATATATACATATATAAAATATATACATATATCTATGTACATGTATACTCTTTCCAAGATATCTCATTTTGGAGATATGGGCTACACTCAAGCCAATGTTACTTGCATTACCTACCTCAGAAACTTATAGAGATTCAAATAAAAATACTGCAATTAGTACTATTGTAAAGCGAGTAAAGGTTTAGTGCTAGTAAGGCTCTGATGTTTGATTTCAAAGAAGACAGGGCAAAATACTCAAATAAAGGATGGTTCAGAAATTATCTGCTCCAATTTTCTCATTAAAAACACACAAAAATGCATGCATTCTATTTGGTCAATAATTTCCAACTCTGAAGGCACTATATAATTAAATATCATAAAGACTTTTAGATATAATTGATTTAATGGACAGTGTTCTCATTGAACACACAAGGTGAAGCAAATCCTTAGAAGACACCTGCCACATAGTATGTATTGCTATATGAACAATGTTATTTGGGGGCCAAAGCAGAGAAACCCAAAACCAACAAATACCAGCTTGGTAACTTTACAGAAAACACAATCAAGCAGAAATAGATACCATAGCCTACTATGCACAAATGCCAAAAAAGGGGTAAGGAAAGCAACAAAATAATTAATAAGAACTGTCTAAATATCTACTATGCAAATGAGCTATAGAATATGATCCTTGCCTCCACAGGGAAGACAAAATTAATTAATATATATGAAACAACTGAATAGCAGGATAAAATTATACAATTAAGACCTGAATTAAAAGTGAGATTTTCTGCCTCCACATCTTTTTTTTTATGAACTCTACTTCATTCCCCTTCCTAAATTCTACCTATCAAAATCCTTGCCATTTTTTAAGGTATCCTCTTCCAACCAGGTTGGGGAACCTATTGCCTCAAAGTCACATGTGGCCCTCTAGGTCCTCAAGCGCAGCCCTTGGACTGAATTCAAACTTCACAGAACAAATCCCCTTAAGAAAAGGATTCGTTCTGTAAAACTTGGACTCAGTCAAAAGGCTGCACTCAAGGATCTAGAAGGCCACATGCATCCTCAAAACCATAGGCTCCCTACCCAGTACTAGACACTGATCCCACAATACCATTTTCTGGTGACTATACACAGAAGTGATCTCTCCCTTCTCTGAATTACTTAAGCACTCTGGATTGTTTATTTGGCACCTTCCATGCACTCCACTGTATTGTAATTATTTGTTTATATGTTTTATCTCACCTACTGCAGTCTTGTTTTCCACTTCACTGACCTTTGCTGTTTTGTGACATGAAAAATTTATCATTTTCCCTTAAAAGTTTGCAGAAAGCCTGGCAGAGGACCAAGCTAAGCTAGATCATCTCAAGAGCATTTAAGTGATGAAACTAGGAGAAGAACAAATAGATGAGGAAAATATGCAAGAGACAAGTAAACATTTTTGAAATCACCTCATCAATATTAAGATTGTTGTTTCAGTTGGGTCCAACTCTTCATGATCCCATTTGGGGTTTTCTAGGCAAAGATACTGGAGTGGTTTGCCATTTCTGTCTCCAGGTCATTTTACAGGTGAGAAAACTAAGGCAAACAGGGTTAAGTGACTAGTCCAAGGTCACACAGCTAATAAGTGTCTGAGGCTGCATTTGAACTCAGGTCTTCCTGACTCCAGGCCTAGCACTCTATCAATTGCACCACCTAGTTGTCCATATCTCAAACTATGATATGCTGTATCAGAAAGTAGAAATAACACTTATGAAAATTAAGTTGGGGGACAGAGCCAAGATGGTAGAGTAAAATCAGGAATTCATCTGAGCTCCCACTCCAATCACCTCCAATAACTGTAAAAAAAATGACTCTAAACAAATTTTAGAGCTACAGAACCCACAAAGCAACAGAGAGAAACAAATCTCCCACTGATGGTAGCCTGGCAGGCCAAAAGGAAGGGTTTATTGCACCAGGCTGGGAGCCAAGCACAGTCCTGCTTGAGCCACATGGGCCCAGACTCCCAGCCCAAACCAGCCAGAGTAGACTTCAGGAGAGTGAATCACTAGCAGCTGTGATGGTTTCCAGACTTCTCAACCCACAAACACCAAAGATAAAGTAAAAGGTCAGTAGGAAACTCTTTTGGAACTGGGTGAAAGAAGAGTATGATCAGGCCCCTGGCCTCTGGAGCAGCAGAGGTGGCAGAGGCCCAGTGGCTGCAAGTGCTTCCCCATGGCTGCCTCCTGAGTTGCTGGCCTTGAGATCTTAGGGGACCAAGTGACCATTCTGAGGGTAATCACCTTTGCTTTCACCTGCTTGGATTTGGTAGCAGTCTTGGGTGGTGGTCCTGGGGTGAGGAATGCCAGTGTGCTAGAGCTTGTGGTGGCTGTAGAGAGGGCACCCTCCTGATAGCTCTGACAACTGCAAAACCCCCAGCAATCTGGGACACAGTTCTTTCCACTCTGGAAGCAGAGATCTACTGTGGCAAAGAGCTCAAAAGTCAAGTAATTAACTGGCAAGATGAACAAACAGAAAAAGCACAATCAGACCATAGAATCTTTTTGGGGGGACAAAAAGGATCAAAACATGGAGCCAGAAGAAGACAACAAAGTCAAAACTCCTGTATCAAAAGCCTCCAAGAAAAATATGAACTGGTCGGGGTGGCTAGGTGGCACAGTGAATAAGAGCACCGGCTCTGGAGTCAGGAGGACCTGAGCTCAAATCCAGCCTCAGACACTTAACACTTATTAGCCATGTGACCTTGGGCAAGTCACTTAACCCCAATTGCCCTGCATTTCTCACTCCAAAAAAGAAAAGAAAAATATGAATTGGTCACAGGCCATGGAGGAGCTCAAGAAGGATTTGAAAATCAAGGAAGAGAAGTGGAGGAAAAACTGGGAAGAGAAATGAGAATGATGCAAGAAAATTATGAAAAGCAAGTCAACAGCCTGACTGAAGAAAGTAACACCTTAAAAAATAGACTAACTCATATGGCAAAAGAAGCCCAAAAAGCCAATGAGGTGAATAATGCCTTAAAAAGCTGAATTGCCCAGATGGAAAAGCAACTTCAAAAACTCATTGAAGAGAAAAATTCCTTCAAAATTAGATTGGAGCAATTAGAAGCTAATGACTTTATGAGAAATCAAGATACTATAAAACAGATCCAAACAAATGAAAAAAAATAGAAGGCAATGTGAAATATCTCATTGGAAAAACCACTGACCTAGAAAATAGATCTAGGAGAGATCATTTAAAAATTATTGGATTACCTGAAACCCATGATAAAAAAAAGAGCCTAGAAATCATCCTTTGAGGAAAATTGCCCTGATATTCTAGAACTAGAGGGCAAAGTAGACATTGAAAGAATTCACTGATCACCTCTTAAAAAAGATCCAAAAAAGAAAACTCCTAGGAATATTATCGCCAAATTCAAGAGTTCCCAGGTCAAGGAGAAAATATACAAGCAGCCAGGAAGAAACAATTTGTATATTGTGGACACAATCAAGATAACACAAGATCTAGCAGTTTCTACACTGAGGGATTGAAGGGCTTTGAATATGATATTCTGGAGGTCAAAGGAGCTAGGATTAAAACCAAGAATCACCTACACAGCAAAACTGAGTATAATGCTTCAGGGGAAAATACAATCATTCAATGAAATAGAGGACTTTCAAGCATTCTTGATGAAAAAACCAGAGCTGAAAAGAAAATTTGACTTTCAAATACAAGAAGCAAGAGAAGCATAAGAAGGTAAACAAGAAAAAGAAATCATAAGGAACTTATTAAAGCTGAACTATTTACATTCCTACATGGAAAAATGATAATTTTAACTCATGAGACTTTTCTCAGTATGAGGGCAGTTGGGGGGAATATATGTGTATATATGCCATACATACAAATATGTATGTATAGGAGGGTATGTTTAAATATATATGTATGTGTATATGTATGTACATGTATACATAGACAAAGGGCACAGGATCAACTGAATATGAAGGGATGATATCTAGAAAATAAAATTAAGAGGTGAGAAAGGAATATATTGGGAGACAGAGAAAGAGAGAGATAGAATAAGGTAAATTATCTCATATAAAAGAGGCAAGAGAAAACTGTTACAATAGAGGGGAAGAGCAGAAAGGTAAAAGGGAATGGGGTCAACCTTACTCTCATTGAATTTGACTTAAGGAGGGAATAACATAACATTCAGTTCAGTACTTTACCATACAGGAACACAGTGGGGAAGGGGATTAGGGGGGATGATAGAAGGGAGGGCAGATTGGGGTAGAGGGTATTTAGAAGCAAACACTTTTGAAAAGGGACAGGGTCAAAGGAGAAAATAGAATAAGTGGAGGGTGGGATAGGATAGGAGGGAAATATAGTTAGTCTTTCACAATATAACCACTATGGAAATGTTTTGCGTAACTACACACGTAGAACCTATATTGAATTGCTTGTCTTCCCAGTGGGGATGGGTGAGGGGGGAAGAAGGGAAAGAATCTGAAAATCAAAGTTTTCAAAACAAATGTTTAAAAAATTGTTTTTTACATTCAACTGGTAAATAAGATATACAGGCACTGAGGTATAGAAATCTATCTTGCCCTACTAAAAATTAGGGGGGGCAATGGGGGAGATATAAGAGAAAACAGTTTGGGGGAAGGGGTATTCAGTAGGCTCACTATCTTGGGGTGGGGGTAGGGGAAAGATGGGGAGAAAATTTGTAATTCTAAATCTTGTGGAAATGAATGTTGAAAACTAAAAATAAATAAATAAATTGAAAAAAAAAAGAAAATTAAGTTGGGAAGAAAGGTTGGACACAACAAAGTATACACAAAAGAAATGGATACTTGATGTACCATCATGTTGAAAATACAGGAATAAATTTTCGAGATACCTGAAAAAAGGAAAGATACCAAAATAATAAGAAAAAAATCACAGTTTCATATTTTTTAAAAAGTGACCACGGGCATATATTAATCATGCTCTACATGCCAGTTATCATCACTGGAGCTGAAGACACAAAGAGAAAAGTAAATTGTCCCTTCCATCAGGGAACTTACATTCTATGCTTATTTATATACACATACACCCAGACATATATTATTTAAAATAAACACAAGGATTTGAGGCAAGAGGGGATTAGCAACAGGGTGATCATATGCCTTAGCATATATATGGGAGATACCTTATTGGAGAATCTTTATCTCTATATTCTCTATTGAGTACAGATGGACGTATATAGATAGATATCCAGCAAACAATAAAAATATCAGAATAACATAGTAGTTCATTTTGTGCACTTTTTCAATCCATTATGTAAATGTAACAATTTGGTCACCTATAGAAAAATTTTCAAGAGCTTATCCAACTACTTATTGCTGTTGTTCATCCTTTGTTTGATTATCACAAGGTAATATCTTGACTGCACATGAACTGGATTTAAGTGAGCCAGAATTGCACAAAATCCTCAGCCTTGCTCTCTCTCCTAGTCATCCAAGTCCAGAGGCAGGACAAAAGTCAAGACAACTGCCAATGGCCAGGGATACAGTAGATGACCATGGCATCTCCAGTGTCCGACCAAGCTCTAAGCACTCCACAGCACCTTCTTCAGTCATATGAAAAGGGGCTGCAAGCAGAAAACGTTTAAGCTCTGGCTAGCACACAGTAAGTGCTATATAAATATTATCTATAATAAATAATTAGATGTATGGTGGGAAAAAGTAGTGTGCAGCTTGTAATCAATATGCACCTACATAGAAAGGTAATATAAATAAATACCGTCTAGGAAATAGTGGAGAGAAAAGGAAGTGGGAAGGTAAAATGTTAAAACAGAATATTACTGGATAGTCCCTAGAAGAAAGGCTCCAGTATTTAGGCTTGTGATTTGCACCAATGGAAGAATCATTTATGATAGCTCATGTTGCTCAATTTCATATATGTGTGCATATATATCTACAATGCATATATGCATACATATTATATATATATATACACATATAATCACTTTTCTTATAAAGAAAGCAAGGAAAGAACATCATTACAATGTGAAATTATGTTGAAATTTAGAAATATCTTCTACAAGCCTTACAGACTACAGGAGAGAGCTAAGGAGAGAAAGGAGAAGAAAGAGGTGATAGGAGAAGAAAGAGGTGATAAACAGCAATCATGACTAAAGACAAAATTACACCAGAAAAAAATGAGAAACACTGTCCATTAAATGTAGTATTAAGATCAATGATGAAAGCATTTCAAAATTATGCATACCATTTTAGCAGGTCAAATTTAAAACATGAGACAGCTTCAAAATGAATAACAGGACGCTATCAAGAAGGCTAACACCAACCAACCAAATAGTTATAGAGACATCATGTCTTTGATGTTTATGAACTTTTAACATCAATCACTATAGCCAAATTAAATCTGCCTGAAGAACAAAATGGATGCAAAAGAATAAATTAAGGATATAAGAAAAGGCAGATCACTGATTTCAGACAAACTAGTCTACTTCAGTGATTTTGCATTTTTTAGAGCATTTGTTTCTTAAGCCCAGTTCAACACACCAAGTCCAGTACCTTCTTCACTTCGCAATTCTCTGGGGACTTTGGCTAAGCTGGTCCCAACAGAAGTACTATTTTACAAAAAGTAGAACACTTTATAAATTCCTGACCTGCTTTGCTGAAAATTTCATCTTTTGGAAATTTCAGGAAGAAATAAAATAATGAGAGAAACTACTACTCTGGATCTAATTCTAATAAAGAACACAATCAAATTGACCTTGGACAAAAAAAATGTCCATATTAATCTAGAGTTCATGGTGGGAAAAAAAACTGAATACTAATGTAACCTGATGATGTCACTGTGGAAAGCAAAACTGGTTGGCAGGCAACTACTTTCTTTGATTCTGTCCTTCTGGTAAGGAAATGGGCAAAAATAGCTCACCTCATCCCTAGGTGGCATATAGCTGCCAAATTAGGAAAGAAACTTCCCAATCAATTCAATCCTCTGTAGCCTGAGGATAACCAAAGCCTTCCCTGTTTGTCCTCTTTGAACTCAAAGATAAACACACCAAAACAATTAAAATCAAGATCAAAGACAAAGACAGATTTAAAGTACTATTTAAATAAAAAAGAACACTTTTAAAAGGCAAGAGGAAGCATGAAGTTAAGCCTCCAATCAAACAGAAATGGGAAAGGGGAGAGAAATCTGAAAAGAGACCAAGAAAAGTTTACTAATGATCTCGAGTATCTCTGACTCTAGTCACCACTCTTGTATTTACCTCTAGAAGAAAAAGATGTTAGCCACCCTGATGGAGCCTAGGCATATTTAACAACATTCTTCTCGATCTCTGAACAACAACATATATCATGAGTCATACAAAGGTTCCCAATCTCCTGGGTCTAGGAATATAACATTATCTCTGAGATACTAGGCTATATTTCCCAGAGTCCATGAAGACTTCTACCTGCTGAAATCTGTTTCCAAAGGTCATTACACTAAGAATAGTCAGAAGAAGATTTAAGTTGGACAAGATGACCTCCAAGTACAGTCCAAACCTGCAATTCTATGTATCTAGACTCTATGATGTCAATATAGCATATGGTGCCCTACAGGTTAAAAAACAAAAGATGATTAAGGGTTGCTTTTCCAGTACTTTGTGAAGATCCACCTGGGGGGCGGGGGATTTCATTCTGTAGTCCATCCTGTAACTTGAGGGTGATGTAAAGTCCTTTTCCCCCTCACCCTGTGTCATAAATTCCTTCTTATCTTATAAGCCATCTCCCTCATCCTATGCCATAAATTTTTCCTTATCCTTATTCTTCAACCACCATAAAACCTTAAAACTACATCATACTGAACATCTTCCAGGCTTTCTGTCTATACAAGCCTGGTCCTTCCAAATATCAGGGCCTTTCATTAGCTTCTTGATAATCAGGTTGGTGAAGCTTTCAAGTAATAAAGTCCCCATTGGTTAAGAGAAAGTGAACTGCTCTCCCAAATCTGACCTCAACATCTAGTCTTTAGGAAATTAGAAAATTCAAGAAAATCATATGCATGATTCTGTGCACAGATTCTAAAAAGGAAGGTATTAGTATTTATTGATCAATAAGCATTTATTAAGCACTTAAGCTTAGCCAGAAACCAGGCTAAGCACTGAGATACAAAAAGAGCAAAAGACAATCCCTGACTTCAAGGAGCTCAAAATCTAATAGGGGAAATAATGATGATGTTTATGATGATGACAAAAGTATTTCTATCGTGCTTACTGTATGCCAGACACTGTGCTCTAAGTACTTTACAAACATCATCTCATTTGATCCTCACAACAACCTTGGTAAGTAGGTGCTATTATTGACACTCATTTCACAGCTGATGAAACTGAAGCAAACAGGTTAGGTGACTTGCCAGGGTCACACAGCCATTAAGTGTCTGAGACTGGATTTTACCACAGGTCTTGCTGATGATGCCAGCCCCAGAACTCAATCCACTGCATGACCTAGCTGCCTCAATAAACTAGCAAATATGTTCATGCTATATACAAGATAAATAAGAACTAATTAAATGAAGGAAGGTGTTAGAATTAAGAGGGTTGGAAAAGGCACCCTACGGAAGACGGGATATTAGTTGGGCTTTAAAGGAAGCCAGGGAAGCCAGTAGGTGGAGATGAGGCAGGAACACATTCCATGCATTGGGAACAGTCAGAGAAAGTGCCCACAGTCAAGAGATTGAATGTCTTGTTCCTGGAACAACAAGAAGACCAGAGTCACTGGATCAAAGAGTACATAAGGAATAAGAAAACTGAAAAGGTAGGAGAGGGCTTGGTTTTGAAACTCTTTGAACACTAAACAAAGGATTTTGTATTTGATCCTGGAAGCAATAGGGGGCCAACTAAGATTACAGAGTAGGGGGGGTAAAGGTGGTGACATAGTTGGACCTGAACTTTAGGAAAATAACTTTGGTGTCTGAATAGAGGTTGGATTAGAGTAGGGAGGGACTTAAGGCAGGCAGACCCACCAGCAGGTTATTTCAATAGTCCAGGCATAAGATGATGCCGGTCTTAACCAGGAGAGTGGCAGTGTCACGGGAGAGAAGGGGGGTCTATTTGAGAAATTTCGCAAAGGTGAAATCTACAGGTCTGGCAACAGATTGAATATATGGGGAAGGAGAGATAGTGAATAGACAAGGATGATGCTAGGTTGAGAACTTGAGGGATTGGAAAGACAGTATTGCCCTTTACAATAATAGGGAAATTAGGAGGGAAAGGGGGATTTGGGAAAAAGAAAATGAGCTCAGTTTTGGTCACATTAAGTTTAAGATGTCTAATGGACATCTAGTTCTAGATGTCTGAAAAGTAGTTGGAGATTAGAGATTAGAAGGCAGTATTTTTTATTGGAGGCCAGAATCTTTTACATTCTTGAATTTATTAGCATAGAGATAACTTGGATAATTTTTTTGCCTGTGTTGTAATCCTCCTTATTTATTTATTTATTTATTAATTCAGGTTTGATCTCTTTTCTTGACTGAACTAATTTTATCAAATGTAGTGGTCTTAAAAAAAAAAGTTTTAGATTAATCATTCCAATTGTTCTCTTATTTTCACATGTACTGAGTATGACTGATATTTATTAAAGGATAGGGACTGCAATTGCAATTGCATTAGTATAAAGAACTCCCAAATCAGGGGATGCCCCCCACCCCAACCCCATGCAGGTCAGGATCATGTCTTTCTTCCTTTGTTTTGGATAAATTTATGAAAGGTAATGAAATATTTCTGTTTAACAATATTTGTAATCATTGCATCACATTTAAATTCACAAAAACCACAAAACTATTTAGTTAACACAGGAAGTATACAAAGAATTTATATAAATTTTAACAACTGACAGACCATAATAATTGAAGAAAAGCTACTGTGATAGATGAATAAATAGTTCACTGTAAAATCCCACTTAAGAATCCTAGAGGTCTGTCACTTATATGGTCTCAGGTAGTTACTTAGAACACCAAGTGGTTACATGACTCCCTCAGGGTCATATAATACTTTAGGATACTATGTATCAAAAATAGGACTTGAACCCAGATCTTCCTGGACTGAGAGTCAGCTCTTTCTACTAGGTTGCCTCTGTGATACTCATTATATCTCTCATTTTTGTTTTCTATTGATTTGTCACTTTGTTCCTTTTCCAAGCATTCTGTATGAATAGCCAATTAATTACTGTTCTCCCTTATCAACATATTCAGTACTATGAATCTGCCTTTGGGTGCTGCTAGCATGCATCCTTTAGGTTTTAATATTTATTGCCTGTATAGTTAATGATGTAATCTATCATTTTAATAACTTTGTTTCACTCAAAGTAATTTTTCCTATACTATGGGCCTGTGATTTTATTCATTGCATCATTTGCTACTAGTTTTATTGCATTATGGTTTATCTCTCTAATCTACATTTGTGTATTTTAGTGTAAATTCCATAAGAAAAAAAAAAGAAATACTATTTTTCCCATTGAGATATCTTTATAACCTTTTAGCTATAGGGTGTTTAATATGCTGTTTACCTTTTTATTCATTTATTTTTGAATGTCACATTTTGACAAATTGTTAAATTTGTTAAAATTTCCCACTGCTATTTTAATATCTTTTTGTATGACTATATGGAGAATAAAACTGATAAAGGTAAACTGAGGTACACAGCTCTGAGCAAAATCAGTTTATTAACTAGTGACACATATAACTGTTAACAAAGTGGGTCAAGCTGGCAACCTCTCTAAAGCCAGAAACCCCAATGAGAAAGAGGGGACACTTTTAATTGACATAACACAAAAGAAGGTGTGATCTTGGTAATCATAGAGAAAAGGTGAGAGGTTGAATGGTTGGGGCAGTAACATTATGATTAACTGTACTAAGAAAAGTGGGCTGGCATTCACATAAGGCTAATCACCACCCCCTCTCTATCTATTAAGGAATGTTAATTGTTTTATGGGACTCATCTGCATCTTGTAATCTTTGCTTGGGGATCAAAACTACCAGACTTGCTGTCTCCTTGGAAGAGATTAAAAACTCCAATTGTACAAGGACAGATGAAATATCTTTTGGGAACAGTATACAAGGTAACTTGGGGGTTTAAAGATAACAGATATCCTGGAAGTATCCCAACAGCTACTGGAATGAACGATAATAACTTTTCTTTCAATTACTTTAAACTAACTCAGAGGGGAAACTGAATTCCTTAGTTCAACTCAAGGACATGGAAAGGTAACTTTAGGAATCAAAGTAGTGTTAATTTTATTTTCTTCAACTGGAAGGTCTTTTTTTATGGATTTCATTGAAGAATTCTTAGGGGCTCTGTGTGTGTGTGTGTGTGTGTGTGTGTGTGTGTGTGTGTGTGTGTGTGTTCTTCACTTTGGGATGACTCTCCTCCCTCCTTACTTTCCTTTTTTTTTCCTCCTTTCACTCCCATGTCTTCAAAACATCCTGTAAAATCTTCTTATCTAGCCAATATAATATTCTCCTAGTTCATACATTTCATTAACAACAGGTTTATTTTGATTTGAGGAGTTTAAATTGTTTTGAATTGCACATATATGCATGTATATGTGTGTATTTCCACTAAGGAACTTGTTTCGTATTTGGAGACTTTCTTGAAGTTGGATATATCTCTGCAAACTTTCCTAAATCTGTTCATTTCTCATGTAACCATTTCTCTACCTTTATAGAACTTCTTGAACTTTGTTTGATGGGTGCATGATCAATGTAAATACTATTTCATATTCTATTTTCTGTGATCCTCTCTTATCTTCCTTGAAAATCATATGTGATATTAATGATTTTCCTTCATAAATAATAACTGTGCTTCTGGAAATTAGTAGCATTTTAAAAAATCAATGGAATGTTGGGAGTTTAATTATGATTTGTGTGAGTTTGTTTAATCTTTGGTTTTTCCTTCCTGGCATCCTGTGGATTTTTTACCCTAATTTTTAGTTTGATGTTATCTGTGGATTGTTTTTTGATTTGTTTGTTTATTTGCCATTTCTGGACATTTTTCTTTCACAATTTTTAAAAACATGATATTCTAATTCTTTTGTCTTTTTAAGTTCTCTGGGATATAAATAATCATGAAACTGCTGCATAGCTATTTCTTTACCTTGTCTACCTCTTGGTTCCGCACATTTTCCAATAGTTTTGACAATTCAGTAGTTTGAAGAGTTTGTATTTTCAGCTACTCTATATGTGTATGTTTAATTCAATTTTCCAGTATTATAAATCATTGATTGCTCCTATATATTTCCTTTTTAAAGTTTTCTCTTGTTTTATCCAATTGTCATTTTTCTTCATTTTTTCTCCTATTCTTTTAAAAAATATCTTTTAATCCTCAACTTGATTTTCTTTTGCTTTAAGTTCTTTTAAATATGGTTTTGTGATTCTCTTAGAATTTTAATTCTTGCTTAATTTCTTTGAATGCTTCATTTATCTATTTGAGAATCTCAGGGATACCTTGCATGTTTTTTACTAACATCTCCAGTGTTTCTAGTGCAGTTCCTCCATAGTATTTATTGTAATTGTGTAATGACTCTTTGCTTTGTACCTAACCATTACTTCTTAGTAGTTTTAAGCTTCATTCATGGCGTAGTGAATAGAAAGCTAGACTGAGAAACAGAAAAACCTGGGTTCATATCTTGTCTCTTACACTTAGGGCTGTATGACCCTGGTAAAGTCACTTCATTCTTCAGTGTCCTAGGCAACTCATTAATAGTATAAGCAAGTACCAACCTGCAATGGTAGAGAAAGTTTCTGCTAGAAGTTACCTATACCAATTAAATGAGTCCCACCTAGAGCCATGGGGATGGGGGGGGGGAGTTCAGCTCAAGTACCACCTTCTACATGAAGCATTTCCAAATCTTCATGGTGACTGACCTCTCACAATTACCTTAATATACATTTTGTGCATGTATGTGCATATGTCGGTAACCCCATTAGAATGAAAGCCCCTTTAGGGCAGGGACTATTTTATTTTTCTCTTTGTTTTCTCAGTCCCTAGCAACATGCCTGGCACAAAATAAGTGCTTAATAAATGCTTGCTGATTTGTACTTATTTTTGTTTACTTATGTGCTTTTTTGGTCCTTGCTTCCCTTTGATATTTCTATTTCTTGTTTTGTCGTTATTATCTTGTTTTTCTAGAGAGTGGAGATTAGGGAACTTCACTCCCTCAAATCTTTTTTACTCTGACATCCTGGCTCAGTCTCCTTCCACTCAAATCATTCAACATTTTTAGTGCTTCTTAAGGAAAAGGTGCCACCATTTATGAGAGATACAAAGAATATGTATTCCCTGTCTTCAAAGATTTTAGAGCCTGTCTGAAGAAACAAGAGATATATTATTTTTAAAAACTAATAATAATTATAATTATATAATAACAAATTATATTTATATATTACATATAATTTTATATAGATATATAATTTTTAAAACTAATAATAATTAACAATATAATGGAGAACATAGCACAATATTGTCACTAAATTTTTAATAGTAACAAATGCCATGGAAGTTTAGAGAAAGGAAAAATCATTGTTGTTTTTGGTCATCTTGGAAGCCTTTACTCAAGAGGTAGGAGTTTGGTTGTAATAGAGATGATAGACAGACAGGGAAGGGAGGTCATTCCAGATTCCAGGCAGAGAATGATGTAATCTAAGATGCAGGCTTAGGAATGTGCAAAGAATGTTCAAGGAAAGCAGGTAAACCAGTCTGGTGAGAACTGAGGGTCTATGTAGGGAAGTAGTGAAAAATGTTTGCCAATGGAATTTGGGGCTAAATTATGATTATAACAATAGCAATAATGTTTTTTAAAAACTTGATTATTGCATACAAAGTCTGAGATGGGTAATACAAGCTTTACTGTCCCTATTTTATAGATGGAAAAAAATAGATCCATTGTGGAGAACATTTAATGCTTAAAATAACAAATTCAAATTTTGTCCAACAGACAAGAGGGAGTCAAAGACATAAGCAGGCTGAAAGCACTGGCATAGCTATACCTTTACAGAATCAATCAAATATTCCAAACATGTGGATAGAAAAAAAAGTCACCAAGCATTACAATCACCTCATTGACATAGAGGAGGTACATAGTCTGGCAAGTATTTGAATTGTACACATCATATAAACAAATAGCTTTGTTCCATATAGCACAAGAGAAGTTTTATGTCTCCAGTTGCCTAGAAAATTGAAAATCTGGTCTCACACTTTAGAATTTTAAACTTTGCTGTCGTAATATTATATAGAGCAGCTGCTAGCATGATTTAATGGCAAGAGCACTGACCCAGAGACTCAGATCTGAATTCTGCCTCTGCACTTACTTGCCAATTTTGTTACTCTGCACAAGTCATTCCACCTCTGTACAGATTTCTCGTCTGTAAAATGAGGCTAACAACATTTATGCTACTCACATCTTACAAATTTAATGTGAGTTCCTATTGTAAGAATTCTCAATTACTATTATTTTTAAAACCACATAAACATAAAGAAATTCATTCAAAAGTTTTTATTGAGCTGATAAGTCAAAATGATAGAGTAGAAACAACAGCTTAGCTCTCCAAGACAACTCTTTCACTAGAAAAATATACCAGACCCAGTGTTGGTTGAGAAGTTCAAGGAAATTCAAGTCAGCATAAGAAGACAGAGCTGAGGACAATGGAAGGGGCTCTGGAGGCCTAGCTATGTGGAATTATGAGGGACCACCTGCAGCTGAACTTCAAGGTAAGAAGAGGTCAAAATCCAGTATAAAATGATCTGACCTTGTTCAGGCTGCAAGGATAAGTACCAACTTGTAGCTCTGTCACTCACTCTCTACTTCTGGGTCATAAATCTAGTGAGGCCTGGGAAAGAAATCTTCACCTTCTCAGGGTAGTGGTCCAGGATAAAGAGTGGTCATTGGTTCTAGGTTGTGTATTGACTAAGGAACTAGTACAGAAGCAAGTAGTAGCTGAGGGGCTGTGACCCTAGGAATGAAGCCTATCCAGTCTGATGCCAGCTCTCAGCCCAGTATGGTGCCTGCAGTGACATAACAAGGATAGGAAGTTTGGACCAAAGGAAAATCCAGTTTTGTTACTCTGAAACTGCAGAGCTTTCCAGATGGCTAATGGTGCCTGAGTTCAGCAGCAGTCTATTGGAGTTCCAATCAAAGGCACACTCACAGCTATGTTGGTCAGACCCAAACTCAGATCAGAAACTTTCAGAGCTCAGACTAAGGGAGCAGCACTCAAATTTTGCCGTAGAACTGAGACCTATTGGTGTATTGAAAATCTGCAAGACCTCAGCCTCCGTTATCCTTGAGATTCCAGAATAACACAACACTCAATATTATGAAAAAGCAGCATCGAGACCGAAGAGGACACAAGACCAGACCAAGAATGGCCCAACCATTCCCTCCAGGAGCATGTAGAGCCTGGCCCTAACACACATAAAACAGAGAAGTAATAAAGTTTCATTTCTCTAGTAGGTAGAAAGGTAGAAAATCATATAACTCACAATCATAAGAGGAAGAGATTATTTTCACTTTAGCTGGGTCTTGAAGAATGGGGCGGGGGTGCAATGAGATAGGAGAGAGAAGTGATAAAATTCCACGCTGAGGAAATAAATAGCATGAGCAAGACCTTCAGGTCCACAATACTTAGGGTTATGTTTAGATTACTGTGAAAAGCTCAATTGACTTGGAAAGATGGAGATGTGAACCACAACCAAAAGATCCATCTTATCCAAGGTCATACAAGCAGTAAAAGTCTTGATCTCATAAGATTATTGTTTTCCTCTACTATTATGCTGTCCTCTACTACTGAAGCCCTTTCACACTCATTCTGTATCTGCTGCTGAATTCACTGCTAATTTATATCATCTAATCTCAAATGTACCTTAATTGCAGCAAGACAATCCTTTTACCCCTTTCTAAATTATATTTTACCCTACCCCCACCCGTGACTATTAGAATATTTTTCTTTTCTTCTCAAACTTCCTAAAGGAGTTTCTCTTCCCACTCTCTCAGCAGACCTCTCCACATGCTTTATTGAGAAAATAGAAACCATTTTCCATGAATACCTTCTTCTCCCCATTTCTAAAATCATAAAATTCCTTTACATCATCTACCATTTTCTCCTCCTTTACTCCAGTCTCTGATGAAAAGATGGACCTTCTGCTCATGAAGGCCACAATCTTTACTTGTACTCTTGATCCTATACTCTCCTGATTCCACAAGGAGATTGCTCCCAGTCATCCATCCCCTGTCATCCTACTTTTCTATTTCTCCCTATCAATTGGCTTATTCCCTGCTGCTTATATACATACCAAGCCCCTCTTCCTTGAAGAATTCCACTTAAAACTATTGTTCCCTCAAGCTATCATCCTATATATCTCTTCCATTCTTAAAAACTCCTAAAAAAAAAAAAAAGCAAAAGAACCCCTTATCTCCATTCCTTGCCTCCACTTCCTTCCCCTTGCGCAGTCCATAGAAATCTGGCTTCCAGTTTCATCACTGGACAGAAGCTACTCTCTCCTAAGTTATCAAGGATTTCCTACTTGCCAAATCCCATGACTTTTTCTCAGTTGCCATCCTCCTTGGCCTCTCTGCAGCATTAAACACTGTTTAAGCACTCTCGACACCTGGAGATTCTTTGGGTGTTTATGATGCTATTCTCTCCAGGTTCTCCTTTTACCTATATGAATCAGGGGCTTCTCTAGTGATTCCTCTATACCACGCTCTTTACATATAAGCACATCCCAAGATTCTGTTCTGGCCCCTCTTCTCTCTAGATTCTTATCTCTTGGTAACCTTATCAGGTCCCACAAGTGCAATTATCACCTCTATGTAGATGACTCATACAGTACAATACAATATTTATTAAGCACCTACTATGTGCCAGGTACTGTGCTAAGCAGTCCCTATCCTCAAGGAGCTTACAATCTAATGGGTAAATACAACACACCAAAGGAAGCTAAAGTGCAGAGGGTAGGGCAGAGGGTATCTGCCATGGGGGGCAATGATGATAGTAAAATTGAATGAATTTTTAGCCCTCTTTACTTTTTTTTATTTATTTTTTTTGCTTTTTGGAGGGCAATTGGGGTTAAGTAACTTGCCCAAGGTCACACGGCTAGGTTTTTTTTGTTTGTTTGTTTGTGTGTGCGTTAAGTGTCTGAGGCCGGATCCTTCTGACTCCAGGGCCGACACTACTCACTGCGCCACCTAGCCACCCCTTAGGCCCTCTTTAAAGAGATTTGAGAGGAGTTTTTCACTCTTGCCCACTAGTTCTCCAATCAGAGGGACAGAGACAACTATGATTACTGATGAAACAAAGCTAAAGCAATTTCCATGACTATGTTTCCTTGTGATGAGCCTATCTTAGAGACATGTGGAGTTGAAATCAAGCAAAGCAGTTAGTAGGAAATGAAATTTCTCAGTTATCTTCCAAACTCCAATTCTCTATCACCAACTTCCTATGAGACATTTAAAACTGGATGTCCCACAGTAATCTCAAAGTTAACATGTATGAAATAGAACTTGTTATCTTTTCTTCCAAACCCTCAGGTGGTGGGAGCAGCAACATGGAATGAGTTGTGTTCAGTGATTAGGGGAGAAAGGGGGAAGCAACCAGTGACAGCTGCTGTGGGGAAGTGTATAGAGCACTGTCCTTGGAGACAAAAGATCTGAGTTCAAATCCAGATTCAGACACTAAGTAGCTGTGTGACCCTAGGTAATTCACTTAACCCTGATTGCCAATACCCTCACCCCCACCCCCCAAAAGAAAAGAAAAAGAATACAAAAAAGCCACCTGTGTCAAACAGTCCAGAGACCTCTGACAGTAGTGCACTCAGGTTTTTATGACTTTACTTACTGATGTTATAAGTCTTGTGGAGACTATAACTTAAATTGCAAAGGAGAGAATTATAAAGGTCTCAGCACAAGGGGGACTACCCATAATCATTCCCTTTCCTCCTCCTTACCTGCCTTGTCATAAAACTGCTTTAAGTTCAAATGCCTCTAAGAGATAAATTGAATACCCCTAGGAATAACTAAAATAAGCCAGAGCATGATGTTCCCATACAAATTCTCTGGGCGGAGATGAACTCGAGGCATAAAAAATAATTATTACTAAGAAAGCTTAAAGATAGAACTTGAGTTTTTACTGTGGTGATATGATCCACAGGCCACACTAGAGTAAATGACTAGCATTAATGATGAGTGCTGATTTTGGTTGGTCAACAATAATCATGCATCAGTTGAGCTTTTTATACTAAAGATATCATCATTGCCCAAAGCTTATGAGGACAAGTAAAGAAATGAAATGAGGACAAGTAAAGAAAATTTATTTAGAAAAAGTATAGTTATTATAAATATTAGCATCATAAGAAACTAGCCAGCAGACCATTTGGAGACCCCACATCAAAACTGAAAGACAACCATGATTTTAAAACCATACTTGTCTAGTGTGTTTTAATATATATTAAATAGACTTATTTTTCAAATGCCTCAAAGTCATTTCCCTAAAGTCTAGAGATTTCCCTTTTAGTCATGAATCTTAGAATCCCTTTTCTCCACAGAATTCAAGCCTAACAGGTAGTGATTCTGAGCCATATTTGTGTGAGCACTTATTGCAAATTTGTGGTCAGAATGGGCACCATTGAGAGAATAAACTATACAGAAAAATAAGAATGATGTATAATTGGATAGCCAGTAGGCAGACTCACAACTTAAGAGACTCTTTATTTGGATTTTTAAACATTTGTTAATTGAGGAGAGAGGTTACCAGGCTTACAAGATTTCAACTATATGCGCCTAATACAAATAGTCCTCAACTCATATATATATATGGATTGTAGTCTAAAAGTCCATTGTAAGGAATTTGGAAAACATATTTCCAAAATAATATTGTAAATGGTGGTTAGTTCCTAAACAAACCCACTAAGGTCAATTTAACCCATAATGAAACTGAAACAGCCATGGGTTTAAATATGAGCCCTTCTACTTAATACTTGTTTGACTTAGAGCAACTCATTCCACCCTCCCCATCAGCTTCAGTTTTCTTTTCTGTAACATCAGGGGGTCTAGAAGCACTTCTTAAACTGTGGATTATGGGGTGTGAAAAATCTGACTTCAGTAAAAGGTTACTGAATGCACAAAGACCAAAAATTGATTCAAAATCAAATGCATGATGAACCCAAGGTTTTTTTGGTAGCGTTTGCCCAGGTTGCATGGAGTAATTTCACTGCAACCTCAGTTCTGTACACAAAGTATGTGCAATCTGCACTGTACTTGCCCTCAGGCCATGCAACATCAACCCTGGAAAGAGGTCCTGCATGGGAAAAGTTTAAAAAGACTAGATAATTTCTAATATACTTTTCATCTCCAAATTTAATGAATTTTGGACAGTTCTTAAGGTTCCCAGACACCCCCTGAACTCAGTCTAGGTTGGAGGGAATGTGCTCCAGAGGTGGGGAACTTGTGGCCTTGAAGCCACATGTGACCTTCTGTTTTTTTGGGTGTGGTCTTTTGACTGAGTCCAAGTTTTACAGAACAAATCCTTTTATTACTGGGATTTATTGTGTGAAGCTTGGATACAGTCAAAGGGACCCATTTCAGGACCTAGAGGGCCACATGTGGCCTCAAGGCTGTTGTTCCCTGCCTCTGTGCTAGTCATAGTCTCTAGAACCTGGGATAGTTCCAAAAATAAAATTTGGGACAGAGGACTCCAGTAGCATGCTTTCTGGCAATAGTCTGGAAGCTACATGGAAGCTGAATAGCATCTTAGGTGAGAGTTTTGACATTGTAAATGCTATTCACAAATCAAGTGTTTCTAAGTCAGGGGCTGTCTATACTCTCAAAATCACTTTGAAACTATTATTTTGAGCACTGTAGTTTTTTTGTTTTGTTTTGTTTCAAGAAAAAGAAAACTTCAAATACATGGGAATGATTAGATAGATGAAAAAGCATGCAAAACAGTGAAATGTTCTGTTCTTGCTCCAGAGGGAGAGAAAAAAATAGCCTTTGCTTTCTAATTTCAAGGGTCTCCACAGTTTTAGTATGTATAAATAATTACTCTTGGGCTAGACTAATGTAATTTTATGATCATATCAGAAAACATACTCTGCAATGTAAAAGTGCCATACTGACCTTTAAAAAAAAATTCTGAACAGAGTTTTAAATAAACACATTTATCTCTTTCAGTCAAATTAAATAACTCAGCAGTGACATCAGCAAGAGTCAGACCATTATTGTTGTTCATTGGAAAGAGGCCAGTGATATCCACAAAAGAAAAAAGCAGAACACTGAAGAACATGGGATGTAATTTAAAATAAATGTATTAAGCAATTACCTTTAATGTTCATTGCTTTCTTTTTCAGTGTAGGATTTTTAAAACACAAATGATCATTAAAATTTAAATAGTGTTTCTGTTTTGAAAGTTGCATGAGATCCTTAAATATCTCAAAGACACATAATTTCATTGGTATGAGTGTTCCCTTGGCCAACAAAGATTTCAGCCCCTCCTTGTCTTTGTAGATAGTGTTGTCCTCCACTCCAAAAAACTGTCATTTAGAGACACACCTTCTAATGATTATCTTCCCTAAGCTGGTTAGTTCTCAAGTGATATAGATATAAAGTCTATATCACTAGACCTCTACTGAAAACCTTCCCAAATGGACTGGAACATAATTTGGACTGGTCCTTTCATGTAACTTTCAAGAAGCCAGAGTCATCTCCACATTATTATGGGACCCCTAGAGTAGGATGTTTAATTATATTAAATAATATGTGTATTGTAAGTATAAAAGGCAACAAAAAAGCCTAGAAAAACACTCAACTTGAACTTGAGTTCAAATCCCAGTTCTACTTAATACCTGTGTGACCCTGAGTAAATAACAAATTTCTCTGAACCTTCATTTCCTCAAATTGATGGGGGAGAGGAGAGAAAGAAGGAGGCTGTGAATTAAATTACTAAAAAAGGTTCCTTACAGTTCTAGATAGATCTATGATCCTCAGATACGAATTCTTTAGTTTGCAATTTAATAATCACATTATCCTTACAGAACTCAATTGCTATTAGAATTACACAATATTTTACCACTCAGCAAATTAAGCCATATGGTCCCATCTGTTTAGATGCTCCATTGCAATGTTGAACCTGCTCCTGGTTAATAAGGAAATATACTAACCAAAGGCTAGCAACAGTTTTCTTTTCCAGCTTTTTCAAAATGAGCATAGTTTGAGTACAGACCAAATGACATTTACCAGTGTCTCAGAGCTAGCCCTAAGAAAAACTCAAGAGTTAGATATGCATCTGGTGATTCTCCAGACTTGATAATGATTTAAAACAACAAACAGAGTATGTAAACTTTTGCTGAAATTGCCTAGCTCTGGGATAAACCAGGTGTTAATCATTACACTAAGGCCTTGGGGAAAACACAAAATTGTCCCTATGCACTCATTCCAAGTTTAATTGCTGTTTCAAGACTCTGATTCCCTAGGCAGAGAGAGAAAAGCTTCACATCACACATTTGCTACCCATATGGCATCAATGGTCTGGAGACTACCACATCCAAAGAATCAGTGACTGAGAGTGAAGAAACAACAAAGGCAAGTGAGAAAGGGAAGTAACAGTAAGGACAACAGAGGGAATACAATCAGGCCATAACATTTTCAAAAACTCATTTCCTCCTTCCATTCCTCCCCCATCCATTGAGAAGGCAAGCAATATATCACTTATACATGTGCTAACATGTAAAATATATTTTTATATTAGCCATGTGCCATAACATTTTAGAATATTAATTTCTTTAACATAGATATTATTTGTAGAAATTCAAGATGAGCCAGGGGTATGCTGGTAAACATTTAACAACTGGCTCCTGGGGAGCAGGGAAGGGTATACCAGGGCATATTTTTAAGTTTACTCTGCATTAAGGTTTTCTACATTAAATCTTAATGTAGATTAAATTAAATTAAATTCTTAAATCTAGACAATCAGAAAAACAAGCCCTGAATTATATAGCCTTTAACCAGTTTTTGAGATAATTATTCACACTGATAATTTAACAATCAACTCACTATCTGGTTCTAGCTAGCTCCCTCATACCTAATAGCTCTTAATAAAGGAAGCTACATAATAATAATATCTAGCATTTATATGCCACCTGTTATATGCCAGGCACTGTGTTAAATGCTTTACAAATATTATCTCATTTGATCCTTACAACCACGTTGGGAAGTAGATGCTATTATTATCCCCATTTTATAATTGAGGAAACTGAGAAAAATGGAGTTTAAGTGACTTGCCCAAGGTCACACAGCTAACTCATCTGGGGGCTAGATTTAAACTCTGCTCTTCATAACTCTAGGCCCAGCACTGTATCCACGGCACCACCTCACTGCCTCTGTGGAAGTTTAGGAGATACTTTTGTGTTATGTAATGAATTTTCCAAAGAAATTTAAAATATTTTACAATCACTGAAGAATAAACACTACAAGGTGACTCATTTAAATTGTCTTTTATAGGCTAGTATAGAAACACTTTAAATGCCACAAGATAGCTCCATTTAGCGATCCTGATGCCCCATCAAAGTGGTCCTGTCCAAACTGAACAGATGCTCTCCCTCCCAAATCCATCTCCTTCCCAATTTTCCTAGCATCATCACTATTATTCTAGTCTCCTATTCTGGAACCTTTACTTTAATCTTTGTTGCCCCACTTCTTATATCCAAGCTGTCATCGAGTCTTATCAATTCTTCCTTCAAAACATCTCTCAGATTCACTTTTTCCATTTCTACTCCCAGGATCCTCGTTCATGTTTTTATTACCTCACTCCTAGACTACTTGAAACATTTTCTTAGCTTGGATCCCTTACCTCCATTCCTTCTCCCCTCTAATTCATTCTGCATATTTATGTCAAATGAATCTTTCTAAAATATTACTTTTATCCTATCACTGCCCAGCTTTAAAATCTATTTTTATTGTTCAGTTGTTTTTTTAGTTATATCCAATTAGGTGACAAAGTCCATGGGGTTTTCTTGGCAAAGATACTGGAGCGGTTCACTGTTTTCTTCTCCAGTGTTTCCACATTTTACAGATAAGAAGCTCAGGTAAGTAGGGGTTAAGTGACTTGCCACCACTAAGCAAGTGTCTGAAGCTAGATTTGAACTCAGATCTTCCTGAAGCTCTGTCTGACTACCTCAAGATCAAAGACAAACTCCAAATGGTTTTTAAGGCCCTCCATATTTATTCAAACAGGTGCATTCTATCTATTCAACCTTGTTTCCCACTGAACCCCAACATACAACCCTCTTCCAAGTTGCTTTCCTTGACATTCCCTCTTCCCCTTAAATCCATCAAGTCTTTTCCTTTCACTTACACAGACTTACACCCAAGTTGAGGCTATCATCATCTTTCACCTAGACTATTGCACTGACGACCTAATTGTCTCCACTGAAGTGGTTTGCTATTTCCTTCTTCAGTGTGTCCTCATTTTACAGATAAGGAATTGAGGGGAAAGGGGGCTAAGTGACTTGCCATCTCCCAACTCGGTGTCCTTTCACAAGCCTTTCCTTATGTCTAGAATTCACTACCTTCTCACCTCTGCCCTATGGAATCTCTGGCTTCTTTCTGATCATCCCCATTTCTTAGATATTACTTTGTGTCTACTTCATATATGTATGTTGTATTTGATTTTTCTCTGTCCATAGTTTTTTATCCAATAATATATAAGCTCCTTGGAGTCAGGCATAAGTTTTTTTGTTCGTTTGTTTGTTTTTGTATGCTCAATCACAAGCACTGTGCCTGGTACACAGTAGACTCTTAGTAAAGTTTTATTCTTGTTACACATCATGCTCATTCCTGACTATGTCCCTTGTTCACTCTTTTGCCTCAACCTGGATCCCTACTTCCCTTCACTTTTCAAAATCTTTTTCATCCTTCAAAATTCATCCTTTGAGAGGGATGAATTTTCCAAGGGCAGCCTGCTGGTTTCTCAGAAGATGGTAGATTAAGAGACTCCTGGTAGAAGGGACATGCTAATGGACAAGGACTGTTTAATAATATATGCCTAATATGACAACATAACATATACATATGTCTTAATAATTACTGGATTAGAGTATTCGTATGGTTAGTTGCGATTCAGTCTAATTAACTTAGAATTCCTTTAGTATTATTCTTGATCAAGTTGATCTGCTTTTTGAAACTCCTGTCATATGTAGTATGAATACCACATCATGGGGTACTTATTTGCTCTCTAATTATTTCATATGTATTAGGATGTTTCCCTACCTAGAGTGTAAGTATTTTAGGGAAAAGAACTATACCTTATACTTAAAAAAATACTTACAAGGCTAATCACAGTTTTGTTTATAAAACATGCATTCAAGTATGTTAGGATACTAACAAATGTTAAAGAACTGGAAAATGTCTCTGAAATCCTGATTCCTAATATTTCCTTAACTTTTTAAATCCACTCCCAAGCTTTTGCAGACTAGTGGAAAGAGAAGATGAGGGAAAACACAAAGCATCTGAAGAATGGCAGTAAAATTTTCTCTATTGTTCCACATTTCTGGATCTAAAAAGATCAAATGACCCTTTTAATTTTATTCTGAGAAATGCTGTGTCACTGTAGACTACATCACAGGCTACACTGTTATCACTTAAACTAGACCCATACCCTTTAACCTACCGCTGATTTGTTGAGAGTAAATGACCTAAGATTGGAGGGTTTTGAGAACAGGGCATTTTGAAACATATGACTCCCTCTTGTTTGCTTGTCCAAATTTTATGAGCCTAGGTGATGAATTTTTAATGTAGAAGTTCCAAATGATTTGCACAAAACATAAGTCCTCAATACTTTTCCTTTAAAAACTCCATCCTGAAGTTTTCTTATCGTATTCTTCTCTTCTACTAATCTTCACTGATTTTAAAAATGAAATCTTTTTTCCCCTCCTACCACAATGCTTTGGTATGAATACCAAGTCATTTAACCTCTCTGTATTCTTAATTTCTGTCAAATCATCTAAAAATTATGAAGTTGGACTAAATTGCCTCTGAGTTCCCATCCAACAACCTAGATTGATGGTCCTCCTGGGCTGAATTTGCATGAGGTTCTCCATTTCACAGATAGGGAAATTAAGGAACAATGGTTTCTACAAAGCCTTAGTAGAAATTAGCCTCAATCACAATAAGGCCTTCAGAAAATGCTCATGCCCACTGCTGACCATACCTTTATAGGCTATGCCTACATAGTTCCACATAGCTTAAAAGTCTAAAATTGAGTGGCTAGAATTTTCTAACAACTTTGATGTCTTACCTCCATAGTTTCTAGTTTCCTATCTTTTTTTCCTAGCTTAATGTTAAATGAAATAATAATGGGGGGAAATCATTTAGCACCGTGCCTGGTACATAATAGGCACCATGTAAATGCTTATTTTCTTCCCCTCCCTTCCTTCCCCTTCCACCCACATTCATCAATCTTCTCTGAATAATGTTTTAGAAACACCATTTGCTTCTACACTGTGAAAAAGAGAAAACATGAAAGAATCACTTGAGACCTTATGCTAAAATTAAGCTTATTATTTTATACCATAAGAGTAGTTTTGTACTTCAGAAATAAATTACAAACAGGTTTGTTTTCTTTAAGTCAACTGCTTTGATCTCCTAAAGTACAAAATTACTTTAGTTATCAAAAAGTATCCCTACATCTTACAATATAAAGCCTTCAAAGGAAAAAAAAAAGCAATAACGATTTCAAGTGACTTACCTACCAATCAGGTCATTAGAACTCACTTTAAATTTCCATGACATCCCAGAAGTCAGATAGGATCAGCATTTCATGACTGCCCATAATATCAGAACCTGAACTCCACTTATAAATAATGACCTCATCAATCAAGCAATCAACCAGTATTTATTAAATGCTTACAATGTTCCAGTCACTGTATTAGGTGCTAGAAATACAAATGTAATGAATAAAAGAATCCCTATTTGCAATGAGCTTACATTCTAATGAGGACAAAAATAAATATACACATATACACATGTATGAATGTGAGTGTGTGTGTGTGTGTGTGTGTGCAGACATACATACATACACACATACAGGGTGTTCCAATGCAGAAGCTATTAACATTTTATGTGTGTGTACATATGTGTATGTGTAGATACACAGACATATAGCAAAGAAGGTGATGCTTAAGCTGTATTTTGAAGGGATTCTATGAGGATTCCGTGAATAGGAAAGAAGGCTGGTATGAAAATACGATTGCTGTTGTTTGTCCTTCAAAGAGGACCATGACTTCAGGAAGGAGATGCCATGACCTGCAAGTGAGGGAGAGCTGTGCAGTCACCAGTATCACTCTCTCCTCTGAAGCCATCTGGGTCCAGTGGCAAGATAACGATCAGGATGCCTGGAGACGGCCCTGAATGGATAGGAAACATTGGCCTTTTTAAGCTAGGGTCTTTCTTTCCAGGTCTCTGTTTGACTAAGGCAACAACCATTCACTGATTAAGGCTAGGTAAGAAATGAGGCCTCTTTTACCTTGATTTTTTTTAAATCAGTCAGGAAGAAGACTCTCAAGAGTTTCTGGCTAAAATAGAAACAATTACTATCACACTCACTCTGAGACATCAGGGCCCAAACAATGTAAAGCTTGGGCTGGGATTTATTGTTGACCAATCAGTGAGAGTCAGAGTGATTTGGATTTTAAGACATGGTCCTTAAGAAAGAATTCTAGCCCATAAACCCGAAGATATCTTGTGAGGTTTCAAAAATCACAATGTGTATTTCTTTGGGGAGAGCACCCACAGGTAAGGGGATGATTCCCTATGTGGGAGAAGGGAGGGAAGGGAGGAAGATATGAAGACAAAGGATGGAGCGTCATATTTAAGGAACAGAGAGAAGGTCATTTTGGCTGGATTGCAGGATGAGGGAAGGGAAGTAATTTGAAAAGAGACTGGAAACAGGTTGGGACAAGGTGGTAAAGGGCTTTAGAAGTAAAATAGAGGATTTATATTTAATCTTAGAGGCAATAGGCTGCCACTAGCATTTGTTGTGTAGCAGAGTAACATGTTCTGATCTGAACTTTAAAAAAATCACTTTGGTTTTATCATAGAAGATCAGATCCTCTTTCTCATAATAGTATAGAAGATTGGATTTCCCTGCCCCACAAAAGAGATCTAATTGAGCCTACTGCACAAGAGTGCTATCAGTTTAAATGTGAATTTTACCTTGGAGCAGTCTGATGAATTAAAAACAGATTCTTCATTGAAGGAATTTAAAATCAAAATTTTTCTGAATCCTCTTGGGAGATTCCCAGAGGCAAATGAATTTTGCTTGTCTGAGTCTATGAAAGCTCAAATATGTATTTTTAAAAACTTTAAGGGATATATACAAATATATATGTCTATATCATATACATAGTGTATGTATACATACACACATAAATATATATACACATACATCTATAAATATACCTTATGTTTTAAAAAACACATGCTTTTAAAATAATATATATACACATATATAAGATATATATGTATAAAACACATTTTAAAATTTATATATACGCACTTATTTTGTATGTCTATATATCAGACTAGCTTCTCTTAGCTTTTATATCCTAAAGTTTCATGTATAGCAATATAATTTTAATAGATGTAATATACTTATTAAATTAAATAATAACAAAATTATAATAACACAAATATAAAATATATTACACAAGAATAATTGTCTTATTATATATACACACATATAATTTCAGGATATAAAAGGTAAGAAAAACTAACCTGATTTATTTTAAGAATCAGTGCTGAGTATTAGTAACAAAGGCATCTGTAAGTAGAATGTCTTTCTAATCTGAATGAATGTTCATGGACTATACTAAGCAACCATGCACTAGAACACCAACCTCTCAGGGAAGCTGGCGTCCATGGAATTTATACTTAATAAGCCATTTGGGAAACCCCAATCTAACAGTACTTAGGTCCCTGAGATTCAGAACTCTCTTTGGGCCATACTTTTGGTTTGATTTTCCAACTGAAATGTAAATGTTGATTACCCATCATAGATAATAGGACGTCTAATGGGCAAAGAAAATTAAGACACTGAAATATGTTTCAGTGTCATTCATTTGGGGAACAGATTTTTTTTCCTCCAGTGTCTCTCTAGTATTTCATTCAAACCATTAGGTGGTGAAAGGAAGCCAAGTTAAAAAGTTAGAGCAGTGAAATGGAATTTGGGGAAACAGGAACACTGTCAGAGTTTACCTCAATAAGTTTACTGAAAGCATAAATAGTCAGGTCAGGTCTTTACCCAAATGAATCTGTGATTCCATATGATCCAGTAATAGAATCAGCATCTAACTCATGCATGCCTATCCTATGTGACTCATGTCCATGCCCTGGAACAAGTTATTACAGGGATCCCTTGTGGGTCCTTTTCTAAGTTCTACCTATAACCCTGGGTTATGACTATAGCATTTGGGCTATCCCCCTCTTCCTTTAAATCATATATTTCCTTGATGACATCCTTTTCGCTACTTCACCTTCATAATTCCTTATCTGTGATATCCTCACACCTATCCTGTAGATCTCCATTATCTTTTGCATGATCCTTTACTTTGGTTCTTCAGAGACTGTAGTGTTCCATGACTTGAAGTCATATACCACCACCAAGAGAATACTGATATTTTTAAGGGGGTCTTTGTTTCAGGGAGAAGCTGGAGTCATTAAAAGGATTTCATCATTTCTCAAAAGCAATTTACCCCACTCACCACTTCCTGTATAGCTCGGGGCCCACTCATCGTCCATTTGTATGTTTGTTAAATATATATACTGATGATGAACTGAATGATGGGTATTCTTCCTTGTCCTCTTGGGTTTTCCTATGTGGGCAGTTAGGCCAAACTCTTTAGAACAAGATGATCTCTTCACACTTTTGTGTACACTTTTGACATATGAAAGCGAGTCCCAATTTTGGGTGGGAAAGCTCTTAATATTGTATTTTCCTCTACCAAATCAATTATGGTCAATAAACAATAAGCAAATAGATTATGATATTCTCATTTTTCATCCAATTGTGTGATGTCAGAAATGTGATCTACCATAAAATATGATTTGCAAAAGCCTTCCTTCTCCCTTCTAGGAGGATCTCAATATGCTTTTGTATAAATGGGAAATCAACTCTTCAGGGTCATCAACTTCAAATTGTAACCCTGCAATTTATTATCTCTATGTGATCTTGGGCAAGACGCATAATCTGTCTGCAACTCAGCTTCTTCATCTATAAAATTGAACTTGGTGGCTTCTAAAGTTCCTGTTAGTTCAGATCTATAATCCTATGATCCATTCAAATATGTCCTATATTACAGCTATTTGTTTGTCTCCAAAGAAACTTTAATATCCTAAAGACTAATGACAGTCTAACATCTCTTTATAACTCCCACAGTGCCTAGAACAGTGCTTTGCATATAGCAGGCATGTTAGTCTGTACTAGGTGCTGGTGATACAAATACAGAGACGAGACGTCTTTGCCAATGAGAAGTTTACACTCTACTGAGGTGATACAACACATACACAGAGAAGTCAATATAAAATTCTTGCAAAATAAACACAGTCTGATGGGGGAGGGTACAAACAACTGGGAAATCAAGAAAAACTTCCTGAAAGAGATAACCCTTGAAGAGAAATGAGAACTAGGGGTTCCAAAAGGTGGGAGGAGGGAAACCATTGAAAGAAGCATGGAGGACATCCTATATAAAGGTACAGTGATAGAAGACGGACAGTAAAGAAAGGAAATAGGCCGGTGTGACTATAATATAGAATGAATACAGGGAGAAAATATGGAATGTGTCTGGAAATATAGGTTAAAATCAGATTTTGAGAGTATTTAAATATCAAACTGAATTTGTACTTAATCCTAGGAACAATAGGGAGCCAGAGAAACCAGAAGTTCTCAAGGAGGAGCAGAATGTGGTCAGATCCATGCTTTAGCAATCAGTTTAACAGCTATGCAGAGACTAGATTAGAGGTAAAGAGGGTGGATGTACATATTAGGAGATTACTACAACAGTTCAAATCAAAAATCATAGATCTGAAGCACCTAATAATTCTTGTGGCCTGGAATGACCTAACCTAGACCTCTTCATTGTAAAGTTTCCATCTGTAATGGCAAACACAGAAGTAGTTTATGCCTTCTTTCAGCTACTGAATTAACACCTTGTTTCAGTCTGTTAAGAAGCAGCATGTGTGAACTCCTGGGGAAGGAGCTAATGACTATATAAGGAGAGCCCCAGGGCTAGAGACAGCAGGAATTGAGAAGACTCTTGTGTGTTCACTATACTATGTAATCAGAACCTTGAAAGCTGTTCACAGCAGCAGTCCTCTGGAAAGCTGCTGGGGTGTGGCTTTACACCATCTTCCAAAGCATCATATAAACCTACCATATTATTGTTTACTAAATTATATAAATAAACAGTAGGCAGTTTGGTGGTGCAGTAGATAGAGCACCAGGTCAGAGTCAGGAAGGCCTGAATTCAAATCTGTCCTCCAACACTTAATAGCTGTGTGACCCTGGGCAAGTCATTAACCTTGTTTGCCTCAGTTTCCCCATCTGTAAAAGGAGCTGGATAAAGAAACGGCAAACCACTCCAGTATCTTTGCTAAGAAAACCTCCCAAAAGGGAGCCATAAAGAGTCAGAAACAACTGACAAATGACTAAATGACAACAAAAATAAGCAACATGAAAATATATATTTATCCTTTCTGCACACAAAGGCATTTAGATGCTATTCTGCACATTTTATGAATGAAAACATTTATTAATCTCTTACTGTTGTTTGATTCTGCTTATCCCTTGAAGATGGAATTCTTCTAGTACTGTATGCACGTTTAGCACAGATAAAAATAGAATTGCAATAAAGGAGAAGCATAAAACTACTTAGCATTGTCAAAGCAATTAAAATCATACAACTTTCCCCCAACAGCTCAGGTTCATTATCAGCTCTTACATTTATGGTAATCATTACTGTCTTCATTAGTTTGGAACATTAGCCATGTGAGTTAGGTTTTTTGTAAGTCAGAAAATATTTTCCCAGTGAATAACATCATGAATGTTGGTAAGTTCCCTAGGCCAGCTCACATTTATCTTACTTAAGCCCATGATATTGGCAAATTATAATGCTGCTAGTACTAACTCAAGGTGAAATCTGTCTTTGGCACTTTCCTGACTCCTCTTCTGTGTCCCCTTCCTTCTAGGCCTTCCATCATTTTTGGATAAGTGACTAAAAATCATTTATTAAGCACTTACTATATGCCAGCGTTTGTGTTAAATGCTGGGGATACAAATAGAAAAGTAAGACAAGTATCTGCTTTTTAGGAATTCACATACTAATGGAGGAGACCACACATTAGAGGTTTCATTTGCAGGTCAGATGGAAAGATCCCATTGTTCTTAGGGTACAGTAGCAATGCAGATGGTATTTCCATGGGAAAAAATCCTATTAGTCTCTGATACTGAACCATCTGACAGTGCCCTGGGCTTCAGCAACAAGAATTTTCTTTTTTGGCTCTTCAACAATGTAGAAGTAATTGCCAGAAGTTAGGTTGGATACAAGACTAGTGATCTTAAGAGTGCTTCCACTCCTAGGGATCTTAAGAATATCTGTCCCTTAGTGGGTACTACTCAGTAGTTAAGTGTTGGTGATGGCAAGGAAGGTGGATCCCTTCTCCACAATGATTGTTCCCCTCAATGGTGGCTGCAGGGCCAGACTTTGAAGCAGGGTTCAAGTCTATTGGGTTCAGGGTCCTAGGATACCTCTATCAGGTAGGATGAGAGGAGAATAGAGGTCAAGATGGTGGTAGTTGTTTGACTTTCTTGGTTCATGATAACTCTTGCCTCTCTCTAAGCATCCTTGTACCCCACCATAGCTTCCATGGCTCCAAAATATTGCACAAAAATTTACCTCCTCCTTAATCAAAATTTTCATTTTCCAGGTATATTTGCACTTAGCCAGGTACTAAAAAGAAAATAATGTGATGAAATGAATCCACCCCAATGCATAATTACCTTAATCTTTCTATGTCTTTGTATATTTTTAAAGTATACTTATTAACCCAAATAAGTATCTAATTAATAATGTTTTAGTGTAATTAATTTCTGGAAATCATGAGAGAAATTTTTGGTTAGGAAAGGATCCTTTATTGGTTTCCTCTCTTCTGTTTGGGAGCCTGCCCTTGGTTCAGTCACCACAAGCCATATGATATGTTCTCTTCACAACATCTTCCTTGCTTTCATTCCTCAAAAGTTGTTTCAGAAAGATTTGTGCTCTACTCATCCAAATAAAGCCCTCATTTTTTCATTAAATATGGATTGGATAAAATGTAAGTGTGGTCTATAGTCATGCTTTTAGTGCCCTAGATAGCATCAGAAACAGTAGCAATGACTTCTCTCTTGCCACTCACTTACATGAGTGAGGGGAGGAAGGCTGGGCCAGACTTCCTAAGTTAAAGAAGGTAGATCCTTACAGTTTGCACACCTGCCCATAACTCTACCCAGAATCCCTTAGCAGTAGGGATTTCACTCAAAGTCTATTACTTCCTTCTCCTGAATTCTAGAGAACTCTAAGTTTACTACTAAGAGAGGATTCCTGGGCATTCCCTCTTCCCCAAAGAGTTCACACTTTGTTCTATGGTTGGTGCCTCACTTAGATGGCATAACTAGAATGTCTGTTCACAAGCTCAAGTCAATTATGAGAATCTTAATGTCACCAGAAACAAGGAATTGGGAAAAGGAGGCAGAGGAAAGCTAGTTTTTCATTCAAGAAGCAGACCAGTCAACCACAGAGAAGCTTATCCTTGAAAGAGTGGACAACCCCTGATGATTTTTTCAACCACAACAATTCCCTAACAAAGTCTACCTCCCAAGGCATGAAAGGGTTAACACCTCCTTTGGCAAAGGAAATGTCCACAGGGATGACATCACAGATACTTAAAAGGAAGTAAGTTAATCACAAAAGCACTGTTTTCATGATGCTAATTATAAAACTCTTTTCCCCCAACTCAACAAAAGTCTATTAAATTCCTAATACATGTAAGACTAGTTTCAGATGCTAGTTTATCCACCAGGTATTATCAATACTGAATAGTCTTTCTTTTGTATAGGGAAAAAAAACCCTTTCTTACTCAGAGATCTGGTCATATCACACCATTTTTCAAAAATCTTCAGTGCCTAGCAAGTAAAGTTCAAACTCCCTTGCCTAGCATTCAAGGTCTTCCATAATCTAAAGCCACCCCACCTCTCCCAGCCTTCTCTCATGACTCCCGTCTACACACTCTATGCTCTAGACCACTCTCTTGACTTCTGTGTCCTTGTTCTATGCCCTATACCTCTAATATTCTCTCTCTCCATCGCCTAAAGCTCCACTCCAAGGGCCTACTGCTAGCATCATGAAGCTTTCTTTGATTACTCTCAATACATCCTAAACTTGCCCCCTGAATCTTATGTAGCATTTGGTTTTGCAACTCTCTAATGAACTGAATCATGTTTACAGCTATCCATGTGAATGTGTTATGATTGTACTACTAAAAGCTTCATAACAGGAACTCTGTTGTATCTCAACATTTCATCTACATATGCATCTAGTGCTGTGGTCTGCTGTGTCTGATAAAAGAGGAAGAAGAGGGAAAAAAAGAGGAGGAGGAAGAGAAGGAAAAAGAAGGGCTTTTATATAGTGCTTTAACATTTGCAAAATGTGGGAAGTAGGTACTATTGATATCCCCATTTTAAAGATGAAGAAACTAAAATAGACAGTGACCTGCCCAGGGTCAGAAAGGTAGTGTCTGAGGTTAGACTTGAACTCAAGTCTTTCTGACTCCAGGCCCAACATTCTGTCTACTGAACCTTCTAGCTGCTATATTAATCAAAGGATGAGAAGCAAATTAAGTGTAGATTCCATTCCTCAAAAATAGACCTGCTAGGGCCAAAAACTCTTAGAAATAGCCCTAAACTAACAAAAAAAAGTTCTTCAGTAATAACATACTACTTTCTCTTTTGTGTAAAAAGTTGTAATAGACACACAGAAAACAGTATCAATTTTTATTTATCTATTTTTATGGGGAAAGGAGAGAGCTAAAGGTATTACATCAGCAAGTTTTCCATGGAATCATATTCAAGTGTCTTTGTTAGTCATATCAAACTAAAGTGGATTTTTGTTAAATAGCTTCCATTGTGTATTTAGTGAATCTGATATGGAAAACTGCTAATGCAATAAGAGCATCATATAAGCTTACCTTATTGTGATCCCCCACAATAATATTTATGAGATCAAAATGCAGGAGACCTTAGGTGCTGAGGTGATTTGAGGGTTCTTGCTCGGGCAATTAAGTATAGAACTGTGACCTCAAAGTCATGGTTTCACAATATGACACTGTATCTTCTTGAGGGCCTTTAAGACTGAATTACTGTAGGGGAAGGAATTCTCCTGAGTTTTGCTTTGGGAAGGGATCATTTGTTCAGTAGAAAAAAAAAGATTAGTTCATTTAGCAAATATGTATTTAACACAATCAGGTACAAGGCACTGTGCCAAGTGCTGTAGGAGCTACTTGGATACTTAGAATTATCTGTGATTTCACTAGTGTGGATTTCATCTCCACCCACATAAACCTCAACCTTCTCTAAGAGTTACTCTGTCCAAAAACTTAATGACCTGTTAGCCAGCGTCCTGGTGATACACTTCTACTCTTATGTCTGACCTTCAGACGTCTTACATAAGCCATAAGCTGACCCAAACACTTTCAGTTTGACTACAGTGCCTTTCAAAGCTAGCACTCAGCTAGCAGAGAATTCAAAAGGTCAAGGTCACTTCCATCCCACGGTGAGGCATCAAAGTAGAACTCTGGCATAGTGTTGTGAGGGTGACACAAAGACTTTTTTTTAAAAGATGGTTCTTGCCTTCAAGGAGCCTATGTTCTAGTAAGGGGCATAAGAGATGTACATACCTAAGTACCTGAGGAGTTCAGAGGAAGGAGAAAAACTGTGTGCTTGTGGAAGGTATCATGGAAGAGGAGGCATGTGATTTGGGTTCTGAAGGATGGGTAGAATCCATGAAGCCTCGGTAAGAGAATTTAATTTGGAGTTATAAAACCTGAGTTCAAATCCTGACACTATCATTAATAGTAATGACCTATATATAACTTTGAGCATGACCTTGAGTATGACCTTACCCTCTGACCCTCAATGTTCCTCATCTTTAAAATGAGAGAGTTGGACTAGATGACCTAGAAGTCCATTTAAGGTCTAGATATATGATCCTATTATCTAACAGGTAAAGATGGGGGAAGGGCATTCCAAGTTCAATGTAAGAAAGGAAGAGAGGCAGAAAAATGGAAGGTGGTATGTTCAGGAAGAGGCTACACTGCTGGAACACTGAGTACGCAGGGAGTAAGAGGAAGAAAGGTTGGAAAGATAGGTTTGGATGGATTATGGAGGATTCTGAGTGCCAGAACAAGGAGTTTGGACTTTATTTGGTAGGCCAAAGAGAGTCATCAACATTTTTTTCAGCAGGGTAGTGACGTACAAAGCAGTTCTTTAAAAAGATTAATCTGGCAATGGTATGTAGAATGGATTGGAGAGAGGAGAGTCTGGAGGCAAACTACTAGGAAAGATTAACATCCATATTTTTGTCTATGAACACTAATACTAACAAAATATCTTGAGATCTTAACAATTTGCCTTGGCAAGAAGTTTCTAAAGAAGCATAACTTACAGGAATATTTATTTTAAAAGATTAGTTTATTGCCAGGAAATATTTGTATATTTTTCTTTATGCCAACCTCCATGACATGGACCTTCATGAGATTAACATTAAAACATTCACAAAAGCTTTCATATTGTCATAATAGGCAAGTTGTGAATTTCACTGTTATTGTAGGCTAACTTTAATAATGATGTGTTTAACTCACTAGTAACACCAAGAAAAAATAAATCTGACAGTTTAGGATTTCAATTATTTCTAGAGATACACATTTTCACAGTTTTGCTATATTTACTTTTTTTTCATTCAGAATACTTCCTTTTTCTGAATGTCTCTCTAGGCATAAAACAATTAACCCCAAGTTTTCTATCCACTTTGCTAATGCAGTAGAAGTTCAATGTTTTTCAGTAAACATTTTGCTAATTTAGAAATGAAACAATTTTACTTTCCAGAAAGAGCCTCATAGTGTAAGGTGAAGAGCATTAGAGAGGGAGTCAGATAACCTGTAGTCTAAATACTGGCTCTTCCACTAACCAGTTTTGTAACTTTGGACAAAGCATTTCATCTTTGGAGCATCACTTTCCTCAACTGTAAAAGCGGGTGTTTTGACAAAGTGATTTCTAACATCTTACACAGTTTTCCAGTATTCTATGATCTGACTAGGATCATTTCTTCATTTATTATAAGCTTTTTAAATGTCAGACTATATTACATAAGCTATTGTTATTTACTTGAATCCTTCAAAAATCCATGATTTCAGCATTTTGGTTACTTGTTCCACCAACAGATATCATAACTTATGCATAACCTGTAAGGGGCAACAGCATAGCATAAAGCACAAAATTCTTAATCTTTATTCTTTAAAAATTTTAACCTGGGCAAGTCACTACATCTCTACCTCTTTTTTTTAAAGGAAAGGTAAAGATTGTAAGCATTGGTTATTATTAATAATAACAAGTATTAATGATAAATTTACTAACAATATATCACTTTAATATTTGCAAAGTACTTTCTTCTCAACAAGTCTGTTAGGGAGATAATGAGAGTCATTATGGCCAAATAGTTCATCACCTTGTGGCCAAACTTGTGATGAACCTCTCAGAAATTGGCAATACTGTTCCTCAGATGACTGATGACATCAACATCATCATCATCATCATCATCTGTTCCTTGAAGTCTTTAGATTGGTAGGATAAGGCAGAACTTGTGCTTCACTAGCATACTCTTCAATAAACTACTTACCTCCACTTCATGAGGCATCAGAAAACTTTGGTGGAATACATTATTATTAGCATAGAAAACAGACAAGTGAAATTGCTTTTTCATTAATTATAGAAGAAATTTTGACAGATATAAACAGCCTACCCCGGCCCTATAGTTACTGCTTAGTAAATGCTACCCCCTTCAGCTTGGCAACTGATAAACTTTTATAGGTTGGAGTTGTGTCAGTAAAATAAAAATAATGCTTTTTTGTTGTTAGTGTTTTAATTGATTTGCTCTTGGCAACTTAGTTGCTATCACTTCCATCACTACTGTTGAAATCCTACTCATTTTAATACTCAATTCAAATACTTCCATCACAAAGCCTTTCCTGATCTCCCATTCCCCTCCTATCCCATAAAGATCCCATAGAACTCATGAACTAATTATGTAATGTTTGGTATTTCAGTTCTTTGTATATGTATTACACTATTATTAAATTGAATGCTCTATGAAAACAGGAATCAAAGGGTTTAGAACTAGAACCCTTGAGATCTAGTCCAAGCCTCCCAATTTACATATGAAGTATTGAAGACCGGCAGAAGTTAAATGTCTGTCAGTTAAGGAACATTTATTAATCACTCTTTTTCTCCAGGTGCTGTGCTAAGAAATGGGGACACAAAGAAAGACAAAAATAGTCCTATCTTTCAAGGAGCTCACATTCTAAAGGGGAAGATAACATCCAAACACCTATGTATATAGAGGGAGGGAAAGTGAGTGAGAGCTAAAGAGAATGAGAGAGAGACAGAGACAGAGACAGAGAGAGAAATCGGAGAGCCTTATAGGGAAAGCACTAGCATTGAGGAAGACTGGGAAAGGCTTCTTGCAGAAGGTGGAATTTTAGCTAAAACTTGAAGAAAGTCAGGAAAGCCAGGAGGTAAGGGTGAGAAGGGAGAAGATTCCTGCCATGGGGGACATCTAGGGAAAATTTATTGATTCAGGAGATGGAGTGAGTATCTTATGTGAATGACAGCAAAGAGACCAATGCCACTGAATCATTAAAAGGTAGGAAGGGGGGGGGCAAGTTAGGAAGTGACTGTCCAAGTAATTGGCAAAACCAATAACTGAACCTGCTTCCTCTGATTATAAATTCAATTCTCTGTCCCCTACACAAAGACTGTCTGATTTGATTCTTATCTCTCTCCTAGCAATTGCTCTTCATGAAGAAGGTACTTCATAAATAAATGTTTTCTAAAATGGCTCAATCGACCACCTGTTAGACTGAATTAAACAAATTGACTTATCATTTTGTTATCTTTTAAAATTCTGTAATGGAATCTTGCTTTGCAAACATCTTTGTTTTTACTAGTCAAAATACTTTTATTGAATTCAGTAGCTGGGGATCTTTAATCTACAGTTAGTTTGAAACTCTTAAAATTAAAGAAAAAATAAAGGAAAAGAAACTAAGCCAGCTTCCACTTACATCACATGCCAACTAAGAAAATATAATTATTTGGCATTTTAAGAATTAACTTGGAATTATTTTGTCTATAGATTATATATATATACACAAATGGTTTTCTGTTAAATATATACCATTACTTTAAAATATATGTTTATTCATGTCAAGAATCATTGGAGTTCTCTAAATGTTATCAGTGCTAATCCTTACGAATCTGACAAATTCATTTAGCCAGCCAGAAAGGAGCTTCTCTATCACAGCAGACTAATAAAATGACCTTTGGATGCAGACATTGTCTTGCCACCAAAGATGAGATGTTTTCCTTCTAAAGGTCTGCATTTCTTTGATTATATTTTAAAATTGTTTTGATGGCACCAAAATGCATTTGTCATGAATATTTTTAGATGGCTATTATTTATAAACTATCTCATCATTTTCTTATCTGTAGTGGCCTTCTTGGACAACCGTAGCTTGAACATGTTTCAAAATCTTGTTCGTGGTTTCTGACTTCTTCAAGCAAAGGAAAATTCATTCATTGAGAAGTTTTCTATTTTGGGCCAAAAATTATTTTGGTTTTATTTTTAGTTTCTTTTTAAATATAGAAGATCTATTTTAAAAATATAAACATCTGATTTTACCCCCTCACAATGATATTCCTTAAGCAAGACAGGACTACCATATTAACATGAAAAGGTGCATAAGCCTGCAGCAGTTGACATTAATAATTAGCTCCACTACCATTATTCTTGGTAAACCACATATCCAAAACAATTCGAGAAATTTAGTAAACCACTAAAATGGCAGCCGTAAATTGGGTCCATTAAGAGAAATTCACCCAACTCTGTTTACATCAACTTGTGTATCATGGGGTAAGGGATGACTTAAATGTAATTTTACACCAAAATTTAATCTATTTCATTTGTAGGCCATTCCTCAGGGGTCCCATTTTGAGGAAAGAAAATAACTCCGAGCCAACGGAGTATTTCTAAGCTGTCATGTCGAATTTCCTCTGGGGGGTGGGGGGGAATATAATAACGGGAAGACTTGTCAGCGATTAGCCATCCATAAAAATGTTTTCCCTTGTGTTTCTCCTTTCGATCACAATACTGGCGTCAGTTTGTCTCATGTATCTGTTCTCCCTCCTCACCTCCCCCCCCCACACACCCCCAGACAGAGACCTGGCAAAGACTTGCAAAGGCAAGGAGAAAGGCAAATACACCAGCCAGTGAAACGAATCCAAGGGCTAGCTCAGGCACACTTGAAAAACATTCCTCACTTTTCTTCTTTGAGTGTCTCAAAGGTAAGGACAGTAAATAGCCTACAAAACCGTACGTGGTGGTGGCCCTCCTGCCCTCGAGATTTCTTTAATCATCCCAAAGAGTTACAATGAATCACCCCAACAGCAATACACACACACACACACACACACACACACACACACACACACACACCCCCCAGCTCTCGATCCGAAATTATCTCTTTCCCTTCCTTTACACTCAGTCACATGGAACGGTTACTTAGCTCCAGGTCTGGTTCAGTAATCTGCCCAAAGTGCAAGGCATCTGCGAGGTGCCCCAACAGTGGCGGGAAAGAAAGTGAGCATCCTCGCACAAGCCCTTGGCCAAAGCAGAGGTTTAGGAGACAGTTAACTAGCTGTCTCATCAACAATCCATCCACGCTGAATCGACGCCCACCCGCCTGGGGCTAGCAAACCCACCCCCCCAACGTCCACCACCCCGGATTCCTGGCAAGCGATCCCGCGAAGAAAGCATCCTCTAAAGGTCCAAGGTCTGGTGAGGACCAGGTGGCTGCCATTTGCCAAATTTGAGGCGTTAGGAAGATGCGCAGTGCAGAGCGGAACAGCAGCGGGGCCGAAGAACCCGGGACAGAGGCGAAGTTTGTTAACTCCCCATCTGAAAGAAGGCACCCCAGAAAGGGGTAGTGCCTCTCACCCTTCCTCTCTAGCCTCCATCCCCCTCCCCATCCTCCAACACCCACCTAAACGACTCAAAGACTCTAGAGCAAAATGACAAAGCATGCTCCTTACTAGCTTTAGGAAAACTTAAGCGTTTCTCCCCACCCAGAAACACGCGCGCGCACAGAGACAACACACACGCGCGCACAGACACTCGAAGCTTAGGCACTGAGCATAACTTCTAGATATTTGTACGGAGGGAGTCTCTTACCTGTCCCTGGTGATGCCACTCCCCCACCCCCACCCTCTTCTTGCTGCCCCCTCCTTTCTGGTGGGTGCCCTGTGCGTGCCCCCCTCTCTGAAGCGCTTCTCACCGCCTGCCCCTAGGCGTGAGGACTGGCTGCCTGGCGGCGGCGGCGGCAGCTCAGACACAGACAGCGGCAGGGCAGCGGCTGCAGAGGCATCGGCGGCGGCGGCAGCAACAGCAACAGCAGCAGTAGCAGCAGCAGCCCCAGCAGCCCCGACCGGCGTCAGTCAGGCTGGAGCCTCGAAGCCTCATCGCCCGTATTAGTGCGCCGACCTGGAAAGCGGCCAGCGATCCTTTCTAGCTGTGTCCTGCCCCCGCCCCCGCCGAGGCTGAGCGCGCTCCCTGCCCGCGCCCGCGGGGGAGCCCAGAGGAGAAGGAAGAGAGGCAGGAACCTAGGAGGAGGGCTGACCGACCTTGGGGGACTGCCTGACAGGGAAAACAACAACAAAACCCTACCCCAGGCTGCTTTTGCACGTGTTCTACAGTTGAGGGGAGCAAAAGACGGTGGGGGCAGGGGTTCCAGGGGTGCTCCTGGAGAGGCTTTTGGCAATCCCTGTTCCTCTCCTTTCCTTCTCCCTTCGCGGCTTCTTCAATGTGCCATCACCGTAACTGACTCTTTTCTTGTCGGTGACCTAATGGTACCTAGTCCTGTTTCAACTTCTCTTGGTTACTCTCAATCGAAACCCAGCCGGAGCGCCACAATCAAAATACTAGGAAATGTTAGCTCAGTCCCAGAGTTCCTCATCTCTTGTCCTAACCAACCCTGCCTCTTCCTCCTTTTCTCTGGTATCTCTTTGTTCTTTCTACCTGGAACCTAAGATAAACTGGGAGGTTATTTGTTAACAAATATTCAATACTGGAACACATTCACTTGGGAACCGCAGGGTCTCCAGGTGCTGAGATGTTCTTCAGAGTCATTACTGTTACTTGCCATTGGTTCCTTATTGGGTTTTTCAAAGAAAAGGAGAGCAGTAAAGTCCTAGAAAAAGAACCCATTCCCCTCCACCTCACCGCACCCCCCCCCAGCCAACCGATTTGCATTGGCGCAAGCAAAAGAAAATCTAATCACTCTTGAGTGTTGTGCGGTGGTTAAAACTAGTCATATAATTATGTGGATTGAGATTTCTCTTAAGTGTATTTATTTACTTAACAGACAAGCATATAATATGTAATACTAGCTAATCTAATAAAGCTACAACCTTATATGCACCCTGGCTGTGTTAATGTACAACGGGCTTGCTCTGCAACTTGACTCTTCAAACTCACAGGCTGCCACCTAGAACTATACCCCTGAATGATAACAAGAAGGAGGGTACACACTGCTGGCCTCTAGTTCTTGCCCCACTCCATTCTAGTTGAAGCTAGTAAGGAAAGTTCTCATTTTAAAGCATGTTGAGAGAGTCAGTACTATGAGAATTAGGCCTCACTGGAAAAGGTCAGTTAACTTGTGTCTAACCTGAGTAGAAATCATAGAATCATGGAATTTAATATCAGGAAAGCCCTCGACAGCTGTCTAGTATCACCTATAAGGATTCCTCACTATAACATAGCCTACAAATGGTCATCTAGCATCTACAACCAAGGGAAATCCATTGCGTCCAGAGGCAGCCTATTGCACTTTTGAACAGCTCTAATTGTTAGGGACTGTTTTCCCCATATCAACCAAAAATTTACTGATTTCTTAAAAATAGGAGTTCAAGCCCCCTTCTCCGATACAGACTGAGTGACATATGAAATATGAAGTTTCCAATGGAACTCTAAAAGATTCTAAATTTTTTGTCTGCATTAGTTGAGGAGTTTCTTCAGATGGAATTTCCTACATGAAAAAAAATCATTAATCTGTACCAAAAATAAAAGACTCAACTCAATGTATTTTGACAATTTGTTCAAATATACTAACGAGAGATGGATTCCCTATTGATGACAAGATTCTCCAAATGCTTTTGTTGTTCAGTCATTTCAGTCATGTCTTACTTTTTGTGACCCCATTTGGAGTTTTCTTGGCAGAGGTACAGGAGTGGTTTGCCATTTCCTTCTCTGGCTCATTTTACAGATGAAGAAACTGAGGCAAACAGGGTTAAGTGACTTGCCCAGAATTACACAGCTACTGTCTGAGGCTGGATTTAAACTCCCCAAATGCTACCGTTAGTAAATAGCATGGTACTAATAGCGCTGAGCCCAGACATACCATGAAGCCTCCTTAGCTAAATTTATAATTTTCAAAAGAGACCAGTTTAACCATCTACACTACAAACACAATAAGAGTGGGGGGAAAAGATTCCTATGGGTTTTTTTTCCTATTTTTCCTATTCCTATCATATGACCATAGATTTAGTGCTAGAACAGACCTACAAAATCATCCAACCCTCTAGCATTTGATGAAAAAACTGACACCCAGAAAGATTGATCTTCCAAATTAGTAAGGGGTTGAACCAAGGTCCTTTCAACTCCAAATCCAGAACCCTTTCCATAATGCCAAGATGCTTATAACACATAATTGAGTTCACAAGTTCATTGAGTTAGCCCATGATTATCCCAATCTTGGGTGGGTATTAAAAACATATAATAAAAGAAACTGGAACTGAGAAGGATATCAAGTCAGTTTGTATTTGGGAACCTGACTGATGCTTTCAGGGTCACCAAGTAATATCTTGTTGCAAAAGCCTATCTATTTTAATGCAAATTATTTTCAAGTATGCAATATTTTAACACATTATTCTCTGAAGAATCAAGACCATAGGTCATCCAAAGAGCAATGGAAAGATATGTTATGGATATAAGTGAATTGCAACATGTTCCCAATAAAGGAGAAATGACTTAGTAAAGATTATGTGGCATCAGAAAAGAAGTTGGGCTGATTGTGTGACAAGGATGAAAAACAAGAGATGGATAATGAGATCCTATACCGGCAACTTCAAGATATAAAAAAGGCATGAATGAATGAGTGAATGAACAAATGTAAAATACATTGACAAATGTGTAGGATGTGTCAGGGGCAGCGCTAAGGACTGGAGATATAAATATAAAAGTGAGACAATTCTCACCCTCAAGGGACTTACATTTTGATAGCACAGTTTGATGGGAAGTGAAGGCCTCTAGGACTCTGAGTGGGTACCTTTGTGAAGCATTTACAAAGTGCTTGAACAAAAATCACACCTGTTGGAGAAAGGTGTGGAGGGACTGTAATCAGTACTCCTGATTCATGAGTACATGGTTACACATCCAAAAATGCCCAACCTGATGAGATCACAGACCCATCAAAATATTTAGATATAATGTGCCTGCTGGCTTTAGGTGCCCTGGAAATGGGGCTGCACTTTCCTCCCACTGGCAGACGTTGTGGTCCATCAAGTTGTACTGTTGTACTGTTGTGGTCCATCAAGTTGTACTGTTATGTATTAGAAACAAAACCTGCTACTGTAGCAGTAAACGTCTTCTAATTTCCAAATGCTATAATTTTCTTAGCAAATTCTCACTTTCAACTTGAACCACCTCCTCTCCCCCCCAGTCCCTGAGCTGCTAAAATTTCACATCACTTAAGGTGTTTAAAATTCAGCAGAATTCAGTCCACAACTACTCCTTCCAGAAGTAAAAGAAAAAACAAAGGAACAAAGTATTAATACCAACACCTTCTGTTGTGGCAAACAAAAAAACAAAAATCCAGCAACAAAGCAGGTAGATAGAAATGAAGTCCAAACAAACTCTACTGTATCAGAGTAATGGAATATTATTATTCAGTAAGAAGAATGTGAGAAATTGATAGAAATGTGGAAAGATTTGTATGGACCAGTGTGAGTGAGATAAGAAGAATCAGAGTCATAGTTACAATCCTGTAGTACAATGAATCAGCATTGGCTCTGGAGTTAAGAGAACTAGGGTTTAAATATCTCCCTTTGATGTTTACTACCCAAGTGACCTTGGGATAGTCACTTAGCCTCCATGGTCCTCAGGTTCCATATCTGTAAAACCAGGAAGTTGGAATAGGTGGCCCCTGAGGTCTCTTTCCTCTCTATATCTGTGATTTTATGGCTACAACAATGTAAAATACAAGATTACTAAAGAAAAAGACTTTAAGTAATTAAAAAACAGACAAGTGTCCTAGAGAGTAGATTTTTAAAATGTACCTACTTCCTCTCAGAGAAGTAGGGAACTACCAAAGTAGAATGTCAAATATATTTTTGGCTAAGGTCATTGGATCAGTGTTTTTGCTTGAATTCTTTTTCTATTATTTTCTTGGAAGGGAGGATTCAAGAATGGGGGATCAGAGGGTAGTATATCTAGAAATGATTATGGTACAAAAGCAAAAGACATCAATAATTTTTTAAAATTAGGTTTGATTTGACATCATTGAATAAATGTACCAAGAACCTAGAGGTGAAAGTAGCAAAAAGACCATTCTGGTTTAGTTAAGAAAAAATTTTTTAATAAAAAATATTAAATTGTATTTTAATTTTTATCTTATATGAACATCATATATATAGGATTTAAAGCAAAAAAAAGTATAAATTCTGTGTGGTAGTAGCTACTTGTGATTTTGGCACAAACTCTTTACGTTCTCAGAATTCTTTCATCATCTCTAGCAGGACCTGGATTTACAAATTCTTTGAGTGCTCATAGCCTGCTTTTTCTGTATACTCCCTGTTTCCTTACTGGTAAATATTTGTACTTGCAGATATGATCCTTACCCCCTTTTAGAATTTAGCCTCTATTCACTATTCCCTTCCAATCATTATTTATACAAATAGAATGTATTTAAAGTACACTGAGATATGGTGGGTGCTTAGGAAGGAACTAGGAAATTCCACATTCAGGGCAGAAGGTTCAGTATGCACAGGCTGCTGAGAGTAGTCCAGTGTGATTATTGCACTAACAGTGAGTGTGGGTTGTCCTCCATTATTCAGTTTGTAAATTACCCAGACTTCTTTGCTTCACCTTTCGACTCTATTTTCTTACCTTTTAGTCATCTCACTGCTTATTAGCCAAAGACTGAAAATTTTAAGAAATAAGAGAGATGAAACTCAAAAATAATTACATTTTGGAATTTCCTAATACCTTGTTTTAAAATTTTGGTTAGGTAGATCAATGTCTGGAATCATAGATTCATACAATTTGGATCTTGATGAGACTACTCCTCACTATAGACAGGAAGAAATTAAGTCCTAGACAGTAAATTATTGACTAAAATTCCACTTGGGAATTTCAACTACAGGGATCTCAAAAGATCATATATCACAGGACCATAGATTTAGGGCCAGGAGGGACCTTAGAGATCATTGTATCCAATTGATTCATTTTCAAATGAGGAAACTGAGGCCCCTAAAATTGAAATGTCTTATCCAAGATCAGTCCATTTGAGGCTGTATTTGAATCCATGGCTTCCTGACTCCAAGTTTAAAACTCTATCCACTAATCTCTGCTGACTCTCTTTACTCTTTGCTAAGGACAAATTTAAAAAAAAAAGATGACTGAGTAGTAAATACTTAGGACTTTAAAACCACAGAAGGAAATATACTTGGCTTTGTTTCCAAATAGGCCAGTTTGATACAGATGCTGTGTGTATGACACAGGGCCTTGTTGCTGTCCTAAGAGCTATAATATTAATAATAATAATAATTAGTACTAGTAGTAATAGTAATGGTAGTAGTAAGGCATTACATGTGCTTAACATTTTATAGTTTCTGAAATATGTTCACATAAAAGTATTTCATATGATCTAACACCCTTAACCCCCTGTAAAAGCTTCAGATAGATGTGTACTGTGAATATTTGCACTTATATAGTTCTCCTTCTTCCTCTATCCCCAAACACTAGCCCTACCACCAAATTTCACAAATTCACGGGACCTCAGAGTTGGAAGAAAGTTTAGCAGTCTTTTTGTCTGGGTATCTCCAATTCCTAGCAAAGTGCCTAGCACAAGGTAGGATCAGAGAATTCACAGATTTAGGCCTGACAGGGAATTCAGAAGCCATTTAGTCCAATTTTCTCATTTTACAGATGAAGGAACAGCCCCAGGAATATCAAGGGATTTGCCTAAGGTCATACATGTGGTGCTAGAAGTAGAATTGGAGCCCAGGTCCTCTGACTCCAAAGCCAATGCTATTTTCACTCAGTCTTCCGGCCTCTCCAATTAAGAAGGCATTGAAATGTTTGCCAATTAAGGGATTGATTGCTGATTGATTGATTAGATGAAGCAAGCTAATCCACTACCATTAAGGATTTTCCAGCAAGTGATCATCCAACTTCATCTTGAAAACTTCCAATGAGGAAGACTCCACTCCCTCTCAGGGCAGTGCACTCCACTTTTGAATAGCTCTAATTATTAGGAAGATTTAGGGTTTTGTTTTGTTTGGTTTTTTTTGAAACATTAAACTTATTCTTGTGTCCTAACTCTCTATTTTCCTCCCTTTCTGCTAGACTTTTCTCTGAGAGCAATCATTACAAGAACATATTAAGGCCCCACAATGGGATCCCTGCTCAAGGATCTTACTATCTGATTTGGGAGATGGTATGTATGTAAAAAGAAAAATAACTAATCAAGTCTAAATGGGTGTATGATCTAGGTATAAAGGATGATACTATAAGCAATCTGGGAAAGCAAGGAATAGTTTACCTGTCAGATTTGTGGAGAGGGAAAGACTTTAGGACCAAACAAGAATTAGAGAGCATTATAAAATGCAGAATGGATAATTTTTATTACATTAAATTGAAAATCTTCTATACAAACAAAGCCAATATAACCAAGATTAGGAGGGAAGTGAAAAATTGGGAAAGAATTTTTACAAGCTATGTCTCTGATAAAGGCCTCATTTCTAAAATATACAGAGAATTGAATCAAATCTATAAGAATACAAGTCATTCCCCAATTGACAAATGGTCAAAGGAAATGAAGAGGCAGTTTTCCGAGGAAGAAACTAAAGCAAAAAAATATATATATATATATATATATATATATATATATATATATATATATATAAGCATATGAAAAAATGCTCTAAATCACTATTGATTAGAGAAATGCAAATCAAAACAACTCTGAGGTACCACATCTCACCAGTCAGATTGGCTAAGATTACAAAACCGGAAAAATGACAAATGCTGGAGAAGATGTGGATAAATTGGAAAACTAATGCGTTGCTGGTGGACTTGTGATCTGATACAACCATTCTGGAGAACAATCTGGAATTATGCCCAAAGGGCTATAAATAATTTCATACCCTTTGACCCAGCAATATCACTTCTAGGGTTGTATCCCAAAGAGATCATAGAAGTTGGAGGAAGACCCATATGTACAAAAATATTTATAGCAGCTCTTTTTGTGGTGGCAAAGAATTAGAAATTAAGGGGGTGCCCATCAATTGGGGAATGGCTGAACAAGTTGTGGTATATGCATGTAATGGAATACTATTGTGCTATAAGAAACAAGGAGCAGATGGACTTCATATTTACCTGGAGAAGTGTTATAGGAATGTAAATTTTTAAGATCTTCCCTGCCCCTAGGTTAAGTGCACCTGGAGCCTGTGGTGGGAGGCTTGTTTTTCAGGAACGCCCATACCATGTTGTTTTGTGATTAGGCAGTGGGTCAAGAGGGTTGTTACATTCTCTGACCCAGGAGAAGGCTATATAATCCCTGATTTAAGACTTTGTTTTGGGGCTCACTTTGAGAAGTGTGTGATTTGACTAGATGAGATTCTGAGCAGCTGTTGAGAGCCCCCTGGCTTTGAAAACCCAGATGTTGATGCTTCCCTCTCTGGTAACTGACTATGGATGTAATGGTCAAGACAGTTGGAGGCCTGTCTGCTTGATATGTTTTTCTGTTTTCTTGTAACTTCTGTTTGTATACTCTGAAGTTGAGGGTACTGACTTTTTCCCTGAACAAGGTAAATTATATATTTGATTGATTAAAGCAAGATTGTTAACCCATTTTGAGTTGCTTTCCTTTAGAAAAGCAGATCTAAGAACCTGTGTTGGCAGCCACCCTGGGGATGCTGGGGTGCTTGCTGCTACAAGAGGCTTATACAAACTGATGCTGAGCGAGAAGAGTAGAACCAGGACAAATTTGTACACAATTACAGACACAACATATGTGTGACAACCAACTCTGATAGACTGGACTCATCTCAGCAATGCAAGGTTATAAGTCAACCCCAAAAGACTCATGATAGGGAGAGATGTCTACATCCAGAGAAAAGAACTGAATTTGAATCCAGATTGAAACGAACTACCTGATTTTTTTCTTTTTCTTGTTTGGTTTTGCTTCCTCTTTCCCATTGTTCATTCTATCTGATACAATTCTTCTTTATAACCTAACTAATATCTAATGTGAAAGTATTTGCAGATCCTATATTTGATTATATGCCACCATGGGGTGGGGAAGGGGAGGAAGGGAAAGAAAATTTGAAACTGAAGGAATTGTGGAACTGAATCTTGTAAACTAAAAGTAAACAAACAAATTAATAAAGACCCCCAAAAAGAAAAATAACTATAAAATGTTGAATATAAATGAATGTTACAATTAATTCAGAAGAGAGAAAAGCATCATGGGAAAGGCTACCTGGCAAGCAGCATTTGAGCTGGCCCTTATAGGTAGAGTTTGACCTAGCAGAGGAGGGAGGACATTCTACACAAGGAAAAAAGTGCGCTTAAAGTTCATAATAGTGTTCATAACATTCATAGAGAAGAAGGAGTATAAGATTGAATGGAGTATTAGACTTGAGTCAAAGGATCTCAGTTTGAGTCACAGCCTCAATACTCCCTAACTGTATGATCAAACAAATGATAGCCTCTCTGAGCCCATTTCCTTAGCTTTAAAATAGGGACAATAACACTTGCTCTTTCAACCTCACAAAGTTGTTGTAGGAATAGCGTGCTAAATTTACTATATACTTTTTTAAAAAAGAGGAAAGTAGTTTATAAAAATTTGAAGTTGCATATGCAATCCCCCTTTTCTCCCTACTTTTTTTGTATGTGGAAATGCTTGTGTTAATTGGTTTTGAATACAGAATAACAAAAAACCCCAACAATTGTTTTTTTAAAAATCTTTAGAGGAATCTACCATTTTTTTTTGTAAACTAAGTGTCTAGATCAGTTTGATTGGAACAGAGGTTCCCATAGTAAATAAAGCTATGTAGATAGACTTTGCTTAGATCATGAAAGGTTTAGGATCATAGATTTAGATCTGGAAGTGATCTCAGAGGTCAGCAAGTTCAACCCCCTCATTTTCCAGATGAGTTGAGGCCTAGAAATATAAGTTAAGAAATATAAGTTAACTTGAAATATAAGAAATATAAGTTAAGAAATATAAGTTAACTTGCTCAAGGTCACACAGATAATAAGTATTGGAGAGAAGATTTGACTCTGCCTTCTGTCTCCCAAGTCAATGTTCTTTCCATTCTCCTACCCTGCTTCCCCCCAAAAGGTACTACTGCTTAAACATGGATATAATTGAAAGATTGATGCTCTCCCAACTAAGGTAGCAAGCTTTGCCTTTGTTTTATGGACAATGGGGAGGCACTTAAAATTTCTGAGCTAGGATTAGATCAGTGGCCAAGGATCATATCTAAAAGTACATCTGGGGCAGGGGGCAGCTAGGTGGCACAGTGCCCTGAAGTCAGGAGGACCTGAGTTCAAATCCAGCCTCAGGCACTTAACACTTACTAGCTGTGTGAACTTGGGCAAGTCACTTGACCCCAATTGCCCTGCCTTCCCCCCTCCAAAAAGAAAAAAAAAGTGAAAAAAATTAAATTAAAAAATAATAAATAAAAGTACATCTGCAAAGATATGTTTGTTTTTTTAGGAAGAGTTATCTGGAAGTAAGGTCAGTTAGGTAACACAGAGAATAGAGTGTATGTTCCTGAGTTCAAATATAGCCTCAGATACTTACTAGCCATGTGACCCTAGGCAAGTCATTTAACTCTGTTTGCCTGAGTTCTCCATATGGAAAATGAAATGGAGAAAGAAATAGTAAACCACTCCAGTATCTTGCCAAGAAAACAGCAAATGGAGTTATGAAAGTCACACGACTAAAAAGACTGAACAACAACTATCTGGAAGTAGTATACAGGATTGATTAAAATGAAATGAGATTGGAAACAGAGATCAATTAATAGATCACTACAGATTCTAGGCAGGAGGTACCAAAGGGTCTGCACTAAGGTGGTGACTGTAGGAATGAGAAGAAACAATAGATTTGAGAGACATTTAAAAAGAATATACAAGAATTGGTAGGCTGACCAGTTGATGGTATGTGAACAAGTGTTGGCAGGGGGCAAGGGGACAGGAGAAGGGGCAAGAGATAGATAGGGAGAATGATTCTATGGTTTCAAGCCAAGGCAACTAGAAGAATAATATTACCATTGAAAGAAACAGGGAAGATAGGAGGAAGAACTAATATGTAGGCAAAAATAATGAATTCTAGGTCTAAATCTATGATCTGCTTAAGAATTCAATTTTAGACATATTGAGCTTTGGGTGACAGTGGGATATAAAAGTAGAAATCTCTAATAGGCAGAGAAGTGGAATTATAGAAGAGTAAGAGATCAAGATAGATATAGAGGGGATATTTGAAGCCATGAGTATTATGAGATTTCTAAGGAAGCAATTGTAGTTATAGAAAAAAAGATACAAGACCTGATTCTTAAGATATAGAAGTAGTCAGCAAAGAGTCTACCATAGAGAAAGAGTGGCAGAAAGAGAACTCTTAAGTCATAGCTTCCCCATCTCCTCCAGGACCTTAAATTAACTATCACCTAACTTCCTGTCTTTGACTTTCCTCTGCCTCTAACTCAGTTAGATATACCCTCTCTTGGGAAAAACAAAAACTAAAGAATCATTGTTTGACTAAGTTGCCCCTATCCTATAATTTTTGTTTTCCTTTCATGACCAAATTTCTCTTTTTTGAGAGAAAGCAAGGCAATTGGGGTTAAGTTACTTGCCCAAGGTCACACAGCTAGCTAGCAAAGTATCAAGTATCTGAGGTTGGATTTGAACTCAGGTCCTCCTGACTCCAGGGACAGGGCTCTAGTCACTGCACCACCTAGCTGGCCCCCTGACCAAATTTCTAATGCCTCACCCTATTACTCTATTAACAAGGTCTTTGCTCAGCTGAAACTGTACTTTCAAGGGTCATTAATGACCTTAATATGAAATCATTTCAACAAAGGTGGAATCATAGAAGTGATCTAGGGGAAAGGATATCATATATAATCTAATCCTACCTCTTTGTCTTGTAAATGAAGGAACAAGCTCTGAGCGGGGAATTGATTCACCCACGGGTCTATAAACTCAGATCACTAGATCCCTACACCATGCTACCATCTTCACCATCTGATATTGTTGAAAACATACTCTTTGAAACTCACTTCTTGATCATAGAGAAACACGGGGAGACATATGACCTAGTGTAAACTGAAATAAATAGAACCAGTGTGACAGTACATAGACAATGACTATTTACTTTGATCGATGTAAATGAAAAGAATTCAAAAAATGAAAATGAACTGTGTGATTATACTAATCAAAGTGGACCTTGGAAAAGGGGAATGCCCCTTTCCCTTGTGCTCTTTGCAGAGGTAGGTGTCTAGAACATTGCATATACTCTCAGACTGGGTTGATGTGTATTTAGCCAAATTGCTCTGCTTTCTCTCTCTCTCTCTCTCTCTCTCTCTCTCTCTCTCTCTCTCTCTCTCTCTCTCTCTCTCTCTCTCTCTCCTCTCATTATGTTTTTACACTTCTGCTTTTGCCCTCTACTTTAGGGGCCCTGCTGTCCTGATTGGCAAATCCCTCTCTGAAACATTATTCCAAGGAAGTTTCAGTCATTCTTCAATTCACTTCTTTCTCTCTAGCCACCTACAGTTTTACCAGACACTTTGCTGCCCTTGCCAAGGACTCTGCCCTTGAGGAACTCATGCTGTGGGTCCCAACTATCCTGATAGGTGACTGTCTCTCCCAGATCACTGTTTCAGGAAAGCTCCAGTCATACTTCATTCCATTCCCTTCTATCCAACCATTTCCCTCATAAACTTCTCTACCACCATTTTGTTCTATTCTCTACTTCTAGTTTTGGAAACACAAGTATTGTCAACCCAACTATTGTCCTTATAAGGAGTATGTCAATCTGTTTCCCTAAGGGCCTCATTCAACAGCCCTTTGTGTGTTGTGTCGCCTTTACAATGTTATCTCCCTGAGGTCCAGGATTATGTTAGCTTTTAAAAGATTTTTTTCTTTTTTTTCATTTTGAACTTAAATACAAAAAGACAAAAAAGAGAACATTTCCATGAACACAGCACAACATAAAAAGAGGATTCAATATAAAACTATGAATTTCCATTTCACATTGTTTACTTTTTTAGAAAACTATGTAATAAATACTACACGTGGTTTCCAAAGGTACCTTGCTTTTCTTTGCTTCCTTCTAAAATTTTCTTTTGTTCCATGTTGTGCACCTTCAATTTTTTTTCTCCCTCCCTCCCTAACTTACCCTAGGGAAGGCAACTATTAGATATAAATGTGTGTGTGTGTGTGTGTGTGTGTGTGTGTGTGTGTGTGTGTGTGTGTAAAGCCATATTATACATACTACTACTTATCAGTTCTTTCTCTGGATGTGGATAGCATCTTCCTTCATAGGTCCTTTGAAGTTGATTTGAGTATTTGTAATACTCAAAATTACTTAGTCACTCAAAGTCATTCTTGGAACAACATTGCTATTACTGTGTACAATGTTCTTTTGGTCTTGCTCATTTCACTCTTCATTATTTCAATGCAAGTTTTTCCATATTTTCCTAAAATCAACCAGCTCATCATTTCTTATAGCACAGTAGTATTCTATCACAATCATGTAACACAACTTGTTTAGCCATTTCCTAATTGACAGGCATCTCTTCAATTTCTGTTTCTTGACACCACAAAGAGGGCTACTATGAATATTTTAGTTCTACTATATTTGCTTTTGTATTTGTATCTGCATAGGTTTTGTTCATTCATTTATTCAACCATTTGTTATAAGAAATTTATAAGGAATTTGTTATAAGAAATATTTCCTCCATGGAGATGTAAGAAAGATATATTTAGAAAGGAAGGTGATGTACAAAATATATTAATGCATATTTTATTATTTTCATTATTATTATGGTCAATTATGTTTATAATTTTTAATACTACACCAGCCCTGTATCCTTGCTATAAATCCAACCTGATCATAGTACATGATATTTGTGATATATTCCTGTAATCACTGTGCTATTATTTTATTTAAATTAATTTTTGCATCAATATTCATTAGGGAAACTGGTCTATAGTTATCTTTTTTCTGTTTATACTTTCTGTGTAAAACCATATTTGTGTCATATAAGGAATTTGGTAGGATTCCTTCCTTACCTGTTTTTCAAATAATTTATATAGAATTGGAGTTAACTGTTCTTTAAATTTTTAGCTGAATTCACTAGCAAATCCATCTGGTCCTGGGTATTTTTTTTTCTTAGGAAGCCCACTTATGGTTTGTCTAATTTCTTTTTTCAAGATATGATCATTTAAATATTCTATTTCCTCTTTTGTTAACATGGGAAACTTAAATTTTTGTAAATGTTTATCCATTTCATTTAGGTTGTCAGTTTTATTGGTATATAATTGGGTAAAATAGCTCCTAATAATTGTTTTAATTTCATCTTCATTGGTTATTCATTGACTCCTTATATTTTTATTCTGTTGATGTGTTTACTTCCTTTTTAAAATTAAATTAACCAATGGTTTACCTTTTTTCATAAAATTAACTCCAGTTTTCATTTATTAGTTCAATTTATTTTTTTACTTTTACTTTTATTAATCTCTTTTGATTTTCAAGATTTCTGCTTTTGTGTTTAATTGGGGACTTTTAATTTGTTCTTTTTTCTAGTTAAAATTTTTATAGTTGAATGCCTAATTCATATATCTGTTACTTCTCTCTTTTATTGATGTGATCGTTTAGAAATAAAAATTTCCCCCCAAGTACTTCTTTGGCTTCATCCCACAAATTTTGGTATGTTGTCTTATTGTGGTCATTACCTTTAATGAAATTATTGATTGTTTCTATGATATGTTTTTGATATACTCATTCTTTAGGATTAGATTATTTAGTTTCTGATTGCTTTTATCTTTCTTTCCAAGTCCCTTTATTGAATGTAATTTACATTGCATTATGGTCCCAAAAGTATGCATTTAATATTTCTGCTCTTCTGCATTTGTTTGTGATGTGTTTGTGTCCTAACATATGGTCAATTTTTGTGAAGGTGTCATTTATAGCTGAAAAAAAATGCTACTTTTATTCCCATTCATTTTTCTCCAGAGGTCTTTCATATCTAACTTTTTGAAAATTCTATTCATTTCCTAAAAATTTTCTTATCTATTTTATGGTTAGATTTATCTAGGTAGGTTAGGAATAAATTGTGGTCCCTCACTAGTGTAGTTTTACTATTTCCTCCTGCAATTTATTTAACTTTTCCTTCAAGAATTTGGATGCTATGCTATTTGGTGAATATATGTTTGGTCTTAATGTTAATTCATTGTCTATGTTATCTTTTAGTAAAAATGTAGTTTTCCTGATTATCTCTTTTAATTAGGTCTGTTTTTGCTTTTGCTTTGACTGAGATCATAATTGCTACCCCTGCATTTTTTACTTCAGTTGAAATATAACAGATTCTGCTCCAGCCCCTTATTTTAATTCTTCTGTCTTTCTGTTTCAATTATATCTCTTGTAAACAACATATTACTGGATTCTAGTTTCTAAGCCAATCTGATATCTTCTTCCATTTTATGGGTGAGTCCAGGCCATTTACATTCATAGCTATGATCGCTAACTTTGTATTTTCCACTATCCTATTCTCTTGTATTTATCCTTCTCTTTTTTTGCCTCGCCCCATCCTCAAAAGTTTGTTTTACTTCTGACAATTGCTTCCCTTAATCTGCCCTTCATCTTATCACCACCTAATTCTTTCTCTAATCCTCTTCCTCTCCTATTTACCTGTTGAGTAAGATAAATTTCTATATTCAATTGTGTGTATATGTATTTTTCCATCTTTGAACCAATTCAGATGAAAGTGAAGTTCAAGTGTTACCTGCTCACTTCCATTTACCCCTCTCCACTGAAAACTTTTTCTTGTGTTCCTCTTTTATGTGTTAATTTCTTCCATTCTTCTTCTAAATCTTGTCTTCTCCTAATACATCCTTCTTTCTCATCTTTCCATTTTTATTTTCAGAAAATCCAAACATAATCAACTCACACTTGTTTCCTCTAAGAAGACTCCTTCTAACTGCTCTAATAATGATAAAGTTTTCAGGAGTTAACTATATCCTATGTCTAATTTGAGAATGCCAACAGTTTGACTTTATTAAGGTCTTTATGATTTCTTAATCATGTTTATCTTTTTATGCTTCTCTTGAGTCTTATGTTTGAATGTCAAATTTTCTGTTTCAGCTCTGGTCTTTTCATCAGAAATTCTTAAGAGTCCTATATTTCATTAAAAATCAATTTCCCCCCTGTAGGATTTTACTCAGTTTTACAATAGCTTATTCTTGGTTGTAATCCTACCTTCTTGCCTTTCAGAATATAGTCCAAACCCTCTACTTCTCTATAGGGGTAGCTGCTAAATCTTATGGGATCCTGACTTTGGTTTTACAATATTTGAGTTGTTTCTTTCTGGCTGCTTGCAGTATTTTCTCCTTGACCTGAGAGTTCTAGAATTTGACTATGATATTCCTAGTAATTTTCATTTTGGGATTGCTTTTAGGAGGTGATTGGTGAATTCTTTAAATTTTCATTTTGCCCTATGGTTCTAAGATATTGGAGTAGTTTTCCTTTATAATGTCTTGACATGTGATGTTGAGACTTCTTTTTTATTATTATGGCTTCAGATAATCTAATAAGCCTTAAATTATTGGTCCTCAATATATTTCCAGGTCAATTATTTTTCCTATATTTTACCTTTTCTTCTATTTTAAAATTCCTTTCTCTTAATTTTCTTGTTTTTTGATGTCTCATGGAGTCATTAGCTTCCATTTGACCTATTCTTTAAGGAGTTTTCTTCACTGAGGTTTTGTACCTCTTTTTTCCATTTGGCCTATTATGATTTTTAAGGAATTGTTTTCTTTAGTATTTTTGTGCCTTTTTTTTTTTACCAAGCTCTTTTCATAATTTTCTTGCAATGCTTTATTTTTTCTCATTTTTCCCTCTACTTTTCTTATTTGATTTTTAAAATCTTTTTTTTTGCTCTTTGTAAAATCTCTTTTTAAATTTTTCTAGGCATTCTTGTTGGGCTATGTTTTTCTTTAAGGCTTTGCTTGCAGATGTTTTCAAGTGATTGTCTTCTTTTGTGTGTGTGTGTCTTGAGCTTCCCTGGTACCATGGTAGCTTTTTAGGGTCAGGTTCTTTGTTATTTGCTCCTTTTTTCCTCCAGCTTATTTCTTGGCTTTGGACTTTATATTAGAGTTAGACTTTGTTTACCTTGGGGGTGGGGGTGGGGGTGGGGAGGGGCTGACTCTTCCAAGCTTCAGGTTTTATGCTCTGCTCTTTTCACAGCTAGTTCTGGGGTCCTGTAAGTTTTTGGTGCTTCCAAGGTGATATGATGTGGGGAGAGATAATGGTCACTGCTCTCCAGGCATAGGCTCTGGCTCTTACCCATGTAGGTTCCCTGCTCTCTTATGACCACAAATTCCCCTTTCTGCCCTGGACCTGCAACCTGGAACTGGGTAATAGTCAATGGAGTTACCAAATGTCCCTTGGTCCTGAGTCCAATGGAAGCATAGGGATCTCTGATCATCTTTTTCTGTCCAGGTGTTTAATTCCCTTACTGTCTCTTGGTGTTGTGCACTCCTAGTATCACTGCTGTTGATGCCACTGCCTCCAAGGCCTACATTCAGACATAGTGCCACCCACTGTGCTCCAGGCCAGTCCCCAACTCAGTGCCAAAGATTACTCTTTCTGTCCTTTTAAACTGTCCTGAGCTGGAAAAATGACTAACTCTGACTTTTGTTGGTTATGCGGTTTAGAAATCAATTTGACATTCTTATAAAAATTGTTTAAAGAAAAGTTTTGGGAGAGTTCAGCAAAAATGCTCCCTTTACCCTGCCATCTAGGTCCCACACCCAATAAATATTTTTTAATAGAGACTATCACTTTCCCCCTTCTTTTTAAAACAACATAGTAGTTGTCAACTATTATCTTCTTTCTATATTCCTTTTCCTAGTGGACTGATTCTGTCTCTTAGTGAACTGATCCTGCCTCTAGGTTATACAAATTTCAAATGTATCTTTCTTACTCCAGCCTCTCCTCTGAAATTCTAGTTCCTGATCTTCAATTTCCTATAAGATATCGCCACTTGGGCATTCTGTTGTCATCTTAAACTTACTGTGTCTAAAACTCAACTCATCTTCCTCTACACACCAGTTTTTCTTTGCTTCCCAATTTCATTGGGACTTAAATTTATCTTCACTCTCCTACAGCATCTAACACAACATTTTATCTATAACTGGGATTAAATGAAAACCTGTTTAATGAGTAAAGGAAAAGACACAAAACTAGTAGGAAAATTGGGACTTAAATAAAATAAGTCTTTCAATCATGTATGAGTCACCAATTTAAGATTCAACTTGAACCAATAACATTTACCATCTTATTTAAAATGGTGGATCTGAAGATTTACCAGAAAGGGAAAAGAATAACAAAACAATGGGTCTCAAGGATGGGTACCTCACACCAGAGTTCAAGAGTTTAACTACTTAAGAGAAGGAAATGTATGTCAATATTTACTCCTGGTAACCAACTTTTGATAATTTCAAAATAAGAATAGTTGACATTAATATACTGCTTTTACAAAATGCCTTTCATACATTGTCTCTTTTGATACTCCTAAGAACCCTATGAGGTAGGTAATGGATTTATTGAATCTCATGTGATAAGAGGAAGAAGAAGGTAGTTCTGATAGTTACTGTTATTGAGGGGAGGCTGGTGATAGGATATTGGTGTTAGTAGCAAGAAACCTGTACATCCCCTACCACTGCAAAAGTCTGCTAAAAAAAAAAATAATGCCATGCCTGGAAAAATTCAGTACATTTTCTACACCAGAAACCTTTGCACCAAAGAAAGTTATGACTAGCTCAAGCCTCTGGCTAAGGAGGTTCACATTGTTAAAGAAGACTTTAATGAGAATCTGATTAATCCAGAACAGAAGGTTGTTAAGTGTTGGGCATTTCAAAATGGAATTAATCCATGGACATCAAGTTATTCCATAGGGTGATATGGCCAATTTACTACTGCTATAAAAGCAGTTCGTTATGGATATTCTTGTTTCAGGACACAAACAAATTCAAGGCCTTTGAACATGAAAATAAATTCTATGTTAACTCAGGATTAAAGTTCTGGGAACAGACATCTTTCCTTCATTCACATTGATGGACATCCAAACTTCTACATTTGTCATTTTTGTGTATCAGCTATTTGGAAATAATGTGAAAGTAGAACAAACTGAACTAAAAAAATCCTAAAGCTAGGCCTTTCTTGATATACTGGAGGTCAAACTTGGTGATATTTCTTTTGTTTGAATCAAGTAATTAAGCATTTAGAAGCCACATGATTATGACAATTTAACAGCATCCGACATTGAAAACTAACATCTTATTTGCTCATATATAATTTGTTGCAAGCTTATTGTAAACAACAAGAACATATTTAATTTACAGTTACATGATTTCTTTTTTTTTTTTTTTGGAGTGGGGAAGGTAGGGCAATTGGGGTCAAGTGACTTGCCCAAGGTCACACACTAGTTTTGTGTTAAGTGTCTGAGGCCAGATTTGAACTCAGATCCTCCTGACTCCAGGGCTGGTGCTCTATTCACTGCATCACCTAACCATGCCCAGTATGTGATTTCTAAGAAAAAAGTTTGCCAAATGGTGGCAAATAGATGTATGCTTAAAAAAATAGTTTAACTCTTTAAATATCTTCAATATTAACATTTAAACTTTTTGATACAAAAGTAACAAAGTATTCTTCGTACCATAATAAATACCTTTTCATTAAATCCAAACCAAATCACATGTTCTGTTTTGTCTGCTTTTGTTTGGTGACCCTTTGTTGTGGATCTGATGGGGAAGTGGTCTAGGAATGGAATTGAGTAAATGAGAAGGTAGCAACAAACACAGCACTTAGCCCCTATAACAAGAATGGGATGAGGCTTTATGTTTACCTTTATGTGGGGTTGCATTATTAGATAGCCAACATGGAGTAGAAGCTGGTTTTTTGCTGGTTGAAAAGAAGACAAATCTAATATAAAATCCACAAAACAGAAATGCATCCTTGGTTCTTTTCATTCCACCTACACCCTGATGCTTGCTTGTTTCTTCTCTTCCTGAGGACTCTTCCACCTTACCTGCCTTACCCACCACTGGGAATCTGGAAAATTCATCCATATATCCTTTAGCATGCTAGAGAAGGCCACACTTTGGTGTATATCACATATTTCTTGTCAGATTAGATCACTCCATTCAGTGCTTGTATTCAGTGGCCAAACTCAAGGAAAAACTCAAAGAACAGAGATTGAGGACAAATAGACATTCATGTATGCCCCTGAAAGGGAAGGTTGACCTAGGGTCTACAGAAACAAAGTACATTGAAAAGCACTCCCAACAGTGGTAGTTGCACTGGGTTTGGTATCAGTGGACCTGAATTTGAATTTTGTGGCTCTGCCATTTATTTTCTGTGTGACTGAGTATTATCCTACTTCCTCCCCAATCACTGGGCCTCAGATTCCTCATATATAGAATGAGGGAGTTGAATTAGATGATCTGTAACTTCCTTCCTGACCCTGGACCCCAAGATGCATCAAATTGTGGAAATTTGTGGAAATGAGGAATTTACTTTGCTTAAAATAGGTTTGCTTTGTTTTTAATTAGATTTGGCTAAATGGTCAAATGGCTTGCATATAGAACAATGATCACTAATTTGGGGGAGTTGCAAACTTTTGTCTGATTTTCTGACATCCAATCTCCAACAGAACTTCCTCTCTACCCCAACAAAATGGTTTTTGTACCCCCCGCAATCTGATTTTTAAAATTGTAGAGAATTAAGATTGACTCTGAGTGGAGAATTTTTAATAGGCTTGATAAAGGTCACTATTGCTCTGTGGTGTCCAGTTGGAAATTACTGGTAACAGAGGTAAACACAATCAATTTAAAGTTTTTACCCTCGACCCAAATAGGTAAGGAAGAGTTTTTCCTTCAGCTTAACAGCACTGGCTGAAGTTTAAAAGTACCAACCCCCTCCTTCTTTGTTGACTAGCCAGGCAGCAGACAGATTTATGTTGCACATTGCTAACAATGAGTGAAGAATAGGATCCTGCTCTTTAACCACCCTCTGAACTCCTAGTTTCTTCATGGACACTCATAAAACTTATCAGACCTTTTTATCCCATAAAGTGCTCTTGAAGTCCATCTGTATATGTGTCAGGGATAACTTCTTAGGTAGCATAACACTGTCACTTTTAAGAGCCACTGAAATGATATTCAAGTCACTTGAAGTGGTGAAATAGCAAGCATGTTTCTAAAGAAAAGTGGTGTTCATTCCCAGTGATTTCACAACATGGAGACAGTGAAATCTAACCTTTTTTCTTCCTTGCTGACTACGGTCCATCCTAACATCATAGAATGATTGATGATTCTATTCTTGCTTCAGCAGGAGAAAAGACAGAACCCGATTTTTTGCTTTTCTTTTTATGTGAAAGGTTAATTTTGTATATTAAATATAGAAAAACTTCTCAAATTGACCAGAGTTCAACATGTCACTAGATACTGAAGTAATGCCTTCTATTTGTACAACATATCAGATTTTCAGACACATTATAAAAGCTAACATTTATATAATGCTTTAAGATTTGCAAAGGGATTTACAAATATTATCTCATTTATTCCCTCAATAACAAATGTCAAGAAATATATTAAGTGCTGAATATGTGTTAGGTACTGTTCTAGCACTTTTAACAACCCTTATGACAACCCTTGAGAGTAAATGGTATTATGATCCCTCTTTTACAGATTTAAGAAATCCAGGAAGGGGGATGTTAAATGACTTGTCCAGGATCTTACAGCTAGTAAGCATCCAAAACAATTTGAATTAGGTCTTCCTGATTCCTGGTCCAGTATTTTACCCAGATACCTTTTTATCCCATTTGAACCCAAATACAACTGTACAAGGTAGTCTGGGCATTTATTATTTTCAGAATAAGAAATAAAGAAATAAACTGAGAAAGAAATAAACTGAAATAAACTAAAGAAATAAACTGAGTTTCATGGAGACTGTTTTGCCCAAAGTCACATGACCAGTAAATAGAAGAACCATAACTAGTACCCAGATTTTTAAATTCTTAAACAGCACCTAGCCCTGTTGTTGTTAATACAAAGTATTATATTGTATGCTAAAATAATTAGTTTGAAGCAGATATTTCTTTACTACCTCCCTCTAATAAAAATAGAATTGATTTCCTTTTACTATGCAAGCTTATCCTTTATTAAATAAGATGAACAATTTATAGTGGACAAAAAATAAACAACCAAAGGGGGAAAAGGTTTTGTGGTGTTTGAGAATCTGTGATTGTGCAGTGTACCAACACAGTGAATGTGCAAGTCTCATAGGAAGTCAAAATAATTTGTTAGAGTTTGTAAAGACTCAGGGTTTTAAATTTTAAATGCAATTTAGTTTCTTCTTGCATAATCCATTAATGGGAAAAGAAAGGTAACCATAGTCGAAAACATTATTGGTCCAAAATCTCATACTACCTAATTCTGTGGGAGAATGAGAATCTGGCCCAGTCTGATTAGGGCATGAATTTGGCAGAATTGAGCAATACATCTTTTATTTTAAGAAAGACAAGTTGGGCACTTACTGAATACCTAGTGTGATGATTCCTCAATTGTAGGTTACAACTCCCTCTTATGCTGCCAAAAGATTGTATATGGGAACACAAGACCTGTACTCATTTTGAAGGCTTGTTTTTACTTAAAAAAATAAGTTGTTGGAACCTGACATTTTAAGGCAAGAGGCCTTAAAATAAAAGTTCTTATTATCATAAGAATGAAGAATTATAGCAGCAATAGGACTAGTTAAGAGTGAGTAGCTACGGAAATAGGAAATAGTTTTTGTTTCTTTTTTATCATTTTGGTTTTGCTTTCTCCTCCACTGGGAATCTTGAGATCCTCAGGATCACAGACTATCATATAGTGTTATCACAGGAATCCTGCAGCGTTATTTAAGAAGAATAACAAAGATAGAATGGAACTCAGTTTATTAAAACAAATAAGAAAGAAAAAATGGTGAAATAGATCAGACATAAGTCTTTACAAATAATGTAACCTTCATTACAAATAATAAAGTAATAAAATATGCCGAATTTCTGTAGTTGTTTATTAATCTTATTTAAAATTTTTATCATTGTTTTGTTTATATGTTTTATGTGGGGCCATAGAATATATTCACTATTTTGGGAATTTGTAAAATTTTTCATTGGTTTAAGAACATACTGATGTACATCCTTCAGCTTGAGCTCCCTCTAAGTGAATTGCCCTTGATGTCCTTTTTTAGAATGCCATTGAAATATTCATCCCTTTGGGGCAGCTAGGTGGCAAGTGAATAGAGCACTGGCCCAGAGTCAGGAGGACCTGAGTTCAAATCTGGCCTCAGACACTGGACACTTACTAGCCATGTGACCTTGGGCAAGTCACTTAACCCCAATTGCCCTGCCTTCCCCCCTCCAAAAAGCAAAAAAAAAAAAAACCAAAAACAAACAAACAAAAAACCCCATTTATTCCTTCCATCAATTTTTTCCTGATTCTTTTCTTAAGCATCTCTGGATCCTGAGTCATTGAGATGGTGAAAGAAGGGAGAGCTACTATTCTTGGCAACCTTTATGGGAACTGAGTTTGTAATTTTCTTCCCCTACCTTTTCCCTTACTCAGAGTCCCCCATATTATTACATTACACACACACACACACACACACACACACACACACACACACACACACACACTCACGTTATAGAGTGAAGAAACCATAGAGGCCATCTAGACCGTCCTATAACTGAAAAAGAATTCCCATTTCAATTAGCCAAACAAGTGGTAATCTACCTTTATTCGAAGTCCTCTAATGAAGAGGAGACTCCACTACCTTCAAACTGTTTATACTTTGGTCAAAATGTTATTTTTGAAATATCTTTTTCCTAAACTGTTTTTCATTTTTAGAGCTTTCCTGAGTATAAGAATAACTTCACATTTATGATATTTTGCTGCTTACAAAGCACATTTTTTGCCCCAACTCTGAGGCAGGTTAAGTGTAGGAAGAAATTTGAGGTCTATGCTCCTTTACAAAATCAACTTCAAATTTGATTTTCTATTGTTTGTGTTGGGGTTGGGTCATAGGCAGGGTGGCATAGTAGGAAAAGAGAAATGGTTTCAGGAAGGTCTTGGGTTGGAATCCTGCTTCTCACACTAGCTAGTTGTGTGAACTTGGGCAAATCATTTAACCTATTTCTGTTTTCTCAGCTGTTAAAAGGGTATAACAAAATCTGTAGAACCAATCTTACAGGACTGTTGCAATGACCAAATGAAATAATATTTGTAAAGCAATGAAAAAATCTGAAGGCAGTACAGCTATTATTCTATCTGGATGGCTTTGCATGTTCCTTAATTATATAAGATGCTGTCCAGTGATGAGGGGAATTAGTGTTAGAATAAGTAAGTTTTTATGTCTATAAAATTCTCAAAAAAACATATAAAAGCCAGTGTTTTTCGATCCCAACTCTGCTCTTTAAAAATTGTCTTACATTCTCTTCTTTGAATGGCTTAGTACCAAATATTACTAAGTATAACTAATTATTTAAGACATTCAAGGAAAAGAGTATGACAGCAAAAAGAGAAAATTGGGACTGAAAAATATTTTGAGATATACTCAAAGGATTATAAACCATTTAAAATTTGGCTTGGTTTAATATGGATTTTTTATATTTTAAGGGTTTTTTTAAGTTTAAAAAAATTTACTTTTAACATTCTTTTTGAAAATTGAGTTCCAAATTCCCTCTCCCTTCCAACCCCTATCCACCCACTGAGAAGGGAAGCAATATATCAACTATACATGTGAAATCATGCAAAACACATTACCATATTAGCCACATAGTGCAAAGAAAAAAAGCAAAAAAAAAAGCTCATCAGTTATTTCTCTGGTGGTAGATAGCATTTTTCATCATGAGTCTTTAGGACTTGGATCATTGTATTGATAGAGTAGCTAATTTTTTCACAGTTGATCATCATTACAATATTGCTGCTACTATGTACGATGATCTCCCAGTTCTGCTCACTTAATTTTGCATCATTTCAGATAGGTCTTTCCAAATTTTTCTGAAAACATACCCCAAGCCTTTTGCTCCTTTAACATGGAAGCTGCTAAATCTTGTATGATCCTGACTCCGTATGGCTCCATATTTGAATAGTTTCTTTTTGGCTGCTTTCTCCCTGATATGGGAACTCTGGAATTTGCCCATAATATTCCTTGGAGTTTTCACTCGGGTCTCTTTCAGGGTGTGATCAGTTGATTCTTTCAATTTCTATTTTACTCCATGGGTTTAAGATTTGGGGGCAGTTTTCCTTTATAATGTCTTGAAGTATGATGTCTAGGTTCTTTTTTAATCATGGTTTTCAGGTAGTCCATTTAATTCTTAAATGATCTTTCCTTAATCTATTGTCTAGGTTAGTTGTTTTTCCAATAAGATATCTCACATTTCTTCTATTTTTTAAATTCTTTTGACTTGTTTTATTGTTTCCTGATGTATCATGAAGTCAGTAGCTTCCATTTACCCAATTCTAATTTTTAAGGAATTATTTTCTTCAGTAAGCTTGTGTACCTTTTTTCCTATTCAATCAATTCTGTGTTCTTTTCTTTAGTGGATTTCTGTATCTGTTTTTCCATTTGGCCTATTTTGTTTTTTACATTTTTTTTAAAAAGTGGGGTTTTTTTGTGCCTCTTTTACCAAGCTATTCCCTTTTCATAATTTTCTTGCATCATTCTCATTTCTTTTCATAATTTTTCCTCTACTACTCATTTCTTTCTTTAACTCTTCTAGGAATTCTTGTTAGGCTTGTGTCCAATTAGCATTTTTCTTTGAGGATTTGGTTGTGGCTGTTTTCACTTTGTTGTCCTCTTCTTTTGTGTTTTGGTCTTCTCTGCCACTGTAATACCTTTTATGGTCAAATTATTATTTTTTTGTTGTTGTTGTTGCTGTTTGCTCATTTTTCCAGCCGATTTCTTGGGTTTTAACTTTAAGTTAAAGTTGGGCTCTGCTCACCTGGAGGTAAGCTTCAGACTTTTGTGATGTTTTCAGAGCTAGTTCTGAAAGTCTGCAAGTTTTTAGTGCTTCCAAGGTAATGTGTTCTGGGGAGAAGTGTGGTCACTGCACCCCTGGTCTGTGCTCTGGTCTTTACACAGGAAGGGTCCTTCACCCCTGTAAGTGCTAGTATTCTTCTTAGCCTTAGAACTGTGACTCAGAACTGTGTATTGATAACAGTTGCTAAACAATCCCAGGCCTTACACCCATTGCCAGTACAGGATCCCCTATGATTTTATATATATATATATATATATATATATATATATATATATATATATATGTATATAATTTCTGAACAGATGTCTAACCCATTTACCTTCACTGGTCTGAGAACTTCTGAAGCTGCTGCTGCCACTGATGCAGTCACTTCTAAGGGCCACTACTGGTGCTGCTGCTATGCTCTGGCAAGGCTCCCACTGGTGTCTTCTGCTGGCCTCCTAAGTTGTTTTAAGTTTGGAAAAATATCTTACCCTGACTGTGAACTCTGTCACTCTAAAATTCAAATTTTAGACATTAAAGTTGTCTGGAGAGGACTATTGAGAGTGTTTGGCTGGATTGCTGCCTCTAATCTGCCATCTTGGCTCCACTCAATACAGAGTTTTTGTTTGGAAACAGGCCACCACATCTTCACAGTAAGTCCCACTTTGGTGCCTCACGTTGGTATGGAGGTAAGTTTGGGCTCTTGAAGGTTGGGCCAGTAAAGTAAAAGTCTGAAAGGTTTAGATTACAATTCTACTTACATTATCTTCTTCTGAGGCCTAGCTTAGGTAAATCAAGTCAATAGCATTTATTATGTCTTTACCATGTGAGAAACCTTGTGCTAAATGCAAGGGATAAAAAAAAAAAGCAAAAACAATCCCTTTTTTCTCAAGGAGTTCAGTCTGATGGGGAAACAACATGCAAAGAACTATGAACAAATAAGATATACAAAGGATAAATTGGGGATAATCTTAGAGGGAAGGCACTAACATTTAAGGTAAATTGGGAATGTCTTCTCACAGATATTCTGGTACCATGTACAGACTAATGGTGGGCAGTATTCCTAATATATGTGTGGTACTGCTGGGCCCTCAGCAGTCACTCTACTATCCTGATGAACATGGTTGTGTGATTTACAATGTGAATGCAAGGGCTGAGGGTCTCACAACCTCATGTCCTGGCAAACAGAGACTCCTGCTCCTCAGAATAGCCATACGAGTGAAGGACTTGGTCAATATGAGACCCTAAGCTGTTCCCCAAGACAAAAATTCATCTTTTAGACACCAATATTCTTTCAAAGTGATGCCATATAGCTATAAATGATAGAAAACCAGGATCTCAGAAGAAATAAAACTGTGAGTAAACCTAAAGGTTGCAGAGAACCAAATGGCCAAAGATGGCAGGCACATATAGGCTACAGCATCTACATCTACAGCTACATCATCAGTGATGACTTCTAAGCAAGAAACAACATTAAAAGGATCATCTAGATGTATTTTAAGAAAAAGAGGTGGGCTGGTTATGTAGCAAAATCAAGGGAAAATGATTGGATAGCTTGAGTGCTGCAATAGTATTAAAGTAATGTTTAATGGCATTAAATTGGGTTCCAGCATGTTAGGGGGCTATGGAAAAGTTTTGAGAACATTTATGAAGGCTGCACAGGCTGCAAGGCATGGATAAAATGAGTTGTACTGAATAGGGACCCCATTATTAAGTAAGACTGTACTATGTCCATTAAAATATTAAATGATACTGATCAGCGACATTAGTCTCCTCATAAATGATAACAGATCAAATTTGTGTAGGAATCTACATTTGGTCGCAACATTTGACAGATGTTAATTATTATTAAGAGAAGCCAACTGGATACTTATTCTTAAGGGACTCATGAAAAATGATTTGTGAGTGATGTTTTGAAAGAGAAAGATGGCTTTGTGAAGGGAAAGGGGAAAGACTATCATCAATAGGAATAATAATGTGATTAATGTTTCAAATGAATACCTTTTCCCTTTTCTAAGATAATGTGCTTTCTAGGTATTGGCCAGTGATAGTAGTGGGCCCAAAGGTGTCCATGAGATCATTTTTAGTGGCACACTAGCAGTTGCTGGCACCAATACTCATACCTTCTTTCCTTCATCATTATCCCACTTCACAGATACCTCTTTTCCATTCTCATAACCTTGGCTCTTAGGCCCCCAATACTAATCTCTGGATAAAGGAAATCCTCTGCCATGGCACTAGATAAGGACTCTTATGCTCCAGAATTGCTCCTCTGACCTCTTTGTTTCTCTCCGAATCAAAATTCCAATTTTGGCAATCATTAACAAGTTGTTAGATAATCTGATTGAAATAACACTAAGATAAGGTTTTAGCTTCCTACGGATATACACTTTAAGCTGAAAATCTTTAATTTGGGACAATATTTTCTGCTTAAAATATAAACATTTCCTTCAATTCAGCAACTTAATAAAGTCTTTATTATGAATAGAACAAGATTATTACAATATATAAAAAAAGAAAAAATTGTATAAGAAACTAAACCTGTTAGAATTTTTAAAAATATAAATATTACACTAAATAAGTTACTGTTATCTATCTGTAATTTTTACCTTTTGTACACTAAAGAATGCTTTGATAAAATGTTATTAGTATATTCCTCTGAAAAACTAATGAAAAATTTTCATATTTATAAAATGAATTTAAATCAGAAACTAATTCAATTAAACAAACTAAGAACCTACGAAACCTATTTGCCCACCATAAAATTAACAAGTTGGATGGATCAAGGTGGTCATATACACTGGTAAACATACAGATTAAATGAAGGAGTACCTCAATAAGCTCAGCAGAACAAGCTATCTTTCTAGCTGAAACCTATTTATTTTAGTTACACAGACATTAAGGAATAATGATGCTATTTTTGGCTATTCAAAGTTTTATACGATTCACGACCTGGATGAAAGAGGAAGAGTTTTAAATAAAGCCTAAGTGAAAGCAGGAGATGTCTTCATCTTATCTTGTCCAAGAATTATTAGGTAAGTAGGTTTATAGGTATGACTCACTCTTATGTTTTTACTACCTGGGCCACAGAAGGACATGTTTTGAGTAGATTATTTTTTACACAACTTATCATGAGGCAGGTAGGTGCATAGTGGATAGAGTGCTGGACCTGGAGTAAGGAAGACTCATTGTGCTGAGTTCAAATCTGGCCTCAGACACTTATTAGACGTGCGACCCTGCATAAATCACTTAACCCTGTTTGTTTCAGTTTCCTCATTTGTAAAATGAGCTGGAGAAGAAACTGGCAAACCACTCCAATATCTTTGCCAAGAAAATCCTAAATGGGGTCACAAAGAGTTGGACATGACTGAAAAAATGCTGAACAACAACAAAAGTTTGTCATGGTATAAGATGGGTTGAAGGAAATGAACAAACTTATAAAAAGTAAGAGTAGATGAAAATGCAACACATCCATAACATCTTTCTAAGAACTCTCTAGCTTTATGTTTAGGAAAAAAATCTCGAGTTTTCTCATCTACAGTTTGGGAGAACAGTCTAGAGAAGGTCAAGATGTAGTGCTTTATTCAAGAATAAATACTGATATGAGAATTAGTAGAGCATACATAGGAATAATTAGGAAAGGGAAGAAAATGGTTATATTCTAATAAAAAATTTAAAAGGGCTAAGATTGTAGTCTTTTTAAATATATGTGATCTGAGTTTTGTTAAGTTAAATAAAACTTAAATTACTTTCATATTCAGGCAACTAAGATTATTTATTGTAGATTTAATTTAGGGGAAGCTTTTATTAAGGATACTTTAAAAATTCTGCTGATTTTTGTTTTAAATCTCTTGATAACGGAATATAGAGTTTGCAAGGAAAATTCAGAGAAATTAAATATAAAACTGTCATTAATGAAAATTTTCCTCAAAACACCAAAACAAAACCCAAGTATTGTTGCAATCACTAGTCAGTTTTAAAAACTACTTTGAGAAAAATTAAAATTTGCAAGTTTAATTTCAAATGACTATAGCTTAGAACATGTGTTTCTTGTGTAACTATTTTCTAAATCACTGTCTTCTTGAGACTATTGCCTTAAAAATAGAAGCTATTGTGATGTCAAAAGATATCCAAGATTAGAAGAGATAGTCTCAGAGTTAGAAAACTGAATCTTGTAGCAACTTTCGAAACTGATGCTTATAACAATTCCCACTGAATTTTATTAAAGGAAATATTCCAATAAACTTATTTAGTGAGACAAGAACACTTTATACAAAATTGAAATAAATTTGCCATATTAATTCTTGGAATGGAATTTTGACTTTTCTAATAAAATTTATTGTAAAACCCCACTTGCTACATGTATGGCATTTAAACATTTCAGTTATCTTTTAAATACACAAATATGTGATTATAACCAGCTACATGTAGGAAAATATTTGTGTCTATATAAATATATGTATGAGAAAGTGATATGCAAAGAACATTCACAATAGTAGCAAATACCCCCTTCCACATCTACTTTAAAAAGTCTTTTGTTCTAATTACTTCCCAAAAGAACTAAAAATGTTTGTTTTCTTTAAAAAAAAAAAAGTAGGCAAGACCCACAACTTTATCTTGGTTTTATTTAATATTTAATTTCAAATGAAATGGCAATGATGTATATTAATACCCTCAGTGAATGTAAATAATTAATTTTTTTTCCGAGTGTTTACAAGCTTCCAGATACCAGTCAAATATTGAAGTCGTATAAAAAGTAGATCTTTGCCCATCTGTAGCCAGCTCCAAAACGGGACCAGCTTAGAACCTGTAATTAGAGAATTTAAAATATATTGGCTTGAATAAGCACTGAATGGAAAACCATTTTAAAAACTACACTAAAAAGTCAACCAATACTACCTTTGACATGATCTTTCTAGATATTTAAATTGTGAGCAAATTTTAAATGTATTTACATTTAAGTCATATAAAATAACTCTGGAATGCAAAATCTAGAAATAAAATGAAACCAGGAAATTGAATTCAGAGCGTTAAAAATGACCATGGAACAGGCAGGGAAACACACAGAGTTTAGGTTTAATAATGATATCTGAATAGTGTCACATAGTACAGACAGCACTGAATTTGGAGATAGAGAACCTTTGTTTGAATCTTGGTTTTTTTTTTCACTTATTTCTCATTTCTATCTGTCAGTTCTTTGGGCCTCAGTTTTTTCATCTGTAAAATGAAATTGTATCAGGTAATCTCTTCCTTCTAAATCCTACACTTCACAAGATAATCCACTTGGTTACTGGAGAAGCAATAATTATGTATAACGTGGTGAAAACACCAAATAAGGGCTCACAGAACAGAACTGATATACACTAATCCAATTTCAGTAATAATTCATGTTTATAGTGTCTTAAGTATTTTCCTTACTACATTGCTATGAGGTAGGGGTTACTGCCCTCACTTTGTAGCTGAGGCAACTTCAGCTGGGGGTGGGATTTGGGGGGGAGGTGAGGTGTCATGACTAAATAGTGCAGGTACTAGGCTGTAAATACACGTTGCTCCCATCTCCCAAGTCTCCTACTCTTTCCATCATACCCAACTAACAGGCTAGATTATAGATTGTTGTACCACAAATAATCTAATTCTCTGAAGCTATGTTCATCATTACAAATGATTACTGGTACAATATTTATAGATGTACAAAAACTGCTGACACCAAGTCAATTTCACTATCAGTATACTTTATGTTTAAAGCATGTCTTCTCCTCCCACTGTGAACTTATGGCAGTAGTTTCTATAAAACTCAAGGAGCACAAAGAGCTCTGAACATATTAATCTCATTCTATATAACTAATTATGGGACATGTACTGTTATATCCATTTTATAAATGAAAAAACCAAGGCACCTAAAATTAAAGTGTAATGCAATTAGTTGTTCAAGGAATGCAAGTGCATTAAGACATTTATGGGGTCCCCTGACATTCCCAGAAACCTTACTTATTGTCTAGGGGTAAGAGTGTGAGGAAGTGGCAGGTGTTCACTCACAGCTTTCTTAGTCAGTGAGAAGAGTCCCTGACTGTGTTGTTTCCCAGGCCACCAAGAGAGTGCAACAGTTTTTCCATGCACAGAAGATGTGTTTGCCCACATGGTCTGAGAGGGGAGTTTATGGGCAATGTTCCTGATCCACAGTCTCCTAATTAGAGGAGGGAAAAATTTCCTAAGCAATGTGACCCCATGATCTAGCCTTGTGGCAGAAAAAGATTTTCTTAGATTCTGCCAGCCATGCAGATTACCTGGAAAGCAACTCCAAGTTGAGAGAATTGCCAATGTATCAGCTGCTGCTGGGCAACAAGGAGCTAAGGCAACAAAATGCGGGAGCACAAAACCTGTACTTAGTCCCCTCTCACTACCATGCAAGATTTGGATAGGTAGAAGGTAGAATTGGAAGGGTTTTGACTCTCTAGGAGCCACAAAATGTTTGCTCATCAGTGGAGTCCCAAAGAGAATCCTATATGACTGGAAAAGATATTGGAGGACCCTGCTAGAGCAGCAGAGATTCATTGGGATGCTGGTACGATATCCTGCTGACAACTCCTAGTTCCTTTGGAGTGGAAGCTATTTTGGGTGTTTTCTCTGTTTACAAACTTCTCTGAGTCCTCTGCATCTTTGGCATTCTCTGCAGAGTGAAATAAAGGCTGTTCTAGAATTGTTCTCTTACCTTGAGAGCTTGTATGGAAGTTGGGGACTCTTTTTATCCAAATATGTAAAAAGTCAGATATGAGCTATATTTGGAAATTTCCCAGCATAACTTCTGTGAAGAGGCAGCATAGGCCCTCATGTGTCCATGTGAGCTTAGAATGACTTATACAGGTATGTGGCCATAGGTTACAATTTGTATTCATTTTTAATATACTTTGGATTGGCTTGTTTGCGGATGTTATTCTTCCATAGTGAAATGCAAGTTCCTTGGGGGCAAAAATTTTGTTTTTGTCTTTGAATTCTCAGTACCTAGCACAGAATCTGTATGTTAGGAGGCACTTAATAAATACTCATTGAATTGAACTGAAAATGAAGGCATGGAAAATGAAAATCAACCTCTACTTCTCCTTCCTTTCTAAAACAGAGGGATTAGTTTAAACTCTAAGTAAGCTAAGACATCTGTTCTAGAATCGCCTGAGGAGGCATAGGCTGATTCTAGAACATTTATAATATGGAGAACTTTGTAATTTTTGGACCAAATAGACCTTCTAGATATGGAATTAATGTGATAGCCAGGTAAGATATCCTTCTGGAAAGGACAGTAATGGAATGAGGAGAAAGGTAACATTCATTCAGGCGTTCATTCATCTGGTTTTGTTTGCTGTTTTTTAAGTTTTAAAGGAGATACATCTTACAAAGCAAGTTAATGTCAGAACTACTGCCAAGTCAAAGACATTTATAATTACTTGTATATAGTTACACATTAAGCTATTGGTGGCCCAGTCTGGCATTCTATCTGGTAAATAGCATACAATTATAAACAAAGTCACTATAGCCCATAATATTTATGGACTGAGAAGCAGTAGGGTATAGCGGATAGAGGGGATAGTAGTTTTGAGAATCAAAACTACTTGGGTTAAAATGCTTCTTCTGACACATCTTGGCTAAAGAGCCATGGGAAAAATCACTTAACTTATCACTGTCCAGGCAACTTTCTAATCCTACAAATTTAGAACAGTTTCAGATCTGGCTTGATAGAGGCAGTTACCTTACCCAGGTACTCTCTATATTAATGAAATTATAGATGGGACACACAAAACACTTTCAGATATAGGATATATATATATATATATATATATATATGTATATATATATGTATGTATGTATGTATGTATGTATGTATGTATGAGATAAAAAGAAGCAGTTTTGAATAGATTTTGAAAGTATATACATGGAGAAGGACTGTAGATTTATTTACTTTTGAATACACTATAAGTATTAAGTACATAAAAGATGCCCATTAAATATCTCCAGAATGAGGCAAACAAACACAATGCTAACAAAAAGATTCTAAGCTATTCTGCTAACTTTTGACAAGTATGGTACTTTTTCTGATACTTATTAAGTAAGCCATGCTTAGTAAATCTCTTGGCTAAGAAAGGGCACCTCTCCCACTACATAATGGAAAGAAGCAGAAACTGGAAAAACTGTAGCAAGAAAAGGTAAAAACACAGCTTCTCCAAGGAGCTGGTTCATTGACATAGAAAGCTGACTAGGTCCTGATAACAACAGGGAAAGGAAGGGATCTTAAAATTCTGTTTTGACTTGTACTAATTTTAGATCAGCTGTCATATGAACAACTTACCTTCAATTTCAGTCCAGTTGACAGCAACTTCCGCTATTGGAATTTTAAAAGACTGCGCGATATAAAGAAGTTCTACATCAAATGCCCTGAAATAGACAGATTTTTTTAAAAGCAAGTTGGGTGATAATAGATCTCTCGTGTGACATAATTTAAGTTAGCTTGTTCACCAGTTTTGCAGTTTATGTGGTTACTCTGAAGGTCAGACCCATAAAACAACGAAAGTAATAAAAGGCTAAGCTATGAAGGAGAAAAAATGACTGAAGGATCTATGGCTCAGTTAAAGGAGAAATTGAGAATCCTGATTAGAAATCAGAGCATTTGGAGAATTTCATAGAGAGGGTCTTAACCCCCGGCCCTGTCATTTTAAAGAACGTTTAGCCTAGAGCATCTGAGACAGATGGCTGTCAGTACTAACTTTAAGATGTTCAGGTAGAACTGAGAGCCTGTTACATGTTTAATCAACCATCTAATATAGAGGTGATGACATCAGTCTCAAAGAAGCCCCTAACAGACAGGATGCAGATGCTTAGGTAATTCCTGTTTCCACTACTCAGGGAATCAAGGTTTCTCCTCCAAAGGACATGATCCCGGGTTCCCTTTCTGATGGCATTCCCTGCCCTATTGTGGCAGCAAGGTGGTACAATGGATAGAACACTGGGCCTGGAGTTAGTCAGATCTGAATTCAGCCTCAGGCTTCTCCTAGTTGTGTGAACCTGGGCAAGTCACTTAACCCCTGTCTTAGCTCCCTCAACTGTAAAATGGGGATGATAATAACACCCAACTCATAGTTGTTGTGAAGACCAAATAAGATAATATCCATAAAGCACTTAGCACAGTGACTAGTACAAAAAAATAAGCACTTAACAAATGCTAATTCCCTTACGCTTCCTATTATTGTATATCTGTAGTAAAGCAGACACATAGATATTCAGGGTGCAAATGTGAGTAGGTCTTTGGGTATGACTGTAGAGGCAGGTAATCTTAAGTGTAGTCTTACTGAGAAGTTAACACATCAAAGAGGTTTTGACCACTTCTAGTTCCACTTCCCAGTTTGCCATTATTTCCCCAACCATGGTGAAACTCTTTCTTATAGTTTTTCTGATCACTGAGGAAGAAACACAGTCTACTCCTACGCTGAAACTGAGACATTAATTAGCACTGACTTTCATGTTGTTTCCTTGCATCTTGCCACTGAATTTCTTCTGTTCATGCTCATAAGTGCACAGTCCAGGGTAAAAATGAATGAGAAAGCATTCTCTACTGTCCCTTAATCCTTCCAAATATTAAAAAAAAAATTAAGTTCTCTACAAGAAACAGGTTTCTTCCCATTTCTACTCTCTTACATTTCCATGGGTGGCATAAGCTTCTGTCTACACTTCTATGTTTTACGACATATTAAAAAATAAAGTGATGCTTTATTATTCTGGCCCAGATAGATTGATTTTAGTCTCAATCCACAGAGGATTTGGAGGGAGGTTTCCTTCTCTCCCCTACCCTGCTCAAATTCTAATTATGTAACTAGCCCCAAAATGAGGTAGTTGGATAATTCGGGATAAAAGTTATTTTAAGCTCACTTAATACATTTTCTTATCCTACTTAAATATCTAGTTAAGAAGGTAGAACCAGGTAAAAAGAGGGTGCTTTGTGTTTTCCAAAAGGAAATATAAAAACTTCTGTTAAATAGGATTGACAATTCTGAAGGAAGGAAACTCAACATTAAGCCTTGTGTTTCACCCTGAACTCTTTCCATTATGTCTTTGTTTTCTATTTCATAAGAGCACACTATAAGAGAAGTGTGAGTTGTTGGGCTGAGATAGGTTTTCTGATAGCTGGATTGCTTGAACAAGTTTTTCAATATTAAATAACTCTGTAAGGACTGCATTGTCCAAGTACCTAGTTAGTAAAATCTATACCTTATCAGCCACGAAAAGTGATTCAAGAATTATACACATGTGACTTGGGACGTAAGAGGAGAGCCACTGGCTGGAAACAGCTTGTGAAAAAACTCAACAAGGACTATAGATATTGTTGTTTTTGTTGTCAGAGACAGCATGCCACAGCAGAGGGGGGCCTTGCAGTGGGGATGCTTCAGTTTAAGTCCTTCTTCTGTGACCAGTGTGGGATTTTGGGAGACCCAGAGAAAGATTTTGGAAAAAATAAATCACATTTCCATGCAAAAGTAACAAATATTTCTTATTAGCAAGGCACATGTAATTATTGGAATAAGAATGCCTCATTCCTTTGACAAAAACTGCTGGAAAAACTAGAAAGTAGTATGGCAGAAATTAGGCTTAGCACAATTTCTCATACCATATATCATAAGAAGCTCCAAATAGACACAAGACTAAATATTGAAGATCATATTTTTCTTAAAATGGAGGAGAATGGAAAAAGGTACCTTTCACAACTATATGTTAGGGGAAGAGTTCTCAAGTTAATTAAGAATATAGATGACCACAGAAGATAAAACAGACAATTTTCACTATATAAAATCAAAAAGCTTTTGCAAAAATAAAATCAATGTAACTAAAATGACAACAAAAGCAGTTAACTGAGAAAAGAATCTTCATAAAAAATATTTTGATAAAGGTCGGATAACTAACAGAGGGAAATGGTACAAATATCTAAGAATAAGAGCCATTCCTATAGAAGATAAATGGTAAAAGGATATGAAAAGGCAGTTTTCAAAATAAGAAATTCAACCATGTAAAAGTCCCTTATGAAAAAACATCCGGAATAATAAAGAACAAGATAATTGTGAATTAAAACAACACTAAGGTTTCACCTCATATCAGATGACAAAAGACAAAATCACAAATGTTGGAAAGGCTTTAAGTGAATCAGAATACTAATGAACTATTGGGAGAATTATAAATTAATATAACAATTCTGGAAAACAATTTAGAACTATAACCAATCTGTATACCTTTTGACCCACTACTGGGAAAATAACCCAAAGGTCAATAGAGGGAAAGGGCTCATACGAATACATTATAGCAGTACTTTATGTGGCAGTAAAGAACTTGAAACAAAGCAGGTCATTATCAAAAGGGAAGTAGAGGAACAAACTGTGTTATATGAATGTAACAGAATATCACTATGCCATAATGACATATATGAAGAATTCATAGAAACTTGGGAAGACCTGTATGAACTAATGCAGAGTAAAATAAATAGAACAAGGCCACAACAATGTAGAAGAAAGCAACTGTAAAAGACTTCAGAACATTGATAAAGCATACCTCCTGCCTCTTGGAAGGGGTGAAGGACTACAGGTGTGAAATGAGGAATTTTTAGAAATGGCCAAGGTGTTGTTTTGCTTGGCTATAGCTTTAAATACAAGGGAGGATTTCCAAGTGGGGAGGATAGAAGTAGAGTTAGTGGAAAGTGAAAGAAACATCTAAAACAGAAAAAGAAAGAAAAGAACACTGACAAAGCAAAACAAAAAAGTTCAGCTGGGGATACAAACAGGACAATTTTGTTGCTACTTTGTAAAATACATATTTTAAAAAGAAATTACATAACAGATGTTCCCAGTTTAATACACAATACTTTTTGTTTTTGGTAAATTGAAATGTTTGCATTTGTTGATAATTATTAAATTAATAACATAAAGACAAAGCAAACATATGGTGTTTTATTAAAATATCAAGTATTTGGGGGAAGGGAGCAGTAAACATATAGTTATAATGACTAAGAGTATAGTTAGTTATAACAAAGGCAATGGCTAAATGTCTGAAATCTGCTTTTTAAAGGTTGAGATAGCTCCCATGTTTGAACGTGCTGTTGGCATAGCTGCTCCCAGCATTGTCTTTGGAGGAAATATATACTTATTGAGGTTAAAGAAACTGTCAGAAGAGAATATACTTTCAAGTCCTCCATTTTCTGAGCCACTTACAAAGGTGGCAACATAAAACTTTAACATTAGTTAGAAGGCATTTGGCAGATGTATGTTTCTGAGGAATTTTATTTCTGTCATTAACCATATTTCACTCATTGCAGTTCTGGAAGCATTAAGAAGCCTAGAGTGTCTCTATTAATCAACCAACAAGCATTTATTAGAGCCAACTATGTTATGTACTTTCTCACTATGCTAGTCAATGGGGATACAAAAACAAAAAAAGGAACTCCCTACTCACAAAGAGTATAAAGGGAAAAAACATGTATATAGAATAAATACAAAAAGAAAAAATACAAATAAACCCAAGATTGTTTTGAAAGAAGTGCAGCAAATAAATTAATCGAGGTAAACCGAGGTAAAGGGCTCTGAGCAAAATCAGTTTATTAACAGTGTAGAAGAAAACAACTGTAAAAGACTTTAGAACATTGATAAAGCATACCTCCTGCCTCTTGGAAGGGGTGAAGGACTACAGGTGTGAAATGACGTATTTTTAGAAATAGCCAAGGTGTTGTTTACAAACAAACAACAAATACAATGTCAACAAAATAGGTCAGATTGGCAACCTCAGTAAAGCCAGTGACCCAAATGAGGAGGGGACCCTCTTTATTGACACATAAAAAAGAAAGGGTTTTAGTAGTCGTGGAGAAAAAAATGACAGGTTGTAGGTCTGAGGCAGGAACATTACAAATGGCAATACTAAGAAAGGTGGGCTGGCATTCACATGAAGCTAATCACTGCTCTCTCTGACAATTTAGGAATGTTAATTGTTTTCTGAGACTCACAGGCATACTGTAACCTTTCCTAGGGGATTAAAACTACCAGACTTGCTGTCTCTTTAGAAGAGATAAAAAATATCCCCCGATTGCATAAAGACAAGCAAGGACAGATGACATATCTTTTAGGGATGTTACAACTTGAGGGGCTTAAAGATAACAAACACTGTCCTGGAAGTATCCTAGGGGTACCTGTGAGAGATAACTTTTATACAGCTTTTCTAAGACTTTTTACTGGTCTACAGCTTCATCCTATCTCATTCCCCAATTAGACAATTCATGCTGCTTTGAGTAGTCTAAGAGTTTAGATGGCTAACAAAGCTATTCCTCCTAATCTTCAAAACATTTCTGTTGAAGAATCGAGTTGAGGTTTATTCATTGTTATAATAAATGTCTCCCTGGGATGGGGTAGGAATGTATTAGGAAATGTAGATAATGTAAAAACAAAAGAGATTAAGAAAATTTTATTTCAAAAAATTATCAGGACAAGGTAATACTAGGAAAGAAAGAACACAAGGATTTTGAGGCTCTAAGGACTTGATTAGAGTGAAATAAAATACATCTTTTTTATTTTTTCTATTTTTAAAGGGAAGAACGAATAAGTTTTCAAATAATAACCCTAGAGTGAAAAATGTTTTGATTAAGGGCTAATTAACACAACATTCTATGTGTGTACACTGGTGGTTCGAAATCTATCTTTAAATGAAACGCTGAAGAATGCTACCAAGAGATGAGATAAGACAGGCTTTTGAAGAGGAGGACACTGAGTACACAACTTTTGATTTTTACTGATCCCAAAGAGACTGATTAAAATATAGGACTAAAAGCACACACATACAGACCGACATAGGCCATAAAGGAAAGAAAACAAAACTGTTCTAGTGAATGGCTCTCCTTTTTTCTTTTTTCCTACTGTTTACAAAAACTGAATTTGAAAGAAAAAAGCCTACCTAACTATAGGCAATTTCATCATATTTTGTTTATCGAACACAACCAGTTTTACATTTCAAGGAAAAAACAGATCCTCAACAATGAAATCACTATTCCCTATTACCAAAGCCTCGCTTTTAAACTACAAAGAACAAGTCCCTTGACCCATCTGGATATAACAGTCGAATAAGTAACTTCAGGTCCAGGGGAGGAGCTTCCTTTCAAGCCTGGCTTCTTATAATTATGTTCACTGGTTTCATATTTCATGTGATTATTCTTATCAGTGATTCTTTTGCTATTCTACACAGTAACAAACATATGCATGTTCAAGGAAAAATATGCCATTTTTAAAACAAATAGCTTTGGATCCTAATGATCATTTTAATTCTGAACAAAGATTTCTCCAAAGCAACTTCATTTTTTCTGGTGTGGCATCTGTTTCTCTGGAAACAGATGCTTAAAACTGGTGAAGACTACTAAGTAATTAGAATCTGGACAAGTTTCAGTGAGGCAAGGGGGACTGATGACATTATGTAAATAGAAGAAACTGACTAAATGTTAACAACTCAAAGGGTTCTCATTTTTAAAAAGGATAATTATCATTTTTTAACCTGTAACTCTAAGAGCTAAGATTCTTTCAATCAAAAGAAAATATTTTTAGTTGCTAAACTGGGAATAACTATTCTCTTTAATAATAAATAACATAATCATTAATATAAAACTGTTCCATATTATTTGTAAATTAACAGATAAGAATATTAGTTGTAATATATTTAAGGTACACTTCCATGCTCAATAAAATCAATTTTAGTTCAGTATGTTACATTCCTTAAAGGGTATATTTCTGAAAGTGAAAATTGCTGCACCTAACAGACATGGGACAAAAGTATTTATTTGGAAAGAAATAAGGAAAGTGGTCATTCTGTGAAGGCCCTATATGAAATTTATTCAGTACAGTCTCAGTCTGATAACCAAATGAATTTATGATAGGATCATAGACTTTTGAGAGAAGGGACCTTACAGATCATAAACTCTTCAGATAAGGAAACTGAGGCATAAGGTGTTTAATTGACTTGTCCAGAGCCATACAATTCCATGAATCCAAATATATTGGGTTTTGGCATATAGATGCAATTAATTATCTGTATAGTTATATTAGATACTGATAAGGCATCCAAGTGGCACAGTGTATTGAACACTGGATCTGGATTCAGCAAGGCCTGAGTTCAAATCAGTCCTCAGGTATGTGCTAGTTGTGAGACCCTGGGCAAGTTACTTGGTTTCCTAATCTATAAAGTGAAGATAATAACAGTATTTACTTTCCAGGGTTATTGTGCAGATAAAATGATGTGATATTTATACAATGCTTTATAAACCTTAAGGTGTTATATAAATGCTTTTATTCTTATAACTTTTTGTCTTCATTGTTTCTTTAAAAAAAGAAAAAGAATGTGGAGGGGCATTCTACCATGATAACTATCTTTTTTCATACTGTTCATAATTAAGATTACTTTTCAGTAGATAAAATGTAGGCTTATATAAATCTGTATATTGGAATTTTAATATCTTTGCAAATAATCTTTCATGTTTTAAACTAGGATCTAGTAAATACAATGGAAATGCAATGACTCAAACTAGGTTATGTACACACAACTTTTTCAAAAGTCTGTACAAATGATTATAAGAAGATTTAATATTAGATATTGCCAAGTCAGAGAACTTACCATCGCTCAATGTGCAAATTTGAAAAAGTCAGCAAAGCTGCTTCTCGAGTTAACAATTTGAAACCACACTGTGTGTCTCTGATTTCTTTGACACAGAGGAACCACACCAGAAAGTGAAATCCATGCATGAGAAGAGTTCGGAAATAGGAACGCTGAAAACAAAGTACAGGCACAATTTAGATGGCATTTCCATTTATTTGTCAAGGGTACTCTAAAGTGGTGGAAAGTATCTGACTGCACATAACTATGTTTTAATTCTGAATTGACTGTGTACACCTAACATATAAACAAAGTTCCATTAGCTTCACCAACAAAACATATCAAAAGGACAGTTTTTAAAATTTAATAAAAACAAGTGAGAATGCCTGGAAGCTAAGCCACTGAACAGGGGCACTAAATAACAAGTTCCTGAGTTATTAATGGTTGAGTAGGAGAAGAAATGCTATGGTACTTCCCGAGAGCACAAGGCTCCAGGCAGTCTACCATGAAAAACGAGCTTTATGTTGCTACAAGCAAGAAACAGATCATCACATGTATTTATGATTCCTCTTTGCCTCACAAACTTTTATCAGTCTAAGAGAAAGCTGATAGTTATCATGGTAGAACAGAAAAACAACAGACTAAAATGCAGCCTCCTGCAAAGAGCGGTGGACCAGGAGTGAAGATACCTGAGCTTGAATCCCAGTTATAACACCAAATTATTTAACCTGAGCTTTGGTTTCCTTATCTGTAAATTGGGGATAAACAAAATTTGTACTAGCTACTGAATAGAGGTCACAGGATCATAGATTTTGAGATGGAAGGGAACTTGGGGGGAACTGATTCAGTAATATCACTTTAAAGGTAAGGGAATAAGCTCCCAAAGATAAGTGACTTGCTCAAAGTCACACAGTAAGGAGGGACAGAGCCAGGATCTGAATGGAAGTCTTCTGAGCGCCAAATCAGCACTCTTTCCATTGCTCCAAACGGCATCTAATAGTCTTTCCAGTGTGGTCCAAATGCCAATTCTATTTCTTCACATAGGTCTAAGCAGCCTTTAACATTTTAACATTTGTCCAGGTTACTTCCAAGAGAGTTTCTAGATGATCTTTAAAAAGGATGCACATGCCAAACAAACAAATTCCACTGTGTAAGACAGGTGAAAATAAATAGTACAAATAGTCTAGTTGCATAGTTTCATGATGGGGTGACCAAAACTTTTTCTTTCATTCGCTCACACTGACATAAAGCACTTTGCACATGTTAAAGTGCTAATCTATATATGTTGTCACATTTGAACAACCTTGTGAATTAGGTGCTATGAGTATCTCCACCTCACAGATGAGCTAATGACTTGCTCAGGGTCACACAGAGCTAATAAATATATGAAGCAGAAATCAAACTCTGATCTGCCTGACTCTAATTCCAGTATTTTACCTACTAGTCAGGGCTTCTTAAAACTTTTTCCATTTGTGACCCCTTCAGCACTTATGGGGTTAAGACCTAAGAGTTTAAGAAGTGCTGCACTAGGCCATCTTGATGCCTCAATAGTAAGACTATTTGCAGAAAAAAAGTAGGCCTTTCAGAAGTCTTCTCCTGGCTCCAGGAATTTTCTCCAGTTGTCCCCCCCATGCTTGGGATGCTTTCCCTCCTCATCTCTGCCTAGTGGCTTCCCTGGATTCTTTCAAGTCCCAGCTAACATTCTTCCTTCAAGAGGAAGCCTTTCCCAACCCCTCTAAATTCTGGTGCCTTGCTTCTCTTAATCACTTCCTATTTATCCTGTATATAGCTGGCTGCCATCTCCATTAGATTGTGGCCAGGACTTTCTTTTGCTTCCTTTTATGTCTCCAGTGTTTAGCATAGTGCCTAGCATATAGTGGATGCTTAATAAATGTTTAATGACTGACTAGGAAAAAAAAGTGACACAGGGTAAATAAATTGACTTGACTCTTTCTCTTCCTCCTACAAACATGTCCAAATCTTTTGCATACTTAATAAACCCTTACTTGACAAGTACACTAAAGCTCTGCTCGTAGAAATGTAAATTGATCCAACCATTCTGGAAAGCAAGTTGGAAAGATACTTCAAAATTTGCTAATATAGCATTTCACCAGCAATCCCACCACTGGTGGGCATATACCTCAAAAGATCAAAGAAAGAGAGGTAAGACCTACATGTTAAAAACATTGCAGGTTTTTTTTTTTTTGTCAGTGCAAAGCACTGGAAACAAAGTGAGTACTCATCAATTGGGGGAATAAAGGCTGAACAAATTATGGTATATGAATGTAATGTACATTATTGCATTGTAAGAAGTAACAAAAGGCATGGATTCGGGGGAACTTGAAAGGATTTATATGAATCAACGCAGAGTGTGAAGAGTACTGAACTAGAACAATTTATACAATGACTACAATATTGTAAAGGAAAACCACACAGATGGAACAACTATGATCAATGAGATGGTCAATCAAGTCTCCAGAAGGCTAATCATGAAGCCTTAGTCCCATCTTTTGACAGAGGTTTAGAATGAGAAAAATATTATCATATAGAGCCATTGCATGGATCTGTTTTCCTCAAATACTCTTATTTGCTACAATGTGGGCTTTTCTAGAGGTTTGGGGGGGACCGGGCAGACAGGGGAGAATTAGAGCAAAGAATATGGGTAGCAATAATGATACAAAAAATGGAAAAAGTCCACGAAACATTAAAAGTACATATGAGAGAACAGATCAAAGTCCAGAACAGGATGCAGACAAGTATGGCAGTATTCAAACTATTGTGTTAAATTCTGTATAGAAAAATCAATAAGCACTTACTAGGTACTTACTATGTATGTGCCAAGCACTGTGGTAAGAGCTGATGTAGTGTCATATACAATCATCTTTTTCTCTTCTTCTATCTACCCAAATCTGAGTAACTGGGAGGATGATAGTGACTTTGAAAGTAATAGGAAAGATAAGGAGGAGGAAGAGAATTATTGTCCTTGGCTTGTTTTAATTTTGTGTTGGATAGGTTGAATTTGAGATGCCTACATAATATATAGTTTAAAATGACCAACAGGCAATCAATGATAAGGAACTGGAGCTCATAGAAGAGTCTAGGGTTGGTTCCACAGATCTGGGAATCATCTATAAAGAAATAACAATTGAACCTATGGGAACTCAGAAGATCACTAAATATATACTTTAAACTACACACCGTAGAAATTCAGCCATATACCAACATCTTTTTTTCTGTTCTGTGTCTAAGGACATCTTCGTTTGTTAATTTTTACCATATTTCATCAATAATAAGGAAAAAAAATTTCACTTGCTTGCCATTGTCTCTCCCTCCCTTTCACTACCAAACCCCTAAAAAGAATTATCTATACTTGCTGCCTTCACTTCTTCCTGACCCCCTTAATTTGTCATCCTTTGAAATCTAGCTTCTCATGTCATCTCTCAAGTGGAACTGCTTTCTTTAAAGGTGTCTCAACTTGTAAATCTTAATGGACTTCTATTTCTCTTTGTTTTTGACCTCTGAGTTTTTGATACTACTGATGATTCTTTCCTCCTAGATACTTTTTCTTTTCTTGCTTCTCAACACACTATTCTCTTCCTATTTTTCTAATCATTTCTTCTCAGTCTCCTCTGCTAGATCATCAATCTAATTCCTGTCTTCTTGGCATGTTTGTTAATAAGAATTCTGGCCTGGGTCATTTTCTTTCCCTATACTTTCTCAGATATTGTATTAGTTCCCATTTTTTATGCAGAGGATTCCCCAGATCTATATAGCCAGCCCCAATCACTCTCCTAAATTTTCGTCTTGCATTATTAACTGCCTGTTCAATATCTTCTCCTGTATGTCTTGTAGGTAGTCCAATGAAACACACTTAAAACAGACCTCGATATGTTCCCCTCTAAACCCACTGCTCCTTCCAAACTTCTGTTGTGAACACCACCATCCTCCTAGTCACCTAGTCAGCTATATTCACAACTTCTGAATCATCTTTTATTCTTCTCTCTTTTTCACATTACTCCTCCATTCCCACATTATTATCTAATTCATTGTCAAGTCTTGATTCTTCTACCTCCACAACATCTCACAAAATTGTCTCCTTCCCTTTCAGACAGCCAATGCTGTGATTCAGGCCGGAATGGCCTCTTGCTTGTTGTAACTTCCTAATTGTTCTCACTCTTTCCTCTATTTTTCTGTTATCTCAAAAGTTGCCAGAATAATCATCCTAGGGCACAGGTCTATGTCACTAACCTCAAAAACTTCAAGTGGCTCCCACTGCTTAGAAGATATAAAATACACTCTTTAGCATTTAAGGTCCTCTGAAACCAGGTATTACAAAATTATTTCAAACTATAAACCTATACACATATAAAACTATGTATATACATAAACTATATATAACTATGTATATCTATATCTTTCTAACTACAAATTCTACATTTTAGCTAAACTGGACTAAAAGTTCTTTTCCAAAAGTGACACTCAGTTTTTTAAAAATGGGGGCGGAGTCAAGATGGCAGAGTAGAAACAGTTTCTTAAAAATGATACTTCATGCTTTCTACTTAGTCCTCATCTCAATATCTTAGAAAGTTTGTTTTTCCTGCAAGGTTCAGCTCCGATGCCATCTTTTCCATTAAGCTTTCTCTCATTCCCTAAGCTCTTACTGTCTTCTTCCACTTCTATTTCCCTCACTCAAAATCAAAGTCAACTGTAAATCATGTCATCATTTTCCTGATGTAATGGTCCTCTCTGAAAACTAAGGACAAATACAACTATACTTCATGTAGATATCATATGCTTTCATACAATGTAAACTCAAAATGAAGTAGGGACTGTTTCATTTGTCATGAATATTTCAATTTATTAAATCTGCAACTTTGGGTAGGAACCATACTACAGAAAGCACAAGAGAAAGTTGAAACTTTGATGAATCCATTATTTTATTACAGCAGATAACAATCTCACTGTGCCTTTCAATCTTTAATTTTTAGAAATACTTGGCAGAATCCTTTAAATATTAGGTGCAATATCAAAATTTATCAGTAAGCATATTCCTTTAGGTAAAAACTAGTTTAGTATACATAGATGTTCATATTGTACCTCAACTGTAGAATGGCAGATTTTGACTCAACATAATAGTTAGCTGGCTCAAAGTGAAAGGGGTTTGTGCTACCTGGGTCTTCAAGGAAGGGCTGATGAAGCAAGGTGAGGTCTGAGCAGCATGCTGCTGCAGTGCAGAGTGCTAAATTTGGAAAATCCGAGTTGTACCGTTCACTACTTGTGTGACATCAGCATGTCATTTAACCTTTTTGGACCTTACTGGCCTTGTCTTTAAAGTGATGAAATTGGACTAAATGACCTCTAAGGTCTCTTCTGGATCTGAAGATCTGCATTCAGGTCCTACTTCTAAACATATTGACCATGTAACCATAGACACGTCATTTAAGTCACTTTACCTCTCAGTGCCCTAAAAGACACTATAAATTATCAGTAAGCTGCTGATATACATAAGTGAGAGTTACTAATTCCAATAAAATCATTGGTCCAGATTTTTTAAAGTCCCTTTATATCTTAAATGGTTCACTGAATTATAAATTAAAAACCAATAAAATAGACACTTTTAGTAGTCACAAAAAATATATAATTTTGCTTATCTTGAAATAACAAATATTCTAAAGGGAACCAAATAGTGGTCAAGAGGGGTAGCTGTAATGAAAATGCCTATTTTCCAAGAGCGAAAATCACCCCCCTCTGTTCTTCTGTTGAAAAAGGATTCTAGATAATAAGGTAGGAGAGACTGCATAGTTTTGCAATCATATTACTGAAAACTTTTAAAGTCAACTAGGTAATTTTCAAAGGTATTTGCAAAAAATGGCATATACATATTATAGAACTTGCCTAAAGTTCTTAAAATAATTTTGAAACATTTAAAAAACAGGTAAAGTCAAAATATTTTAGAGAAGTTGCTAGTCTAGGATCTGTTATATAGTATAGGGACACCTCTTTCTTTAAGGCTCACCTCAAAGGCTGCCCACTCTATCACGTTTTCCTCAACACTCTTTGCCAAGAAGACCCCCTACACTAGCTCTAGTCTTATTCTTTGCATCATACACAGCCTTGAAAGCAGCAGGTGCTTGATAAATATATGGTCTTATATATTACTTGAAAAGATTTCATCAGGGTAAACATTCCTTTTACTGATAAATATTAATTCATTACCCATTTCTAATAATAGCAAAATCTAAGAAAAAATAATAGAAATGAAAATCCCAATCCAAATAACTACAAAATTAATAAAACATCTAGGAATCATATCTACCAAAGCACACAAAAGACTTTTTATAGATTCAATTACAAAGTATTCCTTAAAGAAATAAAGACTAATTTAAATAGCTGGTGAAATATCAATGCTCATGGTTAAGCTGTGCCAATATAATAAAAGGACAATATTACCAAAGTTAATTTACACTGTCAAGGCTATACCAATTCAGTATCAAAGGAATACTTTATAGAACTTGATAAAATAATAACAATATTAATTTGGAACAAAAGATCTAGAGCATCAAGGGAAATGCTAAAAAACATGTAGGGCCAAAGGGGGAACTGAACTTCTAGATCTCAAATTATACTATAGATCGGTAAACATCAAAATCATCTGAAATTAGTTTAAAAAACTAGAAACCTAGAGGTAGATCAATGTAGCAGACTAGACAAGGGAGAATCAGAAACAATGGAATTCAATAAAAGTACTTGGTAAAGCAGAAAACATAAATTATTTAGGAAAGAACTCTGATAAGTACTGCTGGAAAAACTGCAAAGCACTCTGGCAGAAATTGAGCTTAGATAATCACCTTGCATAATATTCCACAATATATTCTAAATGGATATGTGACTTAATACTAAAGATCATACTAAAAAAATTAGAAGGGAAACAGATCATATACCTCTCATAGCTATGGGTAGCAGACATATTCTTAAACAAAAAAAGGGTAGGGATAATTACAAAAGATAAAAGATAACTTTGATTAAATAAAACTGAAAACTTCTTCACAGACAAAATTAATGCACCTAGGATAAGAAGGGAAGTGGTTGAACATGAAATTTCAAATTTTTCTAATAAGGGTTTGGTATTCAAGATATCTAAACAATTAACACACACACACACACACACACACACACACACACACACACACACACACACACACTCCTTAAAACCTAAATGGTCAAAGGAAAGAATGTTCCAAATCATTAATAATAAGGGAAGTACAAATCAAAACAACTCTGAGGTTTTTATCTTACACTCAAAAATTGGAAAAAATTACAAATAATGGGAATAGTCAATGTTAGAATGGTTGTAGGAAGAAAGGCACATTGATACATTGTTCAGTGGAGCTATGAATTAGTATTGCCATTTTGGAAAACAATTTGGAATTAAGCAAATAAAGTGACTAAACTGTACATTTTCTTGGATCCAGAGATTCAGCTATTGGGCATATAACCCAAGGAAGTCACTGAAAAGAAAATTCCCATATACAATAAAACATTTATAGCAGTCCTTTTTTTGACAGCAAAGAATTAGAAAAAAAAAATAGATACTCACTGACTAGAGAATGACTAAAGAAACTATGGTACATGAATGTGATGGAATATTACTGTAAGAAATGAGGATTGTGATAAACAGAGAAACATGGAAAGATCTAGAAAATAATATATATGTGTGTGTGTGTGTGTGTGTGTATATATGTATACACACAAAATAATGTGTGTATATATGTGTATATATGTATATATACATATAACGTGTATATATGTATACACACAAAATAATATATGTGTGTGTATATATGTATATACATACACATAACAACAATGTAAATGAAAAGAACTAAACAAACAAAAATTCAAAAGTGAATGTTGTAAAATTATAAAAAACAAGTATGGCTCAAAAGAGTTATAAGAGAACACTCTGAACCCCCCACTTTGTGGAAGTAGGAGGTCCACAGGTGTTGCATACTGTACATATTTTCAGACTTTTCAGGGGGCCTGATTTTTTCCTGTTCTTTTTCTTTTTTTTTTGTCTACGAAGAAATACTGTTTGTTTATACTAGAGGCTCTCTGGAAGGGAGAAGGATACTGGAGTTAATTATGATGAAGTTGAAAAAAAGAAAAGATATCAATCAAAACATTTTAAAAAAAGAATATAGTTTTGACAGTAGCCATGGTCAAAAAAAAATCATCTGGTGGCTAACATTCTGGAACTGAGCCCATCTCTCCCCACTTAACTAGGATGACAGACGACTAGGTGACAGTCTATTGTTGACTTATACTAAAGGCCTTTCTCCCTTGGCAGAGCCTGCCAGAACCTGTACTTCACTAGCATAGCTTTCAAGAATCTAAGTTCATCTCCATTCCACAATCTGACATCAACATAAGCCTTTATATTTGTTGAACGTGATGGATAAATCAACTTTTATTTAGAAAAAGACAAATAGGGGCGGCTAGGTGGCTCAGTGAATAGAGCGCTGGCCCTGGAGTCAGAAGGACCTGAGTTCGGAGCTGGCCTCTGACACTTAATCCACACAAACAAACAAAAAAAAAACCTAGCCGTGTAACCTTGGGCAAGTTACTTAACCCCAATTGCCCTAAAGGGGTGGCTAGGTGGCGCAGTGAGTAAGAGCGCTGGCCTCGGAGTTGGGATGATCTGAGATCAGATCTGGCCTCAGAAAATGAGCACCCACGCATAAACAATGACTAGCCATGTAACCCTGAGCAAGTTACTTAACCCCAATTGCTTTAAAAAAAAAAAAAGAAAAAGACAAATAAAAAAATAAAGGAAATATACGGTAGCAAATAAAAAGATTAAATTAAGATAGTACTAAAGAATTAGCAGGAAGCACACCCTGAGAAATCTATTAATATAATCTGAGACTGTAACTACAACTTCCTCATGAGAATATTGAATATATTTAATATAAAATACTTCAACTTTCAAGTTTCCCTTGAAGAAATTGTCTGTCATACAGTATAAAATAGGTCTTTCACAAAGGTAGTAAGTACATGAATACAAACAGATCCACTGGAATCATAATGATCGTTCTAACTAACAGTATGAGAGAAACAAATTGAGAAGTACATAAGAAAACATATAAAGAGAAGGGTAGCACCAACCCAAAACATAGTCCTTAAATTCAGAATAGGTATTAGGGGACAGTTTGCTCCCAAGAAGTTTACGATTCCATTTAATGGAAAAGGAAATTTCCACATTCCAATTCTTCATGTTGTCTCATCACCACCTACTTATTCAGAGTCCAATGTATTAAGTGTTGTGTTTTTTTTGTTTTTAAAGGAGGTCAAGAAACAAGGTCTCTGTCATTAAGGATGCCATTCCCAGAAAGTTATACAACCAGATTGCCAACAGGTCTTATTTGAGGGTCTGGACCCATGATTTTATTGGTGTAAATAAACTCCTCAACCAAAGCAACTGTTCTACAATTTGTAGTCTTGGAGAGTTGCCTAGAGCACTGAGGATAAGTGACTCTCCCAGGCTAACATGGACAGTATGTATCAGAAGTGGGACACGAACCCAGGTCAGCCAGCTGACTCTCTAAACACTAAGCCATACTATCTCTCTGCCAATCTTTCGTAATCATAAATACCAAGGGCCATTCTTCTTTAAGAAGAATCCTCTTGGAAAGTTTCTTCCAAACAACAGAATGGCACTTTTATTTTCTATCACCATAAAAGAATAAAAATTTATAAGGGCTTGAGGCATATAAGTTTTTTTGTTGGGGGGAAGGCAGGGCAATTGGGGTTAAGTGACTTGCCCAAGGTCACAGTCTAGTAAGTGTCTGAGGTCGTATTTGAACTCAGATCCTCCTGACTCCAGGGCTGGTGCTCTATTCATTGCACCACCTAGACGCTCCGGCATATAAGTTTTAAAGCAATTTAAATTGACTGAAAGGTAAACTTATGGTAGGAAGTATTAAAAAAGTATTAATATTTTTCATATGTAGCTGAATCAAATAAAAACTAAATAGGAGGAACACATTTATTTTCTTTTACCTCTAGAATCATTATTACTGTATAAATACTAATGGTGTGATGAGGTTAAATTTCTCAGTACAAGTAGAATATATATCACTGTATTTTTCTTTTGTAATACATTTTAAACCCCTTTCCCTCTAGGTGCCCCACAGATTTTCTAGCATACACTACCTAATTTCCAGAGATTAGTTTCTTCTTGTAGTTTATAGAGCCTTCCTAAGACTTCTTATACTGTAAAATAAAAGTCAGATACTAAATGGCAAAGGAATAATAAGATTTTAGGTTTCATTTCTTTTCTAACACAAAGGCAATACTAAGAAAGATAACGACTTTGGACTCTTGAGTTAAACTCAAAATATACCACTTAAAAGTGGGCTAACATGACAAGTGTTAGACTATACACAAATTATTTTAAATTGTTTTCCTTTTGAAGTTTTGTGTTTCATTGTATTTGGACTCTTTGTACTTTCTAAGAGAAGTTCAATAATATAAATATTAGTATCCTATTTTTTCCTGTTTCCACCAGTCTTTGAACTTTAGAAAGTCTAGGCTCATTTATATTTTCAGAATATTGCACTTAAATAAATGCACCAAATTCTTTAGGGGGAGAAGAAAGAGAGGGAGAAAATTTGCAACTCAAGGGATTGTGGAATTGAATGTTGTACATTAAAAGTAAATACATTTAAATAAAAAAAAAGAAAAAAGTGGGTCTTTTTTTCTTAAACTTGAAGGGTTCATTTAATTTCTTGCAACATCAATACACGAAAACAACTAGTGTTCCAGGCCACCTAGTGAAAGCCTCACCTGAGCTATTGATTCTTTCTCCAGATGAGCTCGAGATCCACAAGCAATAGCCATTTGATCCTAGAGAGGAAAAACAACCAAAAAAGAAAAATAACAATATTTTATGTGTGGCTCCTATATAACCTGTAGTCTTAAGGAGTTGCCTGGAGTATCATTATCTCATCACTGGTGAAAAGATTAATTCATTAGCAATGTGAATGTTTCACAGTTTAGGGAAGCAGAATTTTTCTTTTATCATCAATATCTGTTTAATAACTCATTTATAAAATATCTTTATATTTAATATTATCTGATAATTTAAAATATATTTTAGTTTAATTTAATAATTTTAATATATTTTAACATTTCATTTAAATATATTTGTTATTGCTTTTATTAAAGCAATTTAATTTTTAAAATTTAAATTTATTTTTGAAGTTTAAAATTTAAAGCTCCAAATTTTTTCCCTCTCCCCTCCTTGAGAAGGCAAGCAATTTGGTATCAATTATACATGTGAAGTCAAGTAAAACATATTTCTATATTAGTCATGTGGCTACAGAAAACAGACAAAAAATAAAACAAAAAATAAATAAATAAAAAAGTATGCTTCAAACTGAATTCAGATAGCATCAATTTTCTCTCTGGATGTGGACAACATTTTTCATCATGGGTACTTTGGAATTTTCTTGGATCACTGTCTTGATCAGAGTAGCTAGATCTTTTACAGCTGATCATCCTTACAATATTGCTGTTACTATCTATGTACAATGTTTTCTGGTTCTGTTTACTTCACTTTGTATCAGTTCATATAGATCTCATGTTTTTCTGAAAGACCTTGCTTGATATTTCTTATAACACAATAGTATTCCATCACAATCATACACCATGAGTTGTTTAGCCATTCCCCAAATAATGGGCATTTTCTCGATTTTCAATTCTTTACCACCACAAAATGAGTTACCATAAATATTTCTGAGCAAATAAATGTCCCCCGCCTTTTTTTCTCTTTAATATATAGGCCTAACAGTGGTACTACTGAGCCAAAGCCTATGCACAGTTTTATAGCTCTTTGGGTGTGGTTCCAAATTGTTTTCTAGAATGGGACAATTCACATTTATTTAGAGCTTTAATGTTTAAGACTTTCTGTGTATCTCAGAATGTAGATTTAAGAAACAGCATTAAAATACTTACCATATGGGAGAATATTGGGGGCTATGTAAAAAGGTGGTTTTACATATACTTATACATATGTTTATTTACCTAATTTACATTTCTTCAAACAGCCAACATTAAGGAGAAAAAGCTAGTATAAAATGTGGTCAACACATTACCAGCTTCAAAGGACTGCTGTGAGAATTTAGTGAAAGTATATAAAGTGCTTTATAAATTATAAAGTGCTAAATAAATAAAAGTTAATAATAGTGATCATAATGAATAATGAACCAAGAGACTGAAAATAGGCTTTCTAGTTCTGGCTCTGCTACTACCTATTTGGGTGATCTGGGACAAAAAAAGTGGCTTTACAAACTCTTTGGGCCTCAGTCATCTCATCATAAAATGAAAGGGTTGAACTAGATGAATTGTAAGATGCCTCCGAACTCCAAGATTCTAAGATAAGGTTTTTTTTTTTTGTTCTGTTTAGGGTGTGGGTGTGGGAGGTGAGAGTAAGGCAGGAAGTAACTGAGAGAAAACAACAGAAGGGAAAAATTCCATATCATATCATCAACGATATTATCAAAAGATGCTACTAATGATGATATCAACCTGCAATTCCTGCTACTGGAGAGGCTAAGGCTGGCAGATTGTGTGACATGTGACCTCTCAAGTTCTGAGAGTTGATCACCAAGGTTCACACTAACATCAGCAATGATATACGGAGCCGCTCCCATCAGACAGGGCCCTCTCTCCCAGGCTATCAAGGGAGGGAGGAGCCAATCCAGGTTAGAAATGGAGCAGACCTATACTCTCATGCCAATCAGCAGTGGTACTGGGCCTGTAAATGGCTGTTACACTTCACTCTGAATGAAGAGACTAGGGGAGACCTAGTCTCAAAACAAAACAACAATAACAACCTCCCCCAGCAATCAATAATAAATTATGTTTAATTTTACAGCAAAGAAAAGCCACAATGCTGGTATTTCTACAGTATCACTAACAGCAGAAGCTTGCACACACATCCCTCTCCTCCTACCATATTGTCATTATTTTTAAACTCTCTTTCTCTTTGAGGGTGTTTTTTTGTTTTGGGGAAATGAGCTTTCAAGGCAAGGAGTGACAGTTTTTACTAGAAGCAGCTAAAAACTTCCACCTAAAATCTTTTCAGACTTTTTTTTCAGCTTGTCAGTACAACTTAGTTCCTGAGTGCTTTTAACACCTGCTTTTTTGTATATCAGAAAAGTATGTGAGTTTATTAGGCATGGGACCTCATAGAGGAAATGAGTTCATGGTACTGATTTCAATATCAGGATGAATTAATCTAAAGAGCTTAAAAACGATAAGCCAACTAGTTAGACTTCTTTACAACTGAAGGATATCCTTGTTCTAAAAACTGCGCCTAATGAAGACTACCTAGGATGATACCTTCCCACCAAAGGTCTTAAGGAACAATATGGAGTTCAAAGCTATTCAGGTCTAGTACTTTTTCTAGTGGGGCACATTCTACACGAAAGTACTACACTACTTTTTAAGAAGCAAATGTCTAATCAGAATCTCTCTCATAACGCTCTTCTAAAACGTTTCATGGATGGTGATACAGGCTGAGCCTGAGGGAATTAAGGAAAGAAGGAAATGTATAATATTCCAAAATAAAAAACCAAGAACAAAGTAAGATTCTATCAGAAAAAATCATGAGCAAAAATGAAATTATGCAAAGATAAAATGGAAAACATCTCACTTTGAAATGCATTTTCTTTTTCTTCAATTATACACTTATAAACTGATAACTGACTGAACTTCCTGAAGCAACTACTAGTGAGTGCTATTTTTGTTGTTCAGTTGCTTCAGCATTTCCAACTCTTTGTGACCGCATTTAGGGTTTTCTTGGCAAAGATATTAGAGTGGTTTGCCATTTCCTTCTCCAGCTCATTTTACAGATGAGGAAACTGAAGCAAATGGCTAAGTGACTTGCCCAGGGTCACACAGCTACTAAGTATCTGAAGCTAGATTTGAGCTCAGGAAGATGAATCTTCCCACAGCTGTCATCATAATGATAACAACTAGTTTCATTTATATATCACTTCAACAACCCTATAAAGTAGGTAGTACAATGATATTATTGTCATTTTACAGATGAAAAAAACTACAGCTCAGAGGGAGATTAAGTGACTTGGCTGTGACCTTATACACTTGAATGCTTGTTTTGCAGACATACATTCACTAACAGGACTTAGTTATTGCTAGAGATGGGGTCATTATCAAAATAAGAAAAGGCTCCTTCAGAAAGTAGGAAGTCTCTTCTCCCTGAAGGTTTACAAGTAAAGACTGACTGATTGCTTGTTGGGGATACTGTGCAAGGGTTCTCTGTTCAGTAAGGTATTAGAGGATAACTTCTTGAAGTACCTTCCAACCCTCAAATTCTATAATCAACCATCTATATGTGAACAGTGCTACCTGAAACCTATTCAATAAAAATGAGAGAGCTTTAAGTTTGTGTTTTCCTAAAAATTCTTCTGTAAGAATCTGGTTTGGGGATACCATTCATGACAACAAATAATCAGTATCTCATGAAAAATGTGGCTTTTTATTTTGGGGAATAAAAGTTGCTATTCTCTGAAAGTAAATTTTCCATTTAGGCATTAAAACTTTATTTTTTGGCATTTTTGACAAAAAAATTTCTTAAGCATTCCCTGCTCTCCTTTCTCCTTTCTTGCTCTCAGCTATCCTTGTTTCTTGTCAGTGTTTGATCCAATTGCATGGTGCTTTCCTAAACTTGCTGTTTTTAATCTGCTTTTGGTTTAGAAACTAGATAATCAAGGTTGTTAGGATCAGGATTACAGAACTAGAATTTGAAGGGACCTCAAAAGCCATCTTAGTCAACCCCTTCATTTTACAAAACTGAAAGCTGAGGCCCAGGGAGATAATGTGACTTGTCCAAGATCACACAAGTAATAACCATCAGAGGAGAGGCAAGATCTGAACCCAGGTTCTCTGACTCTAGAGCAAGGCTCTTTCTATATTGCCACATAGACAGGCTTTCAATGGAGGGCTTCAGAAACTCCTGTGATCAAAAGTAGTAAGTTTTAGATTTATGGACTTTGTGATACCTATTGGTTTTCTTTTTGCTTATTTCCTAATTCTGAGCTACAATTTGTAACATTATGATAATATAAATGAGCTCTGCATAAAATACTACTTTTATTTAGAAAAATGAATGTAAAGTAAGCATACATTATGCTATAATAGGGCTTATTACTTACTGACCAGAAATTGAAAATTTGGTAGTCAAGTATTTTTAAGAAAAAGCCAGAAAAATGGTAAGAATAAAAAAATATGGAATTGAAATGTAAAGTCCCTATTCCATAATTAGGGATTGTAAAAAATTCTGTTCAAGTTATTTACCATTTAGTTTAAAAATCTAAAAAACACAAAAGGACATTTTAAAGAGAAATAATTATACACAATTTTGGCCTTCAGATCTTGGAAGGTCAGACCCACAAAAGTGATTAGAACATTCTAATATTAAGATATGAGTAAGATAGGGAGTACATTTCTTGCAGTTTCAGTGAAAAATGAAACCTAAGAAAGGAAACAGTGATAAAAATGCTACAAAGATTCCGAGGCAATGCCTACAAATATGAACCTGGAAATATGTAGTGTTTTTAGTCAGCTAGTGCCCTCTAGTGAGGACACTGAGATGTTCACTCAGCTTCAATACTGTCACCCATCTATTACTTCAAAAAGGTAAACTTCCACAACAGAGCACCCATATTTTTAAATGGACAAGGAAATTTTCATTGGGCTTCTTTGTAGACTATTACTTATGGAGTTATAACTGCCATTGTTTTAAAATAGTATTCTCCCCCTCGCCCATGCCCACACTCCCATTCCTTAAAAGTACTGGATGTTATATATTTATAACTTCAATGGATCTGTGACTTTACTACTTTGAGCATACCCTCTAATGATCTGAATCACGATCCACCCATACCTTCTCAACCTTTGTGGTTCTTGTGCAAATATTCCAATAAATACTCTAAGGAAGGTTCACCTAATGTACCAGGGGCCTTGGTCATCATGTGGGTACCGAGGCAGATATATTGTCTATGTCAGCTCTCGTAATAGGACTTGTGTCACTCATATTTCTTTCAGTGAACAATTTATTGTTAGTAATATTGCTTCAGTTTATGCTTACCATATACCTTCCCAATTGCCTTTTGGCAGTTTTGATTCCCCAGAGATGTTGGTGTTTCATGACCGACAGCTATATATCACAGGGAGAACACTTGTGCTAAGCAATTATATTTTTAGCATATGAAGGTTAGTGATAATTTATAATATCCCAAATGCAATTTAACCCACTTTCTTCCTCCTATTCAATCTCTACCCAGTTCACTGGCTATCCGCAAAGTCTGTCCAAGTACTGATTTGACCAACTCTGAGTCACTGTATTGCATGAAGTATTTGTGATAAAGTGAATTCTTTATCATTTGGTTTTTCCTGCAAGAAAAGTTAGGTCACTTTCTATCACTGTAACACTGGAAAAGTCACTTTAGTTCTCTGGGCCTCAGTTTCCTCATCTATAAAATGGGGACTGACCAAGATGAGAGATGCTAAGATTCCATCTAGATCTAAATCTCAGATTTTTTGAGCTTATGAAATGCTTTAAGTGATTATAGATTTTATTTAGATGGCACTACAATGTTTGAAGGCTTGAAGCAATTCACAAATAAGGCCATCTGCTGAACCTCATCATTTATGAAGAATGAGAGAAATTTGCCATTCTTTCACATTTTCCATCTTATGATGTTCTAATCATATTTACTGTATTTATAAATTAATGTGAATTTAAATGAATTCTATTTTGAGAATTCTGAAATGATTAGATATTTTGATATTAATTAAAATTAATTTAATTAATTAAAAATAAAAGATATTTTGAAACAATTAGATATCCTAGGGTATTACAAAACCAGGGCAGGAAAAGAAGGACATCATAATAATTTATAATTTCTTATTTCATGTTTTCAAAAAATGGTAAAAGCAACGATAAATTTTTTAAAAGCCTCCCTTTATGTGGCTTTTTTTTTTTAAATAGGAAGGCCTATGTGAGTCAATCAAACACAGCCACAGACCATGTTTCACTGGCAGAGGAGGAAATGGATTAGGAAGAAGTTCAAGAATTGTTTCTGACATTCTCTTTTACCCTACTTATTTAAAAGACCTGGGGTAAGTACTTTCATTTTTCTTTGACTCAGTTGTTATACCTGTAAAAAGGTATAATTTTACTTCTAAGCCCATTTCTTCATAGGAGGAATAATAGAGGGAAAAAATCTATATAGTCATTAATTGTCATGGGGCAAAACCTTTCATAAAGGTTTTTAATAAAGTCAGTGAACTGCTGCCCCAGCAAGTAAATACAAATTTTTAAATGTCAGTAGTTGGAGTAGCTAGACTACTGGTCCTGGAGTCAGAAAAACATAAATTCAAAGCCATCCTTAGACACCTAGTAGCTGTCTGATCCCTAGAAAGTCACAGCTTTTGTCTACTTTAATTTCCTCACTTGAGAATTAGGATAATAATAGGCCCCAACTCTCAGGATTGTTATGAAGATAAAAGGAGATGACACTTGTAAAGCACTTTAGAAAACGGTAAAGCAGTATATAAATATTACCACCATCCTCCTCCCCATCGTTATCATTATCTTGGATGATGGAATGGGCAGTTTAATGGCACCGCAGCAGGTGGTTCACTCACTTTGGGGTCTGGAATGATGGCTATTGCTTAGCCTGAAAGCTCTATCTGCATCGGCAGTTAAGTGAGTATGTTTGTGGGAAGCAGGGAAGAAGCAGGACGGTCCCTCCCACACTCTCTGACCCAGCTAGCCTGACCCCCTTTCTGTTCCTCCTGCCTCTGGACCTTCACTGCCACCTCACATCTGCCTCTTAGAATCCCTCATTTCCTCTAAAATTCTGTTCAAGCAACACCTCCCACATGAAGCCTTCCTGATTTTCCCTGCCCTATATCAAAAATTATATTTTCTTTGCTGTTTGTACATGTTGTTACTCTATCAATAAACATTTATGGAGCTCTCCCAGTGGGAAAGAAAGCTCTCTGAGGGAAGAGGTGACTTCGTTTTTGTCTTTGTATGACTAGCACCCACAATCGTGCCGGGCACTGAATAGGTGCTTACTAAGTGCTTCTTAAGCCCTCTAGTGAGAAGGAGCCTATTATCTCCCAAGGAGGGAGATTTCCTCCCTCCCATTTCCCTTTTGAATAGGTTTACATGAGAAAGTTTCTTCTTCCATCAAGATTAACCTTGTCTCTCTGCAGCTTCCACCCACTGCTCCTATTCTGTTCTCTGGAGCACAGGGAGAATATGTCTAATGCACTGTCCACATGAATGTCCTTAATATACTTGAAGGCAGCTTGCTCTATGGGATCTATCTTATCACCCGGAAAAAGACCAAAAGTTTGGCAGTTTTTGATCAATAGAGGCAATGCATTGATTATCTCTGGGTATTAGCAAGTGATCAGCATCAAGTATTATTTGATAAGCCTTGTGCTTCTGGACCTTCTGGTCCTGATGACAGGCTCCTCCTATCCCTTCCTTCACAGACTCAAAGGCTGACTTTATCAAGAAAGGCAGCACCCTGGCAGCTGGTTCCCCAATCATAGGTCCAATTTTGGTCCACCTCTGGGTAGGGCCAAGGAGAGGATTGTGTAAGCCATAGAATCAAGCAGAAAGATATTTCTAGAAGAACATCCCTGGAGAAAACATTATATAGAATTGCTTAAAAACAAACTCAAAGTATGCTAGATACATTAAGCATATTAAACAAAGGTGAGAGCATAATAAATTTGCATAGTAAGCATTAATACCTTTGTAAAAGGCAAAAAGACCATTTGGTGACACAGTGTATAGAGCACTGGGTTCAAATCCTGTGCCAGATCTTTACTAGCTGTGTGATCTTGGGCAAGTCACTTAACCCTGTTTGCCTCAGTTTCCCCATCTGTAAAATGAGCTAGAGAAGGAAATGGAAAACCAGTCCAGAATCTTTGCCATGATCCAAACTGGGTCATGAGGAATCAGATATGAGTGAAATGTCGCAACTACAACACAGTAAAAGATTAGGGACTCACAAAAGTAATTGGCAGGATAGTTATTTGGGCTCTCACTGGAGAATCATCATAAAAAAGTGCAATACCGAGATCCTTTAAAGATAGTAATATGATTAAAAAAACCCAAATATTTCAGGTTTGTGTTAGTCTTTTACTTATACTTCAATGGATGGACAAGTTCATCAATGTGGTTACTCCCTCTAGTGGTATTGATTCATCTATGGCTCCCATCCCATGTGATTTCTCTCCATGTCTTTCATAAATCCTCTATAAAGTACCTACCCAAAATTCTGGACATCTTCCTGTAGGGGTTTTTGTTACTCTAGGGGTACCAGCAGAATCTTCAGGTTACCCATGCACTATCATTTATCTCATTACATAATTAGCACATATACTTTTGGGACGATATATTTCCCAGAAGTGATCTTTTATGCCATTTTTTGCATGCAAATCATCAGTCATATTATGTTAAAGTTTACTCATGCCTAACATGCATTTCTTTATTGCTGTTTCAGTTATTGGCAATTTGACTGTAGTGTTCCATAAACTACAGTCAAAAAGTATTATCAAGAGAATAATGATGTTTAAAAAATGGCTTTTTCTGTCTTTCATTATGTGGTAAACATTCTTCTATTGTAATGTGTTCACACATTTTTCTTTTTGATATTTTCTTATTGATATTTTAGTGGTAATCATAAAATACTATACTCACAGGCCAAGGTTGTAGATTTCCAAGTTCCTTTTCTAATTTTTCAAGATCTGCAAATTTTGTGGCTCCATCAGCATCTGCCATAAGGATCTTTCTCCCTCGAGAAGTGAATACACCCTGCATTTAGAAATGTCAATAAAAGTACTTTTAATAAAGTTGACAAAATTACATAAAGTTTTAATTGAATTATTTCATTTGAAATACTAAAGACCAAAACAGGCTGAAATAGAGAAAAGCTAAAATTCAGTGAGATAAAAGAAATCACATCCATGTTCATAATGTTCAAATCTTTTTACATACTTTGGCTTAGTTGGATTGTTTTCTGCTACAACCCAGTTTTTTGACTGTATAGATGCAAAAGAATGATGAGAATTATTATTAATTATAGAGAAGCAGTGTCCGTGGTGGACAGAGTGCTGGTCTCAGATTCAGAAGACCTGGTTCAAACCTTGTCTGTTACATATTGACTGTGTGACCCTGGCAAGTTCTTTTATCTCTCAGTACCCCAGACAACCCTCTGTAGAGAAGGTGCCTTTTTGCATTGGGAGAAGAAGTTCTTCATTTTGAGTTCCTAATACTAGTAGTGTCAAACTCAAGTAGATTCCTACAGGCTGCCTATTGACTTAGAAAACCATATAATATCATTAACTATATTGTTCTGTATTTTATTTATGTTGTTAAAACATTTCTGAATTCCATTTCAATCTCCTTTGGGGACAATGAATTTTGACCTCTCTACACTACATTAATGAAACTATAGGTCTTGTCCAAAAAAATTTTTTTTAAAGTAATATGGATTTAAACAACTACTTTGGGGAATATTTTCAAAATTAAATGCCTCGGGGCTCAGTAAGCTTTTCCTTATCCTGGCCTTAACATTACAAATAGCAGCAAAATAATCACTTACTACTGTCAAAATGTTTCTGTAGTCTGTATGCCAACAACCCTCTTATGCTCCAATCTACTCTCTAACCATCTTTTTAGTTCAAAATTAACTTTATCCAGTAAAGCACATGACTTTTGGATCAGCCCATTACTGTATATCCTCAGCAGTTTTATTATTTTCCACATAAGGAACATCTGTATTGTTAAGTAAGCATTCTTAGGCAATTTTCATAGCTTTATATTCTTTATGTATAGCCTGAATTGTAAAATTCTTACAAAGTCTACTTTATATAATTCTCTGCACATAGTGGGCAATGAATAAATATTATTTAAATGTCTAATAAACTTCAGTCTTTTAAGTTATCAGTAATATTTTCATCAATTATCTGGTTGCTTGAGTTGATAGTATTATCATTTATAAATATGAATCAAGATGAATAAGGTTACTGATACTTTTAAAGAAAGAATCCAAATAGATTTTGTTGAAGTTAAGGACCAAGCTTACTTATAGGTATGCTCTCCATATATAATACATTATTTTACAAAACATGATCTATGGAATAAACATGGTTAGGGAGTATAAGCTCTATACTGTGAAGATCATATGCATAGATAAAGTAACTTTTATGGTATGGTGCCTTGCTGTGAAATATTTACTCAATTAGAATATGGGATTCTTGAGGGCAAGAACCACGTGTCTACCTTTTTTTCTGGTTTTCACAGGATCTGGCACACAGCAGTTACTTAATAAATCCTTGTGATTGACTGTCTGCCTACAGAGAGTGGAGGTCCATCCAGGAAACTCCTTACCAAAAGATCTAAGGATATATGTAGAACTAGGTCAATTAATGGTGAACCCCATTAAAATGCTACTACTATCAATTTATTCAACTACCACTGTGTCAATTGGTTACCAATGACACTTGGTAAATCATGGGAATGTAATTTTAAATTACAGTTCTTTGTGTAGATTACGTGGGTATTATATATATACATACTATATATAGAATAGGTCTAAATTCCTGTCATAATACATTTGGAAACAGAAATGAGACATTGAACACAACAAATACAAACGTAGTTGGAATATTGGTGCAACATTTAGAAATGTAGACATAAATGAGATAATTTCTATTGCTATATGATAAATCCATTTCTACTTGGTGGTATCATATATCATATAACATTAAAAATGTGATATCACACTGATATAATCATATTAATTAGAATATGGGTAAAAAAATAAAAACAGTGGAGACCCATTTGACATTTAAGCAATTTAAGTCCATTTTTAGTGGATTTCTAGAAAACAGAATGCCAGAGAGTTACACAGAATTTGGAAACATGAATGGGAATGGAAATACCAAGACATGTAATCATCTGAAGATAAAATGATAAATGGAGCTAGGTCACGTGGATAATCACTTATCTCGTAAATGGAAAAGAGAGGTAGGTAGGTATATCCTATGTATATGTTAGTCAACAGGGCTTCATGCAACACATTCAAAAATGCATGGAAGTTGATACATAACTTGAATGTTTGATTCCTCCAAATATAATCTATATTTTAACAACATCACAAGTACAAATATTGGTGACATTGTTGAGAAATCTGTGGGTAATACAAAAGAGGCAGAGTAGCAAAGTGGAAAGAGAGGTGGCCTCTACGTCTGCAGAACTGGGTTCAAATCCTGATTCTGACACATCATGCCTAATGTGACTCTGGACAGTCCTGAGAGACCCTGTTTTGCTTTGGGACAGTTCTTAGTGCTGTTTTGCAGGTGGAGGGCACATCTGCTTCTCTGTAACTTCCCTCTCGCGGCCCTTGCATTTACTTTCTGGAAGCGACCAGAAGTTTAGGCCCTGCTCCATACAACAACTCTTCAAACACTTGAAAATGGCTATCAGCATTCCCCTGAATCTTAGCTACTCTAGGCTAAACCCATCCCAGTTTCTTGAACTGTTCCTTATCTGGAATGGTGTCCAGTGTACTCAACTTCCTAATTACCTTTTTCTGGACAAGTTCTAGCTCATCAAAATCCATCTTAAATGTAGTTCCCATCACAGGACATAGCATTCCACATATGGTTACACCACACAGCCGTACCTCTTCTGCATTATGGACACAATTTCTATTAAGTTCTTATTCTAGCAAAATCCTTATTGATAAGCTAATGTGAAACAGATCGAGAAGGATATTAAATATTAATCTTCATTATGAAACATGTTCTACTGAACCAGAGACTTTGGGACATATCTGTCTGGTTACAGAATATACATATTTTATGGCTGGCAGTGCAGGTTACTAAGAATGCTCGTATTTTAAATAGAAGTGTTCATTACCGTCTTGATAGCTCCACCTTTCCCACGATTTTTTGTCAGTGTTATTACTCGTACTTTGTCATTTCCGTATTTTTGGCAATAATTAAGAGCAACCTGTTGAGTACATAAAAGTAATAAAAAATTAATTTGGGTTACCAAGAAAATATGAATTCCATATTTCTTATTTTGGTTTAAAAACCATTATCATATCATGTATATGATCACCATTCCCTCCTCCTGTGGTTCTCAGGATACTGCCCTCTCATTTCAGTTCCTAACTATGGGACTGTCCCTTTCCTCCTTCTTTGCTGGTTCATTGTCTACATCCTTCTCAAGAGTGGTGATTCCTCAAAGTGCTGTTGATGATATACATTTCTTCCCTTGGTGATCTCATCCTTAAATTAAAAAAAAAAAACCTCTCTTGATCCTGTCATCCCTTTAAGCTACTGTGTTGTATCTGTCATCTCTTTCTCAGGTGAACTCCAAGAAAAAGCTGGTCACATTAATTGCCTCCACTTTCTTATTTCCTGTTCACTTTTGAAATTTGACTTCTGACCTTATTACAAGAGAAATGGCTCTCTTAAGGTTCTCAATATTTCTTAATTACAAAATCTCATGGCCTTTTCTCAGTACTCGGCTTTCTGGACCTCTCTATAGATCATCTGATATTAGTGACTACCCTTCCTTTTCAATGCAGGGTTCTTAATCCTTTTTCTGCTTGTGTGCCATGACCCCACTGGTAAACTAGTGATATCTACATACCCCTTCTCATAATGCTTAGAAATGTACAAAGTAAAATATATAAGATACAAAAGAACTCAGTGATACTGAAATACAGTTATTAAAATATTTTCCCACAAAGTTCATGGACTCCAGGTTAAGAACTACTGTCCTAGAAGTTCTCTTCTGCCTGGTATTTCAAGAGACTGCTCTCTCCTGGCCCTCCTCCTACCTGCCTGATCGCTACCTTTTTTGTCTCCTTAGAGGAGCCATTATCCATTGCCACACTCTACTTGTGGCTGTGCCGCTGGGCTCTCTCCTCTCTTTCACTTTCTTGATGATTTTATCACCATGGGTTCTCTCATAGGTTCAACTATTTCTTTACAGATGATTCTTAATCTTTTTTTTTGAAGTTTTAAATTTTCAGGTGAAAAATTATCTTCACAGATAAACATAATCCATAGTGCCTTTTATTCCTCCAGCTCACTTTTTGCCAGCACCGACATTTGCCTTTGCAGTACCCCTGACTTTCTTCATTCTGTTTTTGCATTTCTTTCACTGCTTTCTTGATGTCTTTTTCTTCTCATACAGGCCATGCCTTGTAAGTCTGTGCTTTGGTTCATTATTCTTTGCATAGTCAAGGGAATCATAAATCATGCCAAAGCCTATTGTTTTGCCACCACCAAAATGGGTTCTGAATCCAAAGACAAAAATGACATCTGGAGTTGTCTTGTACATCTTGGTGAGTTTTTCTTGAATTTCAGTCTTAGGCACTGTGGCCTTTCCAGGATGAAGGACATCTATAACCATCTGTTTGTGCTGAAGAAGTCTATTTGTCATGAATTTCCTGGTTCTGATAGTTACAGTGTCATTCATGGTGGTGGCCAGCTCCTTGAGCAGCAGGAGAGGGAAAAGGCAGATAGATGATTCTTAATCTTGTTCCCACATTATAGTATCATCCTTAGCTGCTAATTATCTTTTTCCTAAAAACTGCCCCTCTTCCTACTTCCTGACTTCTGAGGTCACCACTAAGCTTAAGGTAACCCAAGGTCATAACCCTGGAGTTACCTTTGACTCTTGCCTCCTTTCATCTGTTGTATACAGTAGCCAAGTCTTGCTGATTCTAACTTCACAATATATCTTATATCTGTCCTCTTCTCTTCATGTACCCAAACACCAATCTGGATCTGGCACTCGCTACCAGAGAACTGAAATAGCCTCCTAATTGGTCTTCCTGAACATAATCTTTTTTCTCCTTAATCCTTCCTCCATACAACTGCCAAGCTGAAACACTCCTAAGGCACAGGTCTATGTCCCTCCCTAATTCAAGAAGCTCCAGTGGTTCCATCTGGCCTCTAGGACAAAATATAAACTCCTATGATGGGATTTTAAAGCCTTTCACAATCTGCCTTCAGCCTATCTTTCCAAGAAAAAAATGCACATTACTTTCTTTCACTTTTCAGCCAAACCAGCCTACTAGGTTTCTCTGTACACTCTAGTTCATCTCCCATTTCCATGCTTTGGCACAAAGATGTCCATCATGCCTGGAATGAATTCCCTCCTCACCTGTCTCACAGAATCACTAACTTCTTCAAGGGTAAGCTTGCTCCAATAAGAAGCTGATCTTGTTTCCAACAGAATCATTTTGTAAGTATTTTGTTTCCTCCAACTAGAATATAAGTTTCTTGAGGGAAGGGTAAAATGTTTTTCTGTTTTTGTATCATCAGCACCAGCCACACTGCTTGGCATGGTAATAGTTGATTAATAAATGCTCAATGAACAAATGAATGAAGCTGCCCCCAGGTGTTTGACTACCATCTCTATTCAAACAACTAACAAATCTCTAGTTCTAGCTCTTATCCCTCACTGAGGTTTTAGTCCCACATGACTTATTTCTTGCACTATATCTCTCCCTGAATATATTGTTTGTTTGTTTTTTAATATTTGAAACATTTAATTTTAAAACTTCGAATTTCATCCCTCCCTTGTCACCCATTCCCTCTGGGAACATAAACAATTCAGTATGTGTTGTACATGTATAGCTATGCAAAACATTACCATAGTAGATATACTGTAAAAGACTGCTTATATTTCCCTCCCACCCATCCCACCCCCCACCTGGTCCATTCCCTACTTTGATCCTGTCCCTCTTCAAAAGTGGGTACTTCCAACCTCCTCTCCCCACAGAATGCCCTCCCTTCCATCATCCCCCGTCTCATCCCCTTTCCCCCTACTCTCCTGCAGGGTGAGATATCCCATTTAGTATGTATGTCATTCTCTCCCTGAGCCAAATTCAATGAGAATATGGTTTTGCCTTTTTGCCTTCCTGCTGAATATATTGTTGATACCTCAAATATGTCCAAAACATATCATCATCTTCTCTCCTAAACCTGTTCTCCCTCTACCCTTTAATATTTCTGTTGAATACATCGCCGCTCTCCCAGTCATGCAGGCTGCAATCTGGGAATTCATATTCTTCCCTCTCCTTTATCCTCCATATTCAATCAGTTGTCAAATCTTGTCAACTGGTTTCCACGTTTTGCACAATGCTGTCCTTTTCTCAATTCATAGGGATCCCATGTTAGCTCCAGAGGGTGGGCACTGATCACTTGTCTGATTCAGTATAATAGCCTTCATAGCTTATGGTAGAGGGAGGAATGCAAAGAAGGAATAAATTCTACGCACAACAGTCAGCATTCTTCTGAATGCATTACTTCTAGTGGGACTGAGGGTAAAAATTTCCCTTACTGAAAACCTTGTTCCTTCCCCAATACTTTTATGTTAAGTGGAGAACAGTAGGCAAATATATAGAGAGCCTTGGTGAGTGAAAATTGGACAGCCAGGTGGCACTGTATTTCAGATCACTAGGCCTCAAATTAGGAAGACCCAATTTCAAATCTGGCCTCAGACACTTACTCTGTGATCCTGAGCAAGTCACTTAACCTCTGACTGCCTCAGTTTCATCAACTGTAAAATGGGGATAAAAACAGCACCAACTTCACAGGGATGTTGTAAGGATAAAATGAGATGTATTCGTAAAGCACTTAGCGCAATATCTAGTACAAAGGAGTCATCATATAAATGCTAGCTATTATTATATCTAATGTCACATTTTCCTTAGCTCAAGTACCACAAAACTACTTCTTTACCTGTGAAGTCTGGTCTTTACTGCCATCATCAACCACAATCACTTCATATGTGAATGAAGGATCTTGTTTCTTCAAAAAACAAAAATGGAACATACAATTTAGCATGATTGCCCCTAGAAGAAATCCTGGTAAGAGTTTAAAAATAATTTTATTTAATAACCTAGTTTGATTCCTTCAAATTAAACTAAAAGTATCTTTATAAGAATAATAATACATACACACTTACATAATACCAAGATAAAAACAAGAAGGAAGAGAGGCAGTTAGGCAGGAGAGAGGAGTGATTACTGATTAGCTGTCTCTTTTGTCTATGATAGGCAGTGAAGTAATTTAATTTTTGATTTTCCTTAGACGATGTGTTTAAATTTATACAACTAATATATTCTTTCTGAACATAATGTCATATTTCAAGTCATGAAATACATGGATAAGGAATCCTCCAATAGCTGCTTAAATTATTTTAAAGAAGATGAAAGAAAAAAACTAAAGAATTATTGAAGGGAAAATACTTTCTTCTCAAAATCAAAGGGAGACTATTTGAAGGGAAAATACAAGGATATGAAAAAAGAAATTGGAATTAAATCAATTTACTGACCTAATTTAAATAATGCTGTTTCCTTAAAATCTGCAAATGTTAAAAGAGCACAAGGTACCATACTACTTCATTTAAATGACACACATCAACTATACTATTTAAATCCAAGTTGGGAGGCAGCATAGGATGCTGCCTTTGAAGTAAAAAGAACTTAGATGCAAGTTCTTCCTTTGACACATATTGGCTGTGTGACTCTTGACAAATCATTTAACCTCTGAGTCCTCTAGGTGACTTTCTAAGACTTGATGGTGTACAGAAGGTGTTGATTCTGATGGGTGGGAGTTTCTTCACCTGTGAGTTCCCTATGCCAATGAAATCACAGGTCCTTAACCCTATACCTAAATCCAAGTTACAAAATTATTGAACATGTTAAGGATAACTTTTTTTTTTGTACAAGAAGTGTTAAGCGAGAAGACTAAAAACAAAACTCTACCACCACTCAGGAAATATATATAAGAAATATATTCTAATATGCTATGTATCTTTATATGTCTCTCAACAGGATGCCAGTCTGTCAGTAGGTGCTAATAAAATAATAACTCATAAGTTTAATTTCTAGCTCAATAATACACAATAACACTTCAAGTATGTTATTCATTAGGTAATACCACAATCATATAGACCCCATTTTTCACTAGGGAGGTGCCAAATTAGTGACTCTGAGCATTTGATGGGGCAAGAGGTGCAAGAACACAGATTTTTAGCTGAAAGGGACTTCAGGTGCCATCTAGGCCAATCTACTTACTTTAAAGATGTGTAGAATGATGTTGGCTGGAAGAGGAGGCATTAGTAAAGCCACCCTTCTTCCCCTAACAAAAACTTTCCTCTATATATTAAAGCTGGCACGCCTTAACCCAAATGACATTCAACTATAAGTAGCTCCAGAATAGTTCAGCTTATTAAATAATGGTAGCCAGGAGGTGCAGTATTTGGGGATGAGAAGGATGAGAAGGTAGGAGAAGTTAGAAAGAAGGAATTCTGAAGGATGTATTTTACAATTCCAATTAGAGGTATAGAGAAACATTTACATGCTGATTTTGTCATGGTGCCTAAGGGAGCATCTATGCACACAATTTAGCACAAGAATGGAATCTTGCTTCTTTTTCAGGGACTGTAACATGGGATGAATTTAGCCTTTGACCCACAAGTCATAAAGAATATCTCTACTCCAATGAGTTTTTTTAATTAACTAAAAGACCTTATGTTTTGAATGAGAAAATATTTTACCTGTCTCATTTCTAGATAGTCCAGAGCTTCATCCATCATCAGAGGCACTAAAAAAAAAGTAGTTAAATATTGCTTCCCAAAATTATTTACCAAGTCAATAAGTTTGTAATAGTTTCGTGTATGTCTTTAATACAACTAACAATATCTAGTAAGGACTATGCTGGAGTCTCACAAATAAACTGGAAGATGATCTGTCATAAATTAACCTGCTTGGAAAAAGAGGATCTTTAGAAGAATCTATTAACAAACTTGCTACTAGGTAAAAATCTGCCTTCTGCTAGTGGATACATTGTAGGCACAAGAGAAGTAAGAAGTTTTCCTATAATAACTAAGTCATGCTAAAGGATCATCACTGAAATAAAATATATGTTAAATAATCATTAGGAAACGCTGTTCTACTTAGATTGTAATTCTTTCTTTAGGAGAACATAAATTTCTTCAAGACAGGAATTGCTTTATTTTTGCCTTAGTATCCCCAGAATCTATCAAAGCGCTTTGCACATAATAAGCACTTAATGTTTATAAAATTTTTGAAAACAATTTTAAAATATAAAATCTGTACAAAGTATCTATCTTTCCCAAAATATCAGTATGTGTAAGGAATTCTTCTCCCTTCTCTATGCCTATTTCTCTATCTTTTACTGCTAAAATGGGCTTATTTTTGATTTGCATACGATTTATCTGGCAAGGATAAATAAAGTAAAATAAAAAGGAAATTATCAGAAATTTAATTAGGGTCAAGTTAATGCTTCTTTCACCAGTTGTAATCAGTTGTTTTAGGTGGTTCTTTGTTAGTCATCATAGACAATCAGTAAGATAATATATGTGAATTTCATAAAAACATTCTTTTCATATTCCTTAATAGATGCCCTATTTCATATTGGTCATAGATTCAAAGTAGCTAAAGATCTAAAGAAAATAAATGATCGTTCTTCACAATACAATTCTAAATAAAATATTAATGAACCGGTCCACAAATGTACATTCAGGCTTTTTCAATGTATTGATCAGTTATTCTCATTTTATCCTCTTCTTTTTCTCTCTGTAAAAAAGTACTATTTGTTGTATAAGATGGCTCCTTGGAAGGAGCGGGGTTGATACTGGGAGAAACTGTGGTGATGCAAAAAAAAAATGGCATCCATAAAAACCACATTTAAAAAAATGAATTTACTAATAGCTACCCTTACTTGTGCATATCAAAATATTATTTATTTTTATCCTACTAATTTTTACATATTGTATACATGAGTTCATGTTAATATGATCTTTCTATATATTAAAAAAAAACCCCTAGAGAATAAAAATTAACATCTATATAATTTTCTTTTTAATAATATTAACCAACAAGCACAAACTATGTGTTACTAGGTGCTAGTCATACAAAAACAAAAGGGAAACGGCTCCTTCCCTAAGAAGTTTACTTTCTATAGGGGGAAACAGCATTTCTGTGTATAGGTATACACAAAATAATACACAGTAATTTTGAGGAGGAAGGGAGTAGCAGCTAGTAGAACCAGGAAAGGTAGTATATGAGTGGAGTTTTGAAGGAAATTAGGAGTTCTAAGAGGTGGAAGTGAGGAGAGAGAACACTGCATTCATGGAGGTGAATGGTGGAAGACAGTAAATTAGGAATATAAAAACAGACTGACTGGGATAGAGGTTAGGAAGGGGAGTAATATATAATACGGTTAGAAAGGTAGTTTAGTTTGCCAAGAACCAAAGAGAAATTCATATTTTATATTAAGGGCATCAAAAAAGAAAAGGAAATAGCTGGCATTTATTGAGTAGAAGCAGGACATGACCAGATTTGTCTTTAGGGAAATCACTTGGTAGTGGTGAGGACAGACTGGATTAGGGAGATCTGGGATAGAGGCAATTATGAGGTTATTGCAATAGTACAGGTAAGAGGTGACTGAGGGCTAGGAATAGGGTGGTGTTCTTATGACTAGAGAGGAGATGGATGTTGTGGAGGAAGAAACAAGATATAGCAACTGGTTAGAAATATGGGTTTGGAAGCAGACTAAAGCTTTTCCCTTGAGCCCCCTTTAGGAATATTATGAAAACATTTTAAAATTATCTTAGTCTTTGGACTAATGTAAAAGAGAAGCCTTCTTTTTCATAAATTTTGAAATGTCTGCCTTTTTTCTCTCCAAATCAGTCTAGGAATAACTCCTCTCTGAAATAATTAGAATGGTGATCTTATAAGGGCAAAGAGTTCTTGACTGATCCACCTAAAGCAGACTAGGGTAATGATCTGCCAAGGAAAGTGAAGTTTCTTTTAAGCCATAAGTTAGTCAGTCAGTCAAAATCATTTATTAAAAGCCTCCTATGGCCAGGCACTGTGCTAAGTGCTAAGGATACAAAGGAGAAAAAGACAGTTGTTGCCCTTAAGGAACTCACAATCTAATGGAAGAGATAACAAGCAAATATTTACAAACAAGTTATATACAGGATAAATAGGAAATAATTAAGAAAAGGAAGCACTAGAATTAAGAGGAGTTGGGAAAGGTTTTCTGTAGAAGATGGGGAGTACTTCTTGGTTTACTTTGAAAATCCTTGAAAAGGGTAGTCAAAAAGGGATTGGATGGTTTTGGGAAAATGGTTATTCAAAGGCATTCCAAAAGTTAGTGACTTACAAAGCAAACAAAATTTTAAGTGACTTTTACCTTGAACTTTCTTTTATCTCATTGTGGAATCCTATCTATAGTCAAGGACTACTAGAAAGGCAACTCAGAAATGACAAAAAGTAAAGAGTTTCAGAATCAGAGTGCCTCTGTCAGTCTTTGATACTCTATAAGCAGAAAATCTTAGATGAGAATAATCAAGATGAATTTTTTTTAAATGTTTCTTGCAGGCTTGTGCCTAAAACACAGGATTTTATTCTACATGGGATAAGATGTTGGGGAGGTAGGGGATGGAGAGAAGGGAGCCAAAAATAATACCAAGTTTGTAAACTCAGGTGATGACTTAGGGAAGTTCTGAAGAGGGCTAGGGGTCCTTTTGATTGGCTGCTTCTCCTCAGAATCTCTGTTTTAAAGGATCAGGTCAACCTTGTCTTCATTCCTCAGTCCTTATGCCAATTCAAAGTTCATGTCTTGTGTTCCTAACTAGAATACCAGAATCTGAAAGGCAGGCAGCAAGTCATACTCCCATGTGTCCAGTGTCTTTTAGCACAGTGCTAAAGATAGAATGGCAATTCAAATCTCTATTGTTTATTCAACTATGAGAATAGGAAAACTGAAGCAAATAATATCTCAAGGAACCCGTTTAAAAATAATTTCAATGAAAGAGATGTTCTGTAAAACTTATGTACTGTTTAATAACCATTTTATAGTTGCCTAATAGTTACTTACATCCTAGAAAAGAGTAAAATCAAATGACAGGACAGAAAAGTTCTTTTCACCCCAAGTTCCTTCCCACTATCAAAACCAAATTGTACTTACACCGTTTTTCTTCATTATATGAAGGCACAATAATGGATAACTGCTTAGTTGGTGAGTCATGTATAGTAGGTAAAGTTTCCTTCTTGCCAGCTGCATTTAAAAAGAAACTCTCTTCCTTGTGCCAGCAAATGTCTGGAATTTTGGTAGTGGATAGAAATGCAACAAAAAAAAGCTAAAAATAGAATAAAAACATATAGTTAAATACATTCTGGTCTTTCCTTGTTAAGTTTGGTACAGTTAAAACAAAGTTTCCATAATCCATTTTTATAGAATATGGCTACACAATTCTGGTATTCTGTTGGGATGTATAAAACTGAAATAAAGACTAGCCTTCACTCTGGGATTCTTTAATAGTGATAACAACAACAGTAATAATCATTAACATCTATAGAGTGCTTTACTACTTTCAAAGTGTTTTACAAATATTACTTTATCCTCACAACCCTAGATGGTAGGTTCTACCATTATCTCCATTTTATAGATGAGGAAACAGAGGCAGTCAGAATTAAATTACTTTTCCAAGGTGACAAAGCTAGGAAGCATATAACTGAACCTAGGTCTTTCTGATCCAGAGCTCTATCCATTGTACCTTCTAGCTGCAGAGGAAATTATGGAGACCCCAATGCGTTGCCCAAAAAGGATTTAGATATAATGCTGCTGACCCCATCCAAAAGAACTGCTCTTGATGGTTCCCTTTTCCCTTTGGCCACTACTACTGCTGTCCTTCTCTTACTTCCAGCCCCAAAATGCCATCTTTTAGTTCTAAGTCTCTTACCTGGAAATGTCTACAGGACTTACTCTTCTTTCCTCACTTTTTTACTTCTACTCTTTACCAACGACCAGGTTCAAAGAACACTTGTAATCCTTCCACCATCATTTTCCCAGGCTCCCAAGTTTTCCACCTGGGAGTCACTTTGACTTTCCTCTGCCTCTTATTCACATACAGGATTAGTTGGCTAGTCCCCTCATTTCTACTTCCACATTATTTCTTACATTTGGCCCTTCCTCTACTCTACTGTAACCACCCTAACTCAGGTACTCTCTCCTTGATTAAATTATTGTAACTGATTCCTAACTGGTCTTCTCATAATCAGTCAAACCACTTTCTAATCCATCTTCCACACCACTGCCGAAGTGACCTAATGCTATGCTATGACTACTATAACACTCCTATGTTTAAACTTTAAAAAAAGGCCTGAGTGGCTCCCTTCGCTGGCTCCTCTACCTTTCCAATCACATCTCATATCACTTTTCTTCATGTATTCTATGGATGGAACTACTTTTGTGTCCTTGCTCATGCCACCTCCATACTTGGAATAGGCTTCTGTCCCTCCTCTGACCATATCCATCTGTTGAAACACTTCACCTTCCTTTAATATCTAACTTTTCAGATGTCATCTTCTCTCTGAAGTCTTCCCTGATTACTGTCCTGCTCTCCCTCCTCAAAATTTTTCTGGTCCTTTGCTTAGACATAATCTTTGTACTTATCTACTCTAACTTACTCTTGCAGGATTTTTGTTTATTCTTCCACCCACTCAGATACTTGGCTCCCTGAAAGAAGGCAGCTCTGGGTCACATTTCTTTTTTGCATGCCCAGAGTTCAGCAGAGTACACATAGTAGAGACTCAATAGATTTACTGAACTGAATTTACTGAATCCCTTCGAGTAACTGTCTCTTTACTCAAGTTTCCACATTTTGTTACTGGCACTATCATACTTTCTAAGCACCTAGGCTTGAAACCTTCAGCTATTTTTTTTTATTATTTCCTCTCCTTTCTTTTCTCAGTCTTCATCCTTCTTGGCTTCTCTGGAACATATCCTACTGCTGACCACCCCTTCTGGGATAGCTGGAAATACCTTCCTATCTGGGCTTCTGTGATGTTCCCTGTTTATACTGCTACCCATCACTACTCTTACTTAGTCTCCTTTGCTGGACTGTCATTCATGTCCCTCTTTCTACCTGTGGGTACACACAAAGACCCTGTCATAGGGTCTCCTCTCTTCTCTCTCAATAATTTAATCAGCTTCCATGGTTTCAATTAACCAATTCTGTGCAGGTGACTTTCAGATTTCTATTTTCATCCTCAGTCTCTCTCCTGGTCCCACAATACCAACAGCCTCCTGGACAATTCAAACTAGATGACTATAGGTATCTCAAAGTCAGCATGTCCAAATTAAAACTCACTACTTTTCTCTCTCTTCCTCCCACCCCAACTAACCTCTCTTTTGAACTTCACTATTTCTGTCAAAAGCACCATCATCCTTGTAACACAGGGCCATCCTTGATTCCTCTCTCTCCCTTCCCACTCTGACGTAGTTAGTTTAATTTTGTCTTTTCTACATCTAACATTTCTGGCACCTGTTCCATGCTTTCTACTTCCATCTTCATGCCCTTATTACTTCTTGTCTGGACTTTTGCAGTAGCTTCCTAACTGGAATTCCTGGTTCCAGTTTTTCTTTTATTCAATTCAGCCTCCACATTTATTTCCAAAATAATGTTCCTAAAATATAGATCTGACCATATCACTCTCCTACTCAAGATTCTTCAACAGTTCTCTATTGCCTTAGATTAAAATGTAAACTTCTCAGCTTGTCATTTAACGCCATTCATTTGACTTTAGACTATATTTCTCATATAATTTCTCCTTACATACTCTACCGCGTAGCAAAAGTGGCCTACTTGCTGTTCCTCATACATAACATTCCAATTCTCATCTCCATGTCTTTGCACACCATATCCCTTCATACTTGGGAATGTATTCTCCCCTCCACTTCCATCTAGTGGCACCTAGACATTTAACCTAAGTCCCTGAGGCCTAAGGATGCTAAGTGACTTGCCAAGTATCAAAAGTGAAATCTGAAACCAGAAGGTCTTTCCATGGTGTACGCTGTTGCCTTGACTGCCTGGATAACAACTGATTCATGACTTTAGACCACAATCCCACTACCTACCATGATGATGTACACAGAATGGTTGCTTTGCTGAATCAATCAACTTTGTCTAGATTCGTTTGATTAAGAAATAAAGACCTAAATATCAAATACTGTTTGTATAGCTTTAAGGTTTATCCATTTAATCTATACAACTTATTATATAGACTGAATGTAAGTTCCCAATTGGATATAAGATCCTTGATAAAAGAGTCATAAGTAGAGATTCTTGAACTGGAATAAATTCAGCTAAAGTATGAGCACTCCTGTGTATAACTGAAGTAAACTGAAGACAGATCATGGGAATTGAGGTGGAAGAACTGGGGAGTCATGTGGGGTTGAGTTGGAATGAAGAGGTCTATGAGCCAGGCACTGAACTTACTAGGGAGAAGGAAGAACGACTTGGGAGTTCCAGAGAGGTCAGCCGCAAGGAAAAGACATGATAGAATGAACCTTAAAGGAAAAAGAGCTACCTGTTGAGAGACAATGGAAGTAAGAATACTAGGAAACAAGGAATATGCCAATTCTTCCTCCTGGCCTTGTATATCTGGGGTTGTGACATAAAATGTCACAGCCAGATTTGGAAAGCGTTTCAGAAAATGCAGCATCTTATGGAGCAAGCTAGGTTTTAATGAACAACACAACACAGAAGCAATATGAGAAGATATCTAGGGGAAAAAAGGAAGGTAGTTGTTTGAATGAAGGGGTCAGATATGACATATGTTGTAAAGGCAGAAAAGGCAAGTTTGGAAACTGACTAGATATGTGGGGTCTAGGCAAGTAAGGGGGAAAGGATGATGCCAAGATTATGAAGCTGAGAAACCATAAGGATGGTACCTTTAAATTAAATAAGGAAGACTGTAAGAGAGAAATGTTTACGGGGAAAGTTATTGAGTTCAGTTTTAAACATGTCAAACTTAACATTCTGGGGCATTTAGTTAGTCTGTGTCCAGTCCAGAGTGCATATTCTCGCAGGTGTATGGTGCATCATGTTCCCCAAGACTAGTAATGCTACCACTCCCTTATCTTCTCCTGGTCCCACCTGCCTTTCTCAATCACGAATAGGAGGATCCCTAGCAGCAGGAGACAGAGAGGACAGAACTCTTCTCTTGTAACCAATCTCTGTTCCTTCACTGTTTTCCTGGGCCCCTTCCTTAGGGGAAATGGGCCTCCTGAGAACTTTGAGGAAGGAAAAAGTGGTGTCTCCCTAGATGTTATTAGCTGAGGCAATACCATGGTTTTTCTGCTCCAGTTATTATTAAAGCTCTACAATTTGTTTTCTTAGGACACAGCACACATAGTACACATGATTCTTACTAAGTGCTTGTTGAATTTCATTCTTAAATGTTTGACAATTTCAATTTTTGGAGTGGGGCAAATGCTAGATTCTTCCTAGCTCCAAAATAGATATGGCTAAACTATCCAGAAAAAGTTAGTACTGCCTAATTCGACAAAATGATCTGCTAGAATTCATCTCTTACCCAGATACAAGTCCCAAGATACTAAGACAATAATTATGTACATTGCTTCATGGAGTGAGGAAATCTTCCAGTTACACTGGAAGGGGAGAGCTTATAAGTCCAAGTTGCTAGCATTTACTAAACACACTGCCTAGAATATTATTCTTTAGGAAGATTCAGTTCTGTACCATCTATTACACAAAAATGGGCCAAAATTTTCTTTTAAAATTCTTCCTAATTCATTAGAAGTATCTATTCTACCAGAGTAGGGAGTACAAAGATTAAACTTGTAACAATGAGATCAGGGGTCTCTATAAGGGGATAGCATAACTCCAAACATATAGGATAGTCTAAATGCACCCCTACCTCTTGCTTCCAACTGCGATTATCTTCATTCATTCATTCATTCATCTCCCTTAGCACCTGAGCACTTTTTCTTATGCTCGTTTATTCATTCACTTACTCATCTCTCCTTCAGTTAATACTAAGGGGTTACTTCTGGCACTGCCTTGCCACCACCACTTTCCCTGGGCAATGTGGAGAAATGACTGGAGCACGTGGCCCAAGAATAAGGAGGAAATATCTCCGGGTCCCAGTATCCAGAACAGAGGGTGTGATGAGAAGACTGGAGAGAAGTGAGACAGTAAGGTGGGGTGCAAAGAGCACCGATCTGGAGGCAAAGAAACTGGATTCTGATTCTGGGTCTGAAAAACAATTAGACTTTGAGTCTTAAGGGACTTCCTCAGTTTTCCTATTTGTAAAATGACCTCTTGGGTCCCTTCCAGTTCTAAATCTACGGCCTAGGGGGAGGACTAGAGGACAGGGATGCTCGCCTGGCTGGGAGAGCTGGAGACAAGGAAGGGCCTGGGAGGGAGACACTAAGGCAGGGTTGCCAGGGCCTGGAGCCCGGGAGCGGGATCGTCCTCGGGGAAGGCGGGCCCGCTGGCCCGGGGTCCCGGATCCCTCCCCCTCCTCACCAGGATCAACGCCGCGGCCACCAACGCCACGACGAGCACCGCCAGCTGCTCCAGTAAGGGCACCATCCTCCATCCCCAGGGCCGAAAGCTTCCCTTGATCTGGCCCTATCCCGCACCTACACCTAAGCGGAAACGCCGACAGCTCGGCCGCTACGGCTGCAGCCGCGCCCCGCCTCCAGCGTCCGGAGGTTCCCGGCCCGCTCCCACAGCGCCGCCTACCGGCAACGCGCCCCTGCGAGCCTCGCTTTGACAGTCTAGCTCCCACTGCGCATGTGCAGCCTGAGCCTCTTGCCCCGCCCCGCGGAAGCGTTTCCAGTCCTAGGCGCATCCTATGAAATCTTCGCTCGGGGCCCCTCCTGAGGTTTGGTCTGTAGGCTCTTTTTTTTTCAAGATACTGAACTCTCCTGGGGGTGAGGGGGAGGGATTCATCCCATTTTTCTGTCAGACCTGTGTCTCCGAGCCCACTGCCAGGTCGCTGGTTGTACCTCGTCTCACTCTCAGGAACAAGCTCTCGGAGAGATGGATATTTTGGTCTATCTCCGAAGGACTTGAATAAATTTAAGTGGTGCTTTTATATGGTGTATAATGGGTTACCTGTAAAAGCAAGCAAACCAAAAGCGTGCTAGTGTTGGCAGTCACCTAGTCGGCGGAGGGTGCATCTTCGGTAATGGCAGACCACCTTCTCCGGTGCCCGCGGCCGACATACACACCTGGGTGAAGAAAACCTCCCCATCTACCTCGAAAGAAAGGGCAGAGCAGGGGGCAAAGGCACACTGAGACACGGGCCAAATGAACGACTGCACTGGGCCCCGCCAAGTGCTCGATGCCTCCTTCATTCTGCAGACCAAAAGTTGCCTCCAGCTCCCGCCCTGGGGCCCGGGCAAACCACGCCCCGGTGCGCCCCCAACAAACCCCGAATGGGGGCAGCGCTGGAGTGATGCCACCTTAGCCTGATTTCCCCGAGTCGGTGTTCTGCATTTCTCCAAACGGAGATTCGCTAAAATTCAAAACCAAAGAAAATCAGAGAGATGCCATCACTTCGCTCAGTGCCAGGCCACCAAGCCAGCAGCTGGTCGTCTGTCGCCCGCCCCTGCCATCCCAGTCCCGGGGCCGACAGGGCTGCCGAACTCCGTGTCGAAAGTGCGGAGGCGGAGCGGGAGCCGGAGGAGGAGGGCGGCCTGCGGACGCCGGGAAACACGTGGGACACGTCGAACATGGCGGCTGGATTCAAGTGAGTCTCCCCGGGGGACTCCACCGGGAGGGGTGGCGGGAAATGCAGAGGGCTGGGCCTCCTGGGGTGGAGGCGGCAGAGGGAGAGCTGTGCCCCGCGGCCTGCCCAAGTGGGCCGTCCGCAGCCTTCTGTGCCCCGGGATCCCCGCTATTTCTGTCCCCATGGACCCCGCTTCCCCTTCCCGGAATGGGGTGTCTAGGGGAGGCAGTCGGGTTTTAGGGCCATCAGCTGTGCAGGGTAACCTGGCCCTCTGCGCCTCTGGCCTGAGAAGAGTCGATCGAGACTCCTCAAGTGGCATGGGCCCGTGCCGTCAGCACAGTGGGCAGGGGGGCTCCCAGCCCAACCGGAGTCTTTACAGCGCTTCCTTCCCGGGAACCCCCGTACTTGTTGCTGCAGCTGCCAGTAAGTTCTATCTGATCCTAGATGGGCTGGACATGTGGTATAAATAAAAATGTTACAGGATTTGCTTCTTTTACTACAGTTAAAAAGTCCAGCTCTAAATAAAACTGTTGGCCAAATCTGGAAATGTTTAAAGAAACAAAGCTGGCGCCCCAGAAAAAAGGTGCAATGGAGCAGAAACTGCACGGGGACCCCTTAAAAATAAAGATGTTAAGAATGTGTGATGGATCGATTGTTTAATGATCTACAGATTTACAGGCACCCCTTGTTAATAATGTCAGAATGAGCTGGACTAAATAACTTGAAATATGTTTGCTTTAGTATTCTTGCGAATCTGTTAAAGTAAGTTTTATTTTTAACCATTTATTTCAGAACAGTGGAACCACTGGAATATTATAGGAGATTTTTGGTAAGTAAAAGCAACTGGGTACATTTAGAACTTTACGCTTAGAATTGGAAGAGACCTGAGTTATTTGGTTCAGTCCCCTCATTTTTCAGATGACAAAACTGAGGCCTAGATTGAGTGACTTGTCAGGGTCTTACAGGGTTAATGGTAGAGCCAAGAATTAAACCCTGCCTCTTCTTATATGTCTTGTGTTTATTACATTGTTTAGTTCAAACTAGATTTCAACCAAGCCTTTCTATGGTTCACACAACAGATGTAGAGAAGTATAACTGAATGAATGATATACCTGTAGGACTATTGAGGTAAATATATTTGTGAATCATGTTTATTTATTTAGAAAGAGAATTGCCGTCCAGATGGAAGGGAGCTTGGGGAATTCAGGACCACTACTGTCAATATAGGTAAGAGTATTCAGTGTTATGAAAAAGAAAGTAAATGCTCTAATACAAAACAACTTTATGTGTAATGCTTGTTTGGAAACCGGTGATAAATTCTTGATTTTTTTTAATGTTTTTTTTTTAACAGATATATTTTGTTCCTATTTACCCATCATAAATTGTTTACATAGGCTTAAGTATATGAGTTATTTATGAAAGGCTAGGTGGAGTAAGAAGTGCTGTTGAAATCATGGTTCTCTTATGAATAATAAACCACCTCTTATTTTAACAAATGTAGCTACAATAAAAATTTCTATATGGAATATTACTAAGCCCCAGTTTGTTTCCAGCAATATGCAGCAACCAAATTCAATAAAGCAAAGGATTCAAAATATTTTGTAATGAAATTTACTTTAGGATAATCACTTGATTGTGAATTAAAGTAACCTGTGTAAGTACATAGTTTATCTGTAATAAACTTGGCACCTCTTTGTTTGGTGGCTCCCTATTGCCTCTGATATAAATGCAAACTTTTCAGCCTGGCACTTAAAGCCCTTTACATTCTGGCTCCTCTTTACCATTCCAGTCATTTCATATTATTTACCTTTATTCAACTTCATATTCCAGCCAAACTGGCCTACTAGTTTCACCTCAATCTCTACATTTCATCTCTGTGCTTTATGTGTTGCTTCTCCTGCTTTGAATGCATTCTTCCCTCTTTATCTCAGCTCTTCTCAGATGCTGCCTTCTGTGCTATCCTTTCTGATACTCCCCCCTTCTGCTCAAATTGCCTCATATTGTACTTATCAGCATACTAGTTGTATCCCCTCAAAGAATATAGGTTCCTCAAGAACAGGAATTGTTTGGGTTTTGTCTTTATATTCCAGCACCTGGCACAGTATAAACGTTTGTTGAATTAGACTTGACTTTAGGTAGAATTAGACTTTCTGTCCACTGACTAATGAGGCAAACTAGAAACAAAATTTCACTGACTTAACCAGAACCTCCAAATACATGTAAAACCGTGATGAGTTTTTAACCAAATGGACAACAATGTTAAACCTAGTAATAATTACTGGTAAGATGACTTTTGAAATTTTTTTTCTAATAAGTTTTTTAATCTGTTAAACATCAGGTTCAATTACTACTGCAGATGGTTCTGCTTTAGTGAAGTTGGGAAATACAACAGTAATTTGTGGAGTTAAAGCGGTAGGTCTCTTTTTCATTTAATCATCTAAAAGAGTTACCAAATTAGTTTCATTGGTCATTTTTTTTTTTTACCAGACCTTTGATTTCATCAGTGTAGGGAGTTCCTGGTGAGGATACTCTCTCTACTAGTACAGATGGAGTCTTGGAGACTTACCTGGGACACTGACAGGTTAAGTAATGGCCAGGATGACATAGCCAGGATGTGTCAGATGCTGGACTTAAACCCAGGTTTTCCTTACTATCAGGGAAGCTCACTATCCTTTTGCCACAATGCTTCTCATTCCTCTTATTAGATGGTAATGAATTTCTATAACACTGCAGTTGACTGGAAAATCCAGTAGCTTTTTTATCAAGTTCTTGTTTTCATTTCCAAAGAGCAGTTTAAGGATTAATAAGAGAGTTGATTGTAACAAAGACCAGAGTAACAAAGTTCAGTAATGACACACTAATTGTGACATGACTATTCTTTGGATGCATCAAAACTGGAATTCATTTTTAACTTTTCAGATTTTAAAAATTATTTAAGGAATTAAGATTCCTAGGGTAAGCCTGTTGGTAATATGAAATCATAAAAATTATTTTATTTTCAGGCATTTACTTTGTATGGAACATAATGGAAAACCTAAGCTGTTCAAAAGAAAATAGTTTACATAGTAGTGTGTTTATAGAACTGCAATATAAATTTTTCTTTTATAATTTTCCTTTAGTAAAGCAAGGGAAACCTTTTTGTTTTGTTTATAGGAGTTTGCAGCACCCCCAGTAGATTCACTCAATAAAGGTTATATTGGTAAGTTAAAATGTGTTTTTTAAAAATACTAATTAGGTATATCACTTTATTTCAGAGTATTTATAGGCTAAGTCAAATACATTGGAGTAAAGAAAATACTTTCATAAATCTAAAAACTATATATGTATCCCTTCATATATCAAGCAAGGATATTCCCAGAAAGCATTCTGGATAATGCTGTTATCCAGTGGAAAAATCAAGAGAGAAAAATAATGGAGTGGATTTAACCCAACATAACAGATATAACTTTTGTCACATCCTAAAGCCCTCCTTTGGTTAGTCATTTTAGCAAGGAGACAGACTTCTAGGTTCTTGAAGGTAGGTAGCAGAGCACAAACTCTGGACAGGTCTTGTGAGGCTGAAGAAGGCACCTGGTACAAGTGTAGAGAGAGACTGTATGTTTAATTTCCAAGGATTAGCCTGGTTAGCTTTGGAGAGTCTCATCATTGGATTGGCCACAAGATGATAGATTTTTTTTTGTTTTTTGGCATTGTCGTTAAGACTATCTGGTAAGAATTAGAAGGGTTATGATTTATATTGGTAACCATACCAGGCCCATTCAAATATATTACATGAAAATTAAATTCCATTTAGAATGCAGATGGATAACAAGGGATACTTGTGTTTTAATCACACTAATTATTACCATTATTTGTATCTGTAAATTAACTTTTATGGCATAGAGGAGTTCCTCCTGTTTTGAGTCATAGATCAAGAGTTTGCTTTGTTTTCATCTTTTGAAGCAGTCACCTAGCATAGCAGTTCTCAAAATGTTTGGTCTCAGGACCCCTGTACATTCTTAAAAATTGAGGACATTCCCCCCAAAAAAACTTTTATGTGGTTTATGTCTATTGGTATTTATCATATTAGAAATGAAAATGTATTACTGTGAAAATAATTTTGACCTCATGCACCCCCTGAAAGAAGGGAGTAGTTTCTAGACCACATACTTTTGATAACTATTGATCTAGCATAGTAATTAACAGATCTAGGTTTTAAAGTTGTCTTCTCCACTTAAAAACTTCAGCTTGTTCAGTAATGGACATTTGGCTACACTGAACCTCTGAGGTTCATTGTCAATATTACAATGTCTATGTATGGAGAGGGTAGGTATAACATTGTATATCTGTAGTTGCATCAAGAGATTGTTGTGAAGACTATGTTTCTAACAAGACCTGGACAAGTTACAGTTACTGAGACATGCTAAAGATATGACTTACCTTTTTGTTGTTTAGTTGTTTCCATTCATGTCTGACTCTGTAACCTTGGTTGAGGTTTTCTTGGCAAAGATACTGGAGTGGTTTGCCATTCATTTCTCCATCTCCTCTAGGAGATGAGGAACTAAGGCAGACAGAGTTAAGTGACTTGCCCAGGGTCACACAGCTAGTGCATGTCTGAAGCAGAATTTGAGCTCTGGTCTTCCTGACTTCAGGCCCATTACTCTATCCACTGGGCCACCTAGCTGTTCTGTAATGGCAAGTGCCTAAAAGTCTTTATTAAACCGGCAAATCTCCACTTTTTATGAAAGTTTCACCTTGATACTTGAACTCTTAGCAATTATGATTACTTTGCTATTCTTTTATTTTTCACACTTGTTTTAGTTCCTCAGGCAGCAGTGTCTATTTGTTTATCAAGTGCTTTCACATCCATTCTCTTCTGTCTTGTTCTAGTTGGGTATAGTATAACAGTGTGTGTGTGTGTGTGTGTGTGTGTGTGTGTATGTATGTGTATGTACACACACACACACACATATATGATTTACACTTGAGCATGTTTTACAACTATAGTATTATCTGTAGGATGGAATTTAATATGAATGGAGGAAATTTTGAGCCCTATCCAAAGTCTTTATTTCCTGAATGATCACAAATATGTTGTTATGAGGCAGGACCAAGGAACGGGCAGAGGTAGAAATGATAAAGAAGCTAATATGCATATTTGATAAATAGCCTCTTTAACAGAGGCTTATTGATTTATTATAGCCCTGTTCAGAATCAGAGTTGGAAAGGATCACAAAGGTCATCTTTGTGATTGAGCCCTTTACTGATCAAGAATCCCTTCTACAACATCCCCACCAAGTGGTAAGGTTTTTAAGGGAAGGGATTGATCTTTTCATTTTGTCTTTACTCTCCAGTATCTAACTATGCCTTTCTTATGCTTATTAGATTGAATTGGATGACCTATCTCACTGGTGATTTATGTGGAGCTTGTGGACCACTAACCCACCCTCCCCCCACCACTTATGAAATTTATTTTTTAAACTCATATAAGTTTTTTTTACTATTAGATTTCATCTTATATATAGCCAGCCCATAATTTTGGCCTGTTAAGGTCTTTTTTCAGGTTTTGTATATTGTCTAACAGGTTAGCTATTTCAGCATTTGTGTCATCCAAAAATTTTGGTAAATGTGTCAACTATACCTTTGAATCAAAGGTATGAATGTTGACTAGCACAAGACTAAGGACACAATTTTGTGGCATTCAGTTAAGAGATCTCTCTCCAAGTTGACATTGCATTGATCTGTTACTTTCTACTCTTTGAGTTCATTCATCCAGCTTTAATTACATGTAGTGTACTATCATCTTGTCCAAATTTTGTAGCACTTAGCTTTCTGAAATTTTCTTAGGTTCTGACTTAAAATAGTTTGCTGATTTGTCAAGCTGCATTTTAAATGTAATGTTTTAGCAATATTGTGCCTCCTAGTATAATTCTGAGCTAAGGTGGTTTATCTCTATGTTCAGTTTAACTAAGTCTTTGTATATCTTTTGTACCTGTCCACAATGAATCTTTATATTATAGTTAATAACAGTGCATTGCATTTAATAAATGATTCATAAAAACCCTATATTGTGTTACACAAAGCACTTAACATATTACTTCATTTGATCCTCACAACAATATAAGGTAAGTACTTCTTTTATTATATCCATTTTACAGATGAAGAAACTGAGTCTCAGAGGTTAGTGACATGCCCATGATCACATAGCTAGCAGTGTTAGAGGTGGGAGTTTATCTTGGTTTTCTCCTGATTCTAAGTCCAGTACTCTTTCCATTATGCTATTGATACAATCTTCACCTATTTCATAGTGTTAGCAAATCTTTTTTTTTTTATATCCTATCTTTTATATATCGTGTGTGTGTATATATGCGTGCGCGCGCGCACACACACACACACACACACACACACACAAACACAACCTCATATCTTTTATATCCTAAAAACCCTATGAGATAGGTAGGACTTTTGGTTACCCTTATAAACAGAATTGAGGCAGCAAAGTTAAATGAATATCATGGCTGTGAAGTGAGTTAATAGTGGAATTGGCAGATAGATATATTTTTGTTGTGTAAACTGATTTGGTTTTTCTTTATTTCCAGAAATACATTTCTTTATGCTAATATGCATTTCTTATAATTCTGACTTCCCTGCTTTTTCTTGTTAAGAATCAGCACATGCAAAAGTTTTAAAAAGAGCCAGTTGTGAAATTCCAGGTTAAAGGAACTCCTTCTGCTGGAAACACTTGCTTTTGGAGAAGCTAAAAGAACTTGGAGCACTTTTGGGAAAATTAGTACCCTTGAGACAAAATGAAAGCATTGTGGAAGAGTACTTTAAATGTTAGAGAAAGCACCTTTATGTAGACTGATAGGGAACGTAGTTTGAAATGCTTAATTCTCCTGTAACGAGTGCTAAAATTTAGATCAGTCTTCCCCTTCATAGGTCACTGTGGAGCTGATGTGACAAGGACTGTCCTATGCTCTTGCCTTAGTATGGCTCTTAACTAAAACATCCATGGATGAAGTTGATTAGGACAAGAAGAATGCATTTATTCAATCCCTTTGCCTCCTTGCACTTTTTCAAATTGCTTGCTAATTCCCAAGCCATTCTATCAAAGACAGCCTCTTCAGACTCTCAGAGTTGGAAGTGATCTCAAAGGTTATCAAGTTGAACCCATATCTGAGCAGGAATATCTTGGACCACAGGCTCCCTTAAATCACTTTTGTACTTATAAATGACTAATGATTTTCTATTTTTAAAATGTTAAAAGCAGAGTATGCCATTTTGAAAATGTACTGAAAGCAGCATTTAATAAGAAAAGTTTTGGCATGTAATTTCTCTTAAGTTCACAGTTGTAGAGTGGTTCCCCACCCCCCCTTTTTTTAAACAGTTCCAAATGTGGATCTACCACCTCTGTGTTCATCAAGATTTCGGTCTGGACCTCCTGGGGAAGAGGCCCAAGTGGCTAGTCAGTTCATTGCAGATGTGATTGAAAAGTAAGACATTCCAATAATTTAAGTATCAGTGACTTTAAAGTTAATTTTTCCTTGTAATTTACTCTACTTTCTCTCTTTGATCAAGTTCACAGATAATACAGAAGGAAGATTTGTGTATTTCTCATGGAAAGGTAAGAGTAAAGAGGCATAGTGAATGATTTAATATATTTTTTAAAGTACTGTAGATTTTTGTTTTTATCTTGTTTGGGATGAAGTGGGTATGAAATGTAAAGTCTCCACAACCTGATATGTTAAATTTAGGTAGAGTACAATAAAGACATCAATCCTAGAAAATAAACACCATTGAAAAACCTGAGAAGCATACTACTTGTTTAATCTGTTGCTTTTAAATCACCACAGGTACTATTTTAAAACTTTAATCCTAACCCCTCTCTTTTACCACACTCCTGCCCCTTTGCTTTTTTGTGTCAGAGAGATAACCCTAAATTCTTAGAAGCTGAATCTGCAGAATGTATGCTCTTTATGGTCCTTCACCAGCTAATAAGCATAAGTGGAGATGTTCACTAGCAGACATTTGGCCACCAGGCAGTGAGGAACATTTTTTTTGGTCACAGAAATTCACTATATAATACAATTATCCCTTCCACATCAAGGGGATTAGGGGTATGGTGCTCCCATGATCTGGAAAATCTGTGTAAAATTTTTTGGTCCTTCCTAAGTACCAGAGAAGTCTGATTATTTTTTTATGGGATGTTTACTGTCTTATTGTAAAATTTGAGTTAAGTATTTGGTCATATCTCTGTGTCGTCTCCTGGCCTTTGCTTATGACTTGTTGTCTGAGGTTCCTACAACCTTCCCTTCCTCCCTGCCCCCTCTCCCCCTAGCATTCCCATTTCTTATGCTGACCTGCAGTATGTCAAGACTGCAATGGGTTAAGTTATGATGTGGAAGGAATAACTAATCTTATGAAGGCATAGAGGGACTGTGTTTTGTATTGGTGGAAAGCATACCCACACCATTGAAATTATGCATCCTGATTTTTTTTTCTTTTTTGGAGGGGGGGAAGGCAGGGCAATTGGGGTTAAGTGACTTGCTCAAAGTCACTTGGCTTTTAAGTGTTAAGTGTCTGAGGCCAGATTTGAACCCAGTCCTGAGTCCAGGGCCAGTGCTCTATTCATTGTACACCTAGCTACCCCAAAGTACTAAAACACTGATTTTGTACTGAGTGATGAAGTACTGAGTAGTGATTTCTGCAACATTTTTAAAGTTGTCATGTAAAATTATTTCAAATTCCTTTAATATTAAAAAAATAGAACTCCTTCCATCTCAAATTCATAACCCCAAACTGTGTATGTTTGTAGTTTGTTATTGATATTGAACAGTTTACTACTTGGCTTCAGAGATGGCACACTTTTCAGGATCTATCTCTGTTTTTCACTGCTCCTCTTTCTATTGGCTCTGTCCTTTTCCCTGACATCTTAAAAATTTGTGTCTACTGGAGTGTTCCATTCCTGGCTCTTTCCATTCAAAATCTCCTCTGGAAATAAAATTCATTCCTCAGATTTCAATTATGTACCATGTATATGCATGATTCTCAAATTTGTATTCCTACATCCCCATCTCTTACCCTTCAGAATACAACACCCCCGACATGTCCTGTCAGCACCTGCAAGTCTATATTCAACACAAAACATATTCTTCTCCATTACACTTGTTCTTCCTTCCTGTTTCTGTCAGCAGCACCAGCATATACCAAGTCTTCCATGTTTGGAATTTTGGTGTTACCTTTGCAAATTCAGTTGCACAAGCCAAATTGTGAAGGGCTTCAAATGAAAGCTGAGGAGTACTTTATTCTAGAGGCTATAGGAAGCCACAGAAACTTCTTGAATTAGGAAAGTGATATGGTCAGATTTGTGATTTTAATTTTATTTACAAAGTGCTGTGGAGAGTGGATTAAAGAATTGAGAGCCTGGAAGGAGGGAGATTGATTAAGAGCTTATTGTGCAAGTCTGGTAAGAAGTGATGAGGTACTAAGATAGGTATTGGCCATGAGTGGGAAAAGAGGTTGGGAGGCTAGAGATGTTGTAGAGACAGACTTGGCAACTGACTGGATTGAGGACAGGGGTGGGGTTGGAGTCAGCTGTTTGACTCAATATGCATTTTCTCATAGGAACAATGCTACCAAATGATAGTTAAATACACAGGCTAGCCTTCAAAAATCTATTTAACCTATAAAGTACTATGTAACATACTTATGAAGACATAGTATTAGTCTCAGAATCTAATTACTATTACCTAAAACAAGATTTCTGTGGGAAAAGGTTTAGATTCTAAAATTGGGCTAATTTTATTTAAGATATAAAATACCTTGCAAGAGAATTTCTGAGACTAAGTCAAGCACTGGTGATAATGATACTCATTAAGGAAAAATTCATGCAACTTCCATCTCAGATTCAAATTGTATGTTTGTTTTAAACTTATAAATTGCTCTACTACTCTACGTATTCCTCTGAACAGAGAGACAAAATGTGGATGGTAAGCAGTCTCTAGGTTGGATTTGAGATTCCTGCTAAGACAAATTAACTTTACTATAGCTATATCCAGTAAAAGGCTCTTTTCTGTGGAAACTTTCTTTTAGCTTGCATGGGTTCTATATTGTGATCTCATTTGCCTTGACTATGACGGGAACATCTTGGATGCCTGCACATTTGCTTTGTTAGCAGCTTTAAGAAATGGTAAGTGAGATTAGTAACAAAGTTTATAGACTTACCTGAGTGATAGGATTCCAACTGGTAAGTAAACTGACTGGTAATTGAATAATCAAGCATGTGTTGCTGATAAGACATCCTCAGCTACTGCAAACAAATAGTATAATTTGAAGTCACATTTAGCAATGGTATTAACAGAAACATAACTTATTATAGTTATTTGGGTTCTTTTTTATAACTGAAATTGAGTTTTGTTGACTAATAGTAATTCTACTACAGTGACTTAGATACTAGTTTTCTTATACTGTCCCTGTGTTTCGTTTTGCTTTTCTTTGCCTACTAGAAAAAAAAATATTTAGTAAACTTATTTAAAATTGTAAGCCTTTAAGGAAAGGCATTACCCAGGTTTTTTTTAACAACATCTCACATTTATATAGCATTTTAAGACATATAAGACATCTTAAAACCCTTTATAGAGTGGTGGTTATGGTGTTTTAATGTGACTTCAGGAACAGTTAGTTATAAACTAGCTGAGCTGGGATGCAACCCAAGGCTTCTGACTCTTGAATCCATCCACTCAGATCAGAGACACAATCTCCTATGGAAATTTGTCTTAAGACAGGTGGAATGGTTGGTGGCTGGGGGCAACTTGTTTGGAGCTATCTTGTATTCCTTTTCCACCTACTTTGACTTTTCCATACAAGTTCCCTGCTAGGGGAATTTGGCTGTAGGAATACAAGGCTCCCAATAACATACTGACCTCTCTGCTGCTGTAACCTTTGGTTCACTGGGGTGGACTAGTAACATTTACCAGAGTTGGCCTTCCCTATGTATGGTACAGTAAGCTAAATGGAATTAGACAGCTGTCTAAAGCAGATTTAGCTAAACCTATTTAAATCATCAGTAATTGCTTTAATGTATTTAGATTTTGTGAAGAAAGTTCTGTGGGCATAAATTATGCTTAGTTTTGCATAACATTTGTAGTAGTCACATTACTACTTCTACCTCTGCCTTCATGTCTTCTTTTATAGGACAGTTACAAATGAAGAAAGATTCACTATCACAAACTATTTTAATTTTAAGAGAAATTCAGGTATATCTTAGATTGGTTGTTTTTGGTAAAACTTGAGGTGGGAGGAAAGAAAAATTCACTTGGGGATAGCTAGTGAGAGTACACTACAACTCAGATGCCTTTTAGAAACTGTAATAATTATTTGTCTTTTTGCAGTCGAATTGCCTGCAGTTACTATAAATGAAGAAACTGGCTTAGCTGAAGTTAATTTAAAAAAGAAAAGTCACTTGAATATTAGAACACATCCGATCGCCACATCATTTGCTATATTTGATGAGTAAGTTAATAAGGTGGTAGAATTTTTAAAATATACTCGCCCTTTTCTTCTTGGTTTACACTGAGAATTTTCTTTTGGGAAAAACTGCTTCAGTATCACTGTATTTTATCAGTAATTTTTAATCCTTACTGTTTGCAAATATAAAGTTTCCAAGTTACTCTTGATTATTCCTGGCTTATCAGGAGCTGACACTTCTATCATCATGCAAAGTTTTTCATTTTGTCTTCAATATTCAAGTTAGGTGGCACAAGAATCATACATGTTTTACAGGTGAAGCAACAGACTTAGAAAATTTAAGAGTCACCTAAGGTTACAGAGCTTATAAAACACTCCAGAACTAGGACTTAACCCAATTCTGATTCTTCTACAAAATGTCTACAAGGATGATTTCTGTCCACTTCTATTTTTTTGTAATTCTGGAATTTTAAAAAGTTACAATTAGCTGTACCTGTTCTCTTCTGAATATGTTTATTTTGTGTGTTAAAGTTGAGTTGCAAAGAATTAGTATGTCTTGTCTTCTATAGCACTTTACTCATAGTTGACCCTACCGGAGAAGAGGAACATCTGGCAACAGGAACCTTAACAGTCGTAATGGATGAGGAAGGCAAACTGTGTTGTCTACACAAACCAGGCATGTTATTTTACTTCAACTTTAAATATAATGTTAGCTTTAAAAATCATCTGTGTTACCCTTTTCTGTAGGATATGTTCGACAGAAAATTAGCTTAATCAGCATAACACTATGACCTTTTAGAAAAGTGGAATTTTGTTCATTGGGATTTAGTGACTGTCACTGTTTCTTTCCTACTTCAGATTCTTAACAGAACAAGGCCACTTTTAGAATTATCGTATGTAACTTTTTTTGAGACAATACCCTAGTCAGTATCCTAGTCAAGACAATAAAATATTCTTCATTTCCCATGTTATGGTTTTCTGGGTGGTTGTGTTTTGTTTTAAATCAGCATCAATGGGAAAAAGTAAAATAACCAGTATAGTATATAAAATTTCTTTTTAGGTGGAAGTGGGCTAACTGGAGCTAAACTTCAGGACTGTATGAGTCGGGCAGTTACAAGACACAAAGAAGCAAAGAAACTGATGGATGAAGTAATTAAGAGTATGAAACCAAAATAAACAGCCAGCACATATTTTTCAAAATGGATTTGTAAAAATTGTATTTGTTACAGTGCTCACAAATGTTTTATACTAAATAAACAAATATCAATACTACATTTACAAAGTCCTTTTTTCCCCTTAGAATTTCTTAGGCCACCTCCTTATACTATATACAGTATTCCTTAATGGAAAAAAATGCACAGTAAAGTAACTGTTTAAAAGGCTGTGACTTAAGAAAACCAACCCTAATTTGTTAGATGAACTCCCTAGTTTGTAACATTTCAGGGTTGGGTTCCCATATTAAGTTGGTACTTCTGCCCCCACTCTAGCCATGTAAAATACTGACACTTAAAAAAACCAACAAAACAAAAGCAAGTGAAATAAAAACCCAGGAGAACCCTTTGATTCGATGCTCTTTTTTTTGAAGAGAAAAAAAACAACAAAAAAAAAACAACCCTAAATTCATGACTCAGAATTTTGGAGTGGTTGGCGTGCCTCTCTTCAGTTTACTTTTTGACTGGCTGCCTGTATGCTGATGCCGATGGAGCTGAGCTGTTTGTGCTGCTGCTGCTGCTGCCATAGCCATTTGATGCTGTAAGAATCGCAACTGCTGCCAGAGGGGGAAGGAAAAAAATCAAGTTATGTTAAATTTAGGTAGGTATGGACAGGTGCTTTTCTTGAGAGAGAATGATGGAAAACAACAAAACTTGAAAGTGAGAAAGCACCATAATAACAAAAGGGGGACTGTACCACATTGAGACAATGCACAGTCAAGCAGCACCAGTGGCACGGAAGCCTGCTGAGGGCCTTTTTAAGATCATGGGTCAACTTTAAATTGTTTTGTTATTTTGCCCTGTCAGTCTTTACTGTAGTAACTCAGCAACTTCAGTGACCAACATGGTTCATGGGAGTTTGTAACAATATAAATATTTACATCTCAAGTTTCAAGTTCCTTTTCCTTTCTATATTATTTATACTAAAATAATGAAAAACACCAGAAGTTATGACATTTAGTAGTATGAACACCGCTATATATTTTCTGCACTATAATGTCAAAAATAGTTGGCACTTAAGCACTGTCTGATTTTGAAATCATAATGGCAATTGGGAAGAACTGGTAATGTGCCACCAGGACTCCTTAAATGATGAATCAGGAAAAGATAAATGTCTAAAATGTTAAGCATTCAAGTTGAATGACCAGTCTCTGTTGGAACTTCAGATGCTAAATTTACTAATAACTTTACTGAATATTATAGTGCATAAAAGAATTAAGAGAGAACTAAACCAAAGTATTAGGGGGTACTTTGGGAGCTTAGAATTGTATTTTTTAAAAAAATGCAATCAGAGTGAAGTTGCTGGATTACTTGTATCTGTTGCTGCTGCTGTTGAAAGGCAGAGGAGAGCTGGAATCTCTGCTGAGGAAGGCTTTGCTCAGGTCTGTTCTCGGCAGAGCCAAGCTGAGACAACACTACAGAAAGGAGAAGGGGAAAGCAGGCCAGTCAAAAAGGTTTGAAGGTTATCAGAGTTAGAAAAGGGCAACACAGAAAATGGGATAATAGAAAGGCTGTCAGTATGATTAATCCTAAATATGAAATCACAAACATTTCAGAATAAAGTAGTCACTTGTTAGTTGGTGCATGCAATTAGGTTATAAAGCTTTGTGGACATGCAACAAGTTTTCCTACAGGACTTTAATATATGTTCTTAAGGATTTTTTCTTTGGGGGGGGGGCGGATAGAGGTAGAAGGGGAACTCAATGAAGTTTGGAGTGAAATCTTGCTGTTTATTTTGGAAGGTGTTTTTCCAGTATCAAAAACTGCTATACATAAAAGTAAAAAGTATAGGTTACCAATGTTTCCCAGGAGCAGAAAGACAGCCTAAATAATAAAATTTATAGAAGCCAAATGAATGTTTCAAGACAAAAGCTTATGCTGAAGTTCACATTTTAACAAAATTTGATCAACATATACAATTTGATAAAAGTACAGAATTTGAGCTGGAAAGAACCTTAGTAATTATTTAATCCAATCCCCTCAATTTGCAAGGTAGGTAACTTAAGGCCCAGAGAACTTAAGTAATTTTTATCCAAAGTCACATGCTTGTTAGTGACAGAGCCAGAACTAGAACCCCAACACATGATTTGCAATTCATTGCTCTTTCCACTAAACCATTTTGTAGGTATTATCATACCTCTATGACAATTCAAATCTAGGAATAACAATTACCAATTGCTTATTTTCAAGAGTTTAGTCCTTCCATCTATTAAATGGTACCTAAGTTCACATATTTGGAGTTTCATTATGTGGGGATAGGGTGGGGAATGGGACATGTAAAGGGATTCCTAAAATCTAGTTACCTTTTAAATGTGTTCCAGGTAACAACTATCCCCCTAGCATCTGACCTATACAATATGGACTATCTTAATTGTAGTTTTTGCAATTCAATTTACATTTCTAATGAATTATTTCACATAGATAAAGAGCCGTAAAAGACTTTAGCTGTCCTTCTAGTCCAATACCTATACTTTACAGATGAGGAACTAAAGCAGAGTGGTTAATTTATCCAATAGACTGTGGGTATGCAAACTGACAGGAAAAAAGAAAAGATAAAATACAGAAAAAGATGCATTCTGAATTAAGTAAATAATGTGCACAATTACTGATAAACATTTTAAATAGACATTTACTAATTCCCTAATTAACTTAGTAACTGTGCAGAACTGTAACTGGAACATAACATGCGGAAAAACTACAGTTAGTAATCTGTGGAGGGCCAGGCAATTCTAATTGATCAACTACAACTGAATGTAATGAAAAACTAAAAAGGGGCCTCAACTGACAGATCTCAAGAGTTCACACATTAAGACCAACTCTACTTTCTACTTTAAGTCCCCAGTTATCATCTGCCTGGAAAGGAAAAGAAAAAAATAATTCAAAAGGTGAAATAAAAATGACAAGCGAATTTTGGATTTAGTACTTTTTGCTTAAAAACCCAGCATAAGTTGAGCAGAGACATACCAGCTGCCTGGGACTGCATAAAGCTCCCAACTCCAGTCAGGTTAATAACAGCAGCTTGTTGAGCAGATAAGGCCTGATCTTGACTGGCTGTACCTGGTTCAGAACTCTGACCAAAAAAAAAAAAAAGAGGCAGTACTGAACTCCATGTTGTCAAGGAAGAGACACAATGAAAAAACAATGTTAACTTCTTTGATAGTTATAAGAAAAATCCTCTAAATACCATGATAAAAACTTTTCCCTTTAAAAAGGATATTTACAAAGTTACATTAGGCTTAAGTTTTAGGGAAAAACAAAATGGTGCAGAACATCAGGATTTAAAGCTGCCTAGCAAATTGGCAGTCACTTATTAGAGGAATCAACAACATAATTTTATACAATTCAGACTTCAAAGTTATATGAAATCCTCACTCAGTCAAGGGCTAGTACCCCATTTTAAATAGTAGCAAAGGCCACCAGAGTTCCAGAAACCACTGAGGTTTGGGTAAATCTGACTGTTTTAACTAAGGAGATCACTTTGAGTTACTTTAATAATCCCTCACCACAAGAAACACATTGCCACTATCACTGAAGTTATTGTACCTTTTGGAAACAGATATTTTCAATCAGCCAGAGTTGGCAAAGTTGAAAAATATAAAATACTGAGTCTACATAAAGCTCAGGAAGTCTACAGTGTGTATAATAATCCAGTGATAAAGGAGGCTGAGAACTGGCTAATGATATGGATGCAAATCTTGTGAAGAACTCAATTGGGTATATTACTAGGGTGAGACAGGATACAAGAATGAATATAAACCAGAGAGAAGTGTCATATTAGTAGGGTATGGCCAATTTTATCTTCTTTTAATTTGGCTTTTTTTTTTTTTTTTGGAGGGCAATTGGGGTTAAGTAACTTGCCCAAGGTCACACGGCTAGGTTTTTCTTTGTGTGTGCGTTAAGTGTCTGAGGCCGGATCTGAACTCAGGTCCTTCTGACTCCAGGGCTGACGCTCTACTCACTGCGCCACCTAGCCGCCCCGATCACTTTCTTCTTATCCTGACTGCATTAATGTTATCTGTCCAAAAGCTTTTTAGCTTCATGTGATCAACGTTACTGAATTTATCTTTTGGATTTGTCTCTATCTCTTGTTTGGTTAAGAATATATCTCCTACAAATAGCTGTGAGAGGTGTATGATCAGCTTCTCTTCTGGTTTTTTAAAGTATAATCTTTAATAAATTTTATCATGCAGCTAAACTCTTGCTTTTAGTTATTTAGCTAAAGTATTTCAAATTATGGCAAATCTCCAAAAGGCCTGATGAAAACAGAAAAGCTTCAAGGAAAAACACTTTCTTTAAAAGGATAAGCATATTCAAGACAGAGCAAAGTAAAAGACATGGAATTCAATCCTGCATTTGCAGTGGACTGAAGGACAACTTAATGATGGCAATAGCTTTACACTTTGAGAAGTGCTGTAATTTCTGTTGTCTCATTTAATTTTCAAAACAACCTGGTGAAGTATCTAGTTCAAGTATTATTATTCCTACAAGTTATACAGCTAGGAAACCATTAAGTAGGACTCAAACCCAAGACTCTGACTTCCTACCATACCACTCCACCTTATCTTGCCAGAACTAGGCCTTCAAACCATGCTATACCCATATTACCCCCACCTCATTTCTGGCTCTTCTTGTGTTGTCTTCTCCCATTAAGATACAAGCTCTTTGAAAATGGGACTTGTCTTGCATGCTTGTATTTGGTACCCTCCAGTGTCTGACACATAGTAAGTCCTTAATAATAAATCTTTGGGGGTAGCTAGGATGGCACAGTAGAGTGCCAGGTCTAGAGTCTGGAAGATTCATCTGAGCTCAAATCTGGTCTCACATACTAGTTGTGTGATCCTGGGCAATTCACTTAATCCTGTTTGTTCAGGTTCTTCATCTGTAAAATGAGGTAGAGAAGGAAATGGCAAACTACTCTAGCATCTTTGCCAAGAAAATCCCAAATGGGGTCACAAAGAGTCAGATATGACTGAAACAACTGAACAACAAAAAGATCAGTACAAGTCTAGGTTAAGATCTTAGACTCTGTATGAATCCCTAGGAATGATCATGTTAGGATAATCAATGTACTCCTGAGCCGTGTCTTTTGGAAAGTGGTATGACCCACCCATGCCTGATTTCATTCTTTGAATACATTTTATATTTATTCATTTATACACCAGTTTTTTCCCCATAGGATGTAGTTTGTTGAGGGCAGATACAGTTTCATTTTTTTATCTTTGGCTAGCACTGTTTGGTACTTAATAGATATCTAATAAATGCTCATTGACTTTTGGTTAAAACTCATGCTCCAAAAAATCTTGCCCCATTGTATTAATCTAATCCAAAAGGTATAACAAATTCCTTACTCTTCATATTTTAATAATGTGCCAATAATCTTTTGAGTATATATACATATATATATGTATGTATATATGTGGAAGAAGTACTTATCAATGTAGTTTAAGAAGAATTTAGCATCGATGCAGAACTGAAAGTGAGAAAATGCCATTCCCCAAAGGTCAAAGAATAAGAAAAGGCAATTTTCAAAGGAAAAAAATCCAAACTATCAATAACCAAATGGGAAAAAAAATATTAATTTTTAGGTTCTCCTGACTGGCAGATGAAAAAGAGGAAAACGACAAATTGCTAAGAGCAAAAAGCTACACTAGTGCAATGCTGGTGGAACTGTGAATTGGTTGGGTCATTCTGCAAAAGTAGACTGGAACTCTGTCCCAAAACTTATTGTGCATATCCTCTGACCCATCTATACCACTAACAGACATCTCCCAAAGAAATCAAATAAAGGAAAGGGCGGCTAGGTGGTGCAGTGAGTAGAGCGTGGGCCCTGGGGTCAGAAGGACTTGAGTTTGGATCTGGCCTCAGACACTTAATGCACACACAAACAAAAACCTAGCCGTGTGACCTTGGACAAGTTACTTAACCCCAATTGCGGTCCAAAAAAAAAAAAAAAAGAAATCAAATAAAGAAGAAAAGGACCTAATGTACAAAAAAATATTCATGGCTGTTTTTTAAGGAGCCAAAAACTGGAAGCTAAGGGGCTATCTTCCTATTATGGAATGGTTAAACAAACTGTGGTATGTGAATGAAATGTACTACTACTATAAGAAATGACAAAAGGGATAGATTCAGAGGAAACTGGAGAGACTTCTATGAATTGAAGCAAAATGAAGCAAGCAAAAGTCAGCGAATAATTTGTATCACAACAATAACATAACAAAAAACAATTCTGAAAGACTGCTAGAATTCTAATTAACACAAGAATAAACCACAAGTCCTGAAGACTGAAAATGAAATATACCACATTATCTCCTGCCAGTGAGGTGATGAGTGTAGAATGCAGAGATAAACATTTTTAGACATGGCCAGTTTGGGAACAATGCATGTTTACGATAAGGATTTAAAAAATTTTTGTTTTGGTTCAGTGGAGGGAAGGTTGTAGGGCAGAAAAGGGGGAGGGGTGGATTATAAATAAATGCAAAAATAAATTTATTATTATTATTATTATTTTTGCTTTTTGGAGGGCAGTTGGGATTAAGTGATTTGCCCAAAGTCACATGGCTAGTTTTTGTGTTACGTGTCTGAGGCCGGATTTGAACTCAGGTCCTCCTGACTCCAGGGCTCATGGTCTATTCACTGCACCACCTAGCCGCCCCTTAAATTTATTATTTTCAAAAAAAATTAAATTGAAAATCAAAACAATTTACTCCATTAAATCAAAACTCCTCCCTCTGTCCCTCTACTTTATAGGGCATGTCATACTGTGATTGTATAGTACTTTATAACTTAAATCAGACATTATTATTGTTGTAAGTACAATAAATCTTGGTCTTGCACAAGAACAAAGAGATTGTGTATACCTGTTCTGGTTGCTGAGGACTAGAAGTTGTAGGGGGCTGAGACTGTTGCTGTGGAGAAAAGGGAGAAAGCTGCTGTTGCTGTTGCTGCTGCTGCTGCTGGAGTGGATTGAAAATGAGTGAACCACCTGGAAGCTGTTAAGGAATTTTCAAATTGTTAATTGGTTAAATTCACATTGTTTTCATATAATGTTGAAGTGAACTTTTGGTATCTGAATGGTTGGATTTTAGGTTTAGAATTGGAAGGGGCCTCAGAAGGCATCTAGTCCCACCCCCTGGCTACTCAGATGAGAAAACTGAGGCCCAGGGAGGTTAAATGACATGTCCAAAGTCATGGAGACACTGCAAATCTCAAAAATGCTCCAAATTCCAGTCGGTGCTCAATCTACTCTATCAAAATATGAACCACACAGCCCTGGCAACCTGTCTGGACAATTTCTAAAAATGAAAAGCCATTTATTAAGCACTTATTATTGCAATCATCGGGGATACAAGAAAAAGAAGACAGTCCCTGTTCTCAAGGAACTCACACTCTAACTGGGGAAGACAACACACAGAAGAATTCAGCTGCAAGAGAACAGGATGTAAGCACTAAAGGTATGATTACAACCCACAGGCATTACGGGGATGTCTGCCTCAAATGAGCAGCCAGCCCATTACCTCTGGGCAAGGGAAGGGAGTTTAAAGGTCAGAAGGGAGAGGGAATTCTGGATTCCTGATGGTTTGCTCATTGTCCAGAATGGAGGCAAATCTTTTGAATGTTTAATACAATTAAAAGGTAAATGTCAGTGTTCTTTTTATAGACAAATATTTCATTTTTACATATGATCAATTACTACCCAAGTACCTCAGGGTAAAGTCCTTTGTTATTTCTTGTTTGTTTCTTTTTACCTTCAAGTTCACCTCCCTCACATCTTAGACAACAATGCCATCCTAAAAACTTTCTAGTGGCTGAGAATCTTATAAAAATCAGACAAGTCTCTGAACCCCTACTTCTCTGGGCCAGCTGACTTGAACTTTACCAAAGAAAAACTCAGCCCCTTAGCTTCCAGTTTTTGGCTCCTTCTTAAAAAACAGCCATGAACATTTTTTGTACATTAGATCCTTTTCTTCTTTATTTGATTTCTTTGGGAGATGTCTGTTAGTGGTATAGATGGGTCAGAGGATATGCACAGTAAGTTTTGGGACAGAGTTCCAATCTACTTTTGCAGAATGGCCCAACCAATTCACAGTTCCACCAGCATTGCACTAGTGTAGCTTTTTGCTCTTAGCAATTTGTCATTTTCCTCTTTTTCATCTGCCAGTCAGGTGAAACTAAAAATTAATTTTTTTTATGAAAAGCTAAAGACCATTTACAAAGAATACACTCAGCTCTGACTGCCCACATTTTGTTTTAATAATTTTCTTTGTCCAATTAAAAAAAAAGTCATCATTGTTCATATCTCTGGGATGAGGAAACCCTACCAATGCAGGTTTACCTAGACTACTGAGAAATTAAGTAATTTGCCCAAATGCACAGAGGCATTTATTAATTTCCTAGGTTTTCCTGCCTCCAAATTTGATTTTGCATTACATTATACAGTACTTGTAGGCACTTGATATTTTGGAATCTTTAGATGAGAAAAGATCTACTATTTTAAAAATATTAGGATCATATAATGACATATACCAAAAACAGGGTAAAAAAAATTACAAAATTTCTTTCTAACTGTAATTGGGAACTAAAAGCTAACCTGTTATAGATTAGAATTTTAATCTGTAGATATTTTTGAAGTCCTTGACATTTGCCTACAGCTACACAAACAATTCTTATGATGTTTCATACACAAATTTTTCATTTTGTGACCCTTTTGGCAGCAAGAAGGGATAGGTATTGCACCTGGGATTTCATTAGTATAGGAAGGTCCTAGATAAAGAAACCTCCTTTACCAATGCAGACTGGCACCTTCTCTGCAATTTAAGAGTCTTTTAAGTGTTTCTTAGATGGAGAGGATAAGTGACTTGCCCAGGGTCATACAACCAGCACATGCCAGAGGTCTTCCTGGCTCCAGGAATGGTTCTCTAGGCACTATGCCATGCTGCCTCAGCTGCTTGGCCCATGCACTGGTAGAACAGAAGAGGATTCTTAAATTAGAGAAAGCATACAAATGTGGAAAAAGCACTGAACTTGGAGAAGACTTTTAAGTTAGCACCCAGTCTGTTTTCTAAGAGCAACAATACTGAAGGCCAAATATGCTAACATATTTAAAATATTTAGTAACTATAAAGGATTCTGTAGATGTGAAATGTTTCTACTACCACTGCCCACCTCCCCACAGACATCCATCACAAAAAGGAGAAAAAAAAGAAAATCTAAGGAATGTGTAGAACATATTAAGCTTACACTTTATTTCTCTGACTCTGAATAAATAATATTAATAATGGAGCCTCAGTTCCTTTTCTGTTCTAAACAAGTCAAGGAAATGGAATTATCCTGCCACATTCCAAATTTTCAAAACTAACCAAGTATAAGCTCAGAAAGAAAGAACCTGGTTTGAAACGCCCTTGTTCTCAGTAACAGCTGACATACTGTAGCATCAAAATAAACTGGATCAATTTTGCTTTTATCAAATAAACTCCAAATCTTAATCTGAATGTTATTTTTTTGGTTTGTAAGTAGCTGACTTTTAAAGACACTGTCACTATATGCCTCTTTGACACACAGTTAAGTCTAAAACTTTTGCTCTAAGATAGTAGAGAGAAAATAAAAGAGCATTAGTAAAACATTAAAAAAAAAATTAGTAACTAGAGGATTCAGATTGAGATACAGAAAAGCAAAGTAATGTGTGTCTTCCACCATGTTAAATATAATAAAAATGAAAAGGAAAGAACTATATATAATAGATTCATTGTTTGACATTTTCTCAACGTCTTTGTGTATGGAAACATTCATGTTTATTGATGATTTTTAAGATTATAATAAATTTATTAAAAATAACATCCAATATTATGTGCTAATGAATAATGGTTAGTAAATGACAAATTCAGAGCTGGAACTATATATGTGCCAGGGTAGTACTACATTTTCTCCCTCTCCTTTCCAGGACTTGGTGAGTCCTCTTTGCCTTCAGAGGTGCCTGGATCAGTGAAAACAGGAACACAGTTGACTGTGCCTTCTCAGCTTCCTAGCAATGTTTGTAAACTCTCAACATATTCCTGATAAAGTCCCTCATTTTCAAAGGCTGATATAAGCAGCTGAAAATAACCAATACAAGTTACCATTTCTTAATACACCCACACCCATAAGAACTGTGAAAAGAAACAATATCTTGTATTTACCTGGAGTAGATTTAAGGGCCTGAGACTTGAAGTATTTTTTAAACCAAAGGGGACACCTGATAAAGGAAGAGATTTTCCAGTTATAAAAAGGAAGCAACAGAATGTTATGCATTAAAATAAGATTGTAATTAGATACTTGTCCACTGTCATTTAAAAAATATTATCAGCAAACTGGTTATTTTTAGTTTTGTTTGTATTTTGTTCAACATCTTATATTTGACATGTTCATAAGAAAAATTCAAAAATAATATTGATGGTTTTGGGTAACTGACAAAATAAAGCCTATTTATAGGTATTAAAACTTCTTAATGAATCATTCTTAGGAGAAGACTTGCAGAGTGCTAAGCAGGCACAATGAGTATCACTACAATCATTTTTGAGTGCAGATCCTTCCATTTACACTATATATCTATTTTGTATATACATAGTTATTTGCATGTTGTCTTATTCCAATATTATGAATTCCTTGAAGGCAGATATATTTCTGCTTGCCTTTCTAAGCCTCCACAGCACCTAGCACAAAACGAGCACTTAAAAATGTTTGTTGACTGATAATATATTTCAATTCCTTTATGCAAACATACTATATGTATTTATAGAGCATAGACATAAGGTATTCAATTGGGAAAAGACACCATAATGAAACCTTAGGACATTCTGATCTTTTCTTTTTTTCGATTTTGCTTTATGCTTTTTGGAGAGGGGAAGGCAGGGCAATTGGGGTTAAGTGCCTTTCCCAAGGTCACAGGGCTAGTAAGTGTTAAGTGTCTGAGGTTGGATTTGAACTTGGGTCCTCCTGACTCCAGGGCCGGTGCTGTATTCACTGCGACACTTAACCGCCGCAAGGATGTTCTGATCTTAATTGTTTGAGAAGGGCATTCAACTAATCTGGACAGACCACAACTCTATATATACTCAGTCTATTTACCAGAACCCAAGTTGGCTCTCATTTTCAAAACTGAGCCTTGGCAGACTATGTATTTATGATATTTCTCAGAAGTGCAGCACATATGCTATGTGGCCTTAAGTAAAGCATAAAGGGGCACAAAATCAAAGAAATCATACCAAAAAGGTAAGTATATCTTTACTGTCATTCCTGATAAGTGCTAAGCTAAGCTTGCAAATAAATTCTATCTGGAGTCCAAAAAGTTAATATCAAGACAATGTTGGGGATTTAGTGTAGACACAGGAATCTTATAACTGTTTTACACTGATCCAGTTCCTAGAAAGTTTTGAACCCTCAGAACTGAAGATATGACTCTTAAGGTACTACAGTCAAATATACTGATGGAAAATTCAACTGTAAGCATTATTTTCAATAGCAAGTGGCCAAATAGCCAGATGAATTGGAAAGAGACATGTATAATACTCAAACCATAGGGGTCTCATGTACCTGAAAATATACATTTTTGTTAAATTATAAATGGACTCATTAATATACTTTATAAAAAATTCCAAATAAACGATAAGGCTCTTTTGTTTAATTCTTTATAAGAGGTGAAACCAACAACCTGAAATAACATTTCTACACACTAAATCTTCTAGAGTCAGGAGGACATTTAACAAGTAAAACTGATTTAAAGGTGTATTATTTGCCTTTTCATTCTTGTAATTGATAAGAAAAACTTGATTTTTGAAATCGTTTCATAAAAGCACTTTGAATTTATTTCTTAGATAGCTTTTTCTAAGTATTCCAACACCTTTGAAAGATTCTTTATAAATTACAGGAAGCATATAAGCAAAGGATCACAGAATCTGAGTTGGAAGGGAACTCAGAGGTCATTTGGGCTAACTCTACTTAATTTACTATTAGTATGATTTAGAAAGCAAATTAGATTAAAATAACTTATAGAATTAAGAATGCTACAAAGGAAGCACTTTGATGGCATTTACCAGAGTTTTTAACATATTTTCAGTTTTGTGAGAAATAACCCAAAGCCCTCAGGGGTCATGGTAAGATAATATAGTATATGTAGAGAAGTTAGAGGCCTGTGTTTTCATGTTTAAGCTCATTACTGTCCTGACAACACAAACATTTTGTCTTCAAGATTATATACTAACCTGATTGAGAGGCTGACTGCATTGCAGCTGGCAATGCACCTGGTACCAGACCTCCTGAGGGTAAAATGCCACTCAGATTTAAACCTGCAGGGGTTATGGCACCAGTATTACACCCGAGCATGGGATTTGAACTGCTCATCAATGCCTGTGCTCCACTGCAGGTGAAGAAAAAACATGTGTTAAATCCAAAATAGTAATAAATTTTTTCCTCTTTGATAGCAGTAAATATTTACTGCTTGCAATCATTAATGATGGTGTCTAGGCTAAGCTTACTCATTCAGTTTGTCTTTCTTTTAAAAATGTGTAACTGTGTGAAATGGACAAAATCCCCCAAATTTCAGCTAGACTCTTTTTTCTGACCCAATACCTCTTGGTAATATTACAGCTTTAGCAGTGGTTTAGTTTTTTGTATACATTTTAATTTGCCTTAGGAAATATAAATCTACTAAAATCCTTGACAGAATGAATTCTAAAACAGGCTGGACTATACGTGTGCATATGTATGCATTTCCTTTCTCTTTCTTATGCATAGACTTCTTTAATTCCTTGCTATTTTTAGGTTATATACTGACTACAGGTTACTGAAACTATGTATTATACACAATAAAAGATTCCTAAAAAAGAGCAACATGGGAAAACATTTTTTAAAGATTATATCAAAGGAGGAGGCTAAAAAACATATAAAACTTACAAATTCACTGTAAAGATTTCACTACATTATTTATGAATATGAAGGACAGGAATAAACATTTAATATGATGTTATAGTACAAGGATAGCTACAATATACTACTTATAGCTGTTATCTTTTCTAAAAATTGAACATGCATAATTTTGGAAGCTTTCCATTAAAACAATTTTCACAGTTGGCTAATATGGAATTTATTCTTAATTTTACAAGTATGTCCAATAAAGTTTAGGCTAAGAAATTTAAAACCATCAATTTTTCTTTGGCACTGAATTTTTCTGAAAATACATCTAAGGGTTATGACTCATGTAACTAATGAGAAAAAATAGCAGGAAAGCAAACTTACCATACAGAGCCCACTACATTGATGAAGTTAAGTCCAGCAGGGTTTGCCATGACTTGGGTGGACGTGGTTCCTGTAGTTATAGATGTTACCATGGTGGAAAGAGGAATGGTCATTACAGGCATTGCCTGGCTCAGAGACATTTGCTGCTGAGCAAACGGGGTTAACAAAGTGGGCTGAGGGGTGAAGCCTGAATCTTGGGGAGTAGGGGTGGCACAAGGGGTAATAGGAGTTGAGCTCTGAGCATCAGGAGGGTGTGGGGTCGATGAAGGGGTTGGTGTAGGAGTAGATGGCTTAGGAGTTCCAGATCCTGCTCATTGAGAAAAATAAAAAGTGCTAGTTTGTTATAAAAGGCCAGTCCTTTTTAAAATAAGGTTAATGGAATCTTACTTAGCACTGACAATTTGTTCCAGTATTTTTTAAAGCAGTAAACTGCAGTGTTAATTTCTACATATGATACAAGAGTGTTGCTACACTCAATCACAATTAAGGATGCAGTATATCACCTAAAAAGTCCATTAGTGGCAGTTTTACTATTGTAATGCTAATACAAATTGGTACTTTTTCCAACATCCATTTAAAAGTTAAAATTCCTACATTGTTTTTTTTTGTTTTTTGTTTTACTAAAGTTTTGAAGCAACCCAAATTAATTTTTATAATGAATCATTTAAAATTGATTTAGCTTTTAAACTACTTATATAATTTATACAATAATCTGATAAATCTGAACCAAACTGATAATAGTATTAATAAATTAGGTTCGGCCAATAAACAAAAAATGGGCACCTATACATACGAATAAATATAATTTCCAACATAGTTCACCCAAATCATAAAAGCCAGTAATAAAGCAAATCATTTTAAAGGTGACGATACTGTATCTTTAACAGTAACTGTGTATTTCTCTTTAAATGTAGAATGTATAGAAAATCTGTTGTGAATGCAGTACGCACAGTATATCAATTTTAAAAAAAGAAAACAAAAAAAAAAGCAAAACCAAAAGCTCTTGAGGTGTTTTCTTTTTTAGCTTTCATGTCCTGCAGAAAGAAAGGAAAGAAATGTGAATGTCCAGAAGCTGTCACCCAACCCTTACTTCTAGTAACAACCGTGTGCAGTAGAGTAACATAATCCATACCCCCAACATAAGAAGGTGTGAAGAAGACTTAGAGAATTTATCAAAGATTTTTGTTTTTCTTTGTGCAAAACAAGAAGGCAGAAAAATTACACCTTTTGAGCTATCAGGATGAAGATGCTTATAACTAATGCAGAGAACCACACTCTACCACTGTGCCATGTACTAAAAGTTTCAGTACACATAGTCTATTTAAAAAATGTAAAAACTGGAATGGAGTTTCTTTGGACAAATCTATTTCTAAAATGTCTTAAGATTCATTTTTATTTGAAGAATTTAGTTCAACATTGAGCCAGAATTCTAGCAATTATGTCACTGATATCTAAAACCTTTGAGATCACTCAGTTGGAAAAAAATTAAATTTTAACATCTACAATATAGTGCTTTACAATCATCATCACAGCTTAATAATCGACAATGATTTATAAAACAGTATAAGAGTGTTTTTTGAAAATCAGCTTTTAATTTATTGCATCACCACCTTAGGACTAAACAGATTGTTACATACACAAAGATATAACTGCTGTATCCCCTAAGACATTTTTATCAAATCTGCTGTATAACTTATGTAAAATGCAAAGTGGTCCAAGGTACACTGGTATCAAGAACACTTTGGAATCTCACTGTCACATTAATTACCAGACTTAATTTTTTTAAAGGAAAAAAGTAACACGGATGGTAAGTCTATTAGAAACGTATACACAAGGGTGCATACATAGATACAGAAAAACATACAATACAATAAACATAAAGTACATACAGTCAACAAGAGACCTGCCTTCAGCTTTGCAAAACTGATACAATTGGGGGCCCACGGTACATTTAAGTTTTATCATTCCACTGGCCAAGAAGTTGTCTTGGAATGCACTAATGCAAAAGCTTATGAATATTTAATGGAGAATTTAGGTTGTGACTCACTTTGTGATGAGCTGGCAGGTGACAGAGCAGCTGGAGAAAGCATGCTAACTTGACTAAGATCCATGGAAGATTTCCGAGAAAGACCAGGTGGCTTAGAAGTGGGGGGAGGAGTTGGGGACTTATGATGGCTGCCGGACTGCTGTGGACTAAAAATATTACCTGAAAAAGAATAAATTTGCATTATTATTTTGATTCCTCCTCACAGGAGAGATTTTTAATTATGTAAAGCTACCAATGCAAGTCAAAAGAGTTTTGACAGATACTGACAGAACCTATCTTTATCACATTGTTTTTACAATTAATCAGCTCTCATCTAAGATCATCCCCCAAAAGAGAAACCAAGAAATAAAAATAAAGAGAAAAACGGAAGGATTGCATTACCTGAAGAGCTACTTCCTGAGCCTGAAGGAAGTTTAATGGGTGGAGGCCGATGTTTTACTCCCTTTCCCAACACTGATGGCTGAACCAATAAGCTCTCGGGCTGTTAAGAAGAAACAATATTTAAGACATATTATCAAGACTAAGATTATTACCAAAAATAGAGGAACTGTGAAACACATTAAAGCACTCAATTCTCAAGTGAAAACACAATTTCACTCCCTTTGGAAGAGATTCAGTATTCTAGACACCACAATTTCAAGGACTGTGATCTAAGAAGTACCACAAAGTCAGGCTCTAATTTGGTCTTCGAGGGATTGCTTTGTGGGCTATCATAATAGGCAGAGGAAGTGAAAGGAGGGCTTAGGATATTCACCTGAATGTAATTGTTATCTTTGGAATTCATCTTTCCTTTTGATTTGAAAACACATTTAAAAAGCTGAACTGATAGTGGTAGAAGAGGCTACCAGGCTAACATGAGCCAAAAGCAGGTATTGCTGGGGGGTTTTAAAATCCATCCCCAAAAGGACACGCTTTCTGTATTACCCTCCTAGTAAATTAAAAAAAAAAAAATGGGATCATTGATAGCTAAACTCAATTATGCTGTACCTTTTACAATCCTATTCCACTGAATATCAATTATCACTCTACTGAAGTGATAAACAGGAAATCACCCAAAAAGCAGAAATCAAAGCTATTATTGTTCACATCCTTTATACAAGGGAGGACTATCATATAATATGATAGGAAAAGACCTTTAAAGTCCTCTAGCCCAGGGGTTCTTTTTTTTCCTTCTGGAGGGCAACTGGGGTTATTTATAAATGACTTGCCCAAAGTCACACGGCTTGTGTGTCAAGTGTCTGAGGCCAGATTTGAATTCAGGCCCTCCTGACTCCAGGGCCAGTGCTCTATTCACTGCACAACCTAGCTGCCTCTAGCCTGGGGGTTCTTAATGAGAGAGAGACAGAAAAAGAGACAGAGAGAGAGAGGAGAGAGAAAGAGAGAGAGAGAGAATGAGTGTGTGTGTGTGTGTGTGTGTTCTGACAACTGTTATTTTTTTAAATTAAGCTTTTTTTAAAACAAATAATGAAAATCCTCTTCTCCCACCCCACCCCCTGAAAAGGAAAACAAAACCCTTGTAACAAACATACATAGTCTAGCAAACCAAATTCTCACCAATGTGTCCAAAAGAATATGTCTAAATTTGTCAGAGGTGGGTAACATTTTTCATGATGAGCCGTCTGAAATTGTGGTTAGATTTTACTCTCCTGCCCCTCCTACTCCCAGAGTCTAATCATGGGCTGGTATACTTTCTTACTTTCCTTTTCAACTCTTCTTAGTGATCCATCTACTATTTCATTGTTTGTTTTGGTTAGGACTAATGCCTCCTTCAATGTGCTCTCCCTCTTAATTCCCCCTTTCCTTTCTGTTTCCCTACTGAGTAAACATATTTCTATACCCAATTGTGTATGTGTATTCCTTTGACCAGCTCAGATGAAAATATGATTCAAGAATATCCCACTCCACCCTCTCTTCCTTCCTCCTTTGTATACCCTGGTTATATGAGGTTAATTCTCATCACTCTTCCTCTCCCTTTGCATTCTTTTTTTAAGATCAGAAAAACATAACAAAATCACTCCCAGATCCTCTGTTTTCTTAGACTTCCTCTATGGACCCTAATAATGAGAGGGTTATGAAGGTAAAATTCATTCTTTAGTCCTTTAGGATTGCTCATTCAAGTCAACTTTTTATGTTTTTCTTGACCCCAGAATTTGCATTTCAAATTTCCACTTCACTCTGATCTTTTCATCAGGAAATACATGGAAGCCCTCTATATCACCAACAATCCATTCTTCCCCTGTAGGATTATACAGTTTTGCTGTGTACTTTATTCTTGCTTATAAGCCTTTATTGCCTTCTGGAATAATATTCAAAATTCTGATCCTTTAAATTGGTGGCTGCTATACTGTTTGACCCTGATGTTTATTTATTTTCTTTCTTTCTGGCTGCTTGTAGTATTTTTTTTTTTTTTTGATCTAGAAGGGTTTTGACTATATTCCTGAGGATTTTTGCTCTGAGGTTTCTTTTAGGAAGTGACTGGTAGACCTTTTTCTATTTCTACTTTGTACTCTAGTTCTAAGAGGTCAGGGCAGTTTTCTCTTAAAATTTCCTGAACTATGATGCCTAAGCTATTTTTGGCAAAGGTTTTCGGGTAGCATAATGATTCTTAAATTCTCTCCCCTTAATTTGTTTTCCATGTCATCTGCTTTGAAAAAATAAGATACCTTATATTTTCTTCTATTTTCCCCCCAGTCTTTTTACTTTAATATTTCTTTTCTCATGAAGTCATTCTCTTCCATCTGACCCATTCTAATTTTCTGGGAGTCTGATGGCCCTTCCTGATGGCTCTTTACTTCTTTCCCCAACTGTTTAATACCCTCATTTCATTTGTAAAGTCATTTTAGGTCTTTTTAAACGCTTCTTTATTTCACCCAGGAATTAATTCTATTTGAACTTGTGCCCAAATGGTGTTTCTGAGTCTTTGTTTATTTGATGTTTTGGGAATCATTCTCTTCTGGGATCATGTCTTGAGGTTCCTTGTCCCATAATACTTCTTTATGGTTCATTCTTTTTTTGTTTGCCCATTCTTCCAGACTTTCTTCCTAACTTTGTATTAACAAGATAAGGCTCTACACATTAGGGTAAAGATGTTCTGGAGGGAACAACTGGGACCAAGCTTCATCCTGTTTTTTTTTGTCCTTTTGGGTTCTTCCTCCTTCTTTCTTGGAGTGACAGTTCAGGCTGGAAGACTGCAAGCTTTTGGTATATACAAAACCATATAACCCATGTTGAAATCTGAGCCCTGCCCTCCTGGCCCGAGCTGAAAATTTCTAAAAAATGTGCGTCTGAGAGACACAACTGTTGGCTTATTGAAGCTGGAGTATACTACTATTGGAGTTGGCCACAGTCAATCTAATGGAAAGCACTGCAGGTTCAGAGTGACAGACACTTTGGTCTGTGTTTCCTGCCTGGTTATTCTGCTGCAAACTTCAGCCTGGTCTAGGAGCTAGATCTGAGATCTAAGCAATCTCCCAGAGTGAGAGCCACAATTACTGTTTGCTTCTATACTCTATTAGTTCTCAGTCTAAGTCTCTTAACTGCTCTTTGCCTTGAACCCAACCTCAGCCAGACACAGATCCCCTATGAAGTCTAAACTGGATCTGCAGCCCAACACTTGACAGTGATAGAGCTGCCTATTGGTACCTATTCCTGTTCCCTGCTTATGATCAGACATTTCTACACCAAATCTGGGACTTCTTTCATCCTTGGTGCAAAGCTACATGTAGACTCTTTGTTGGAAGGCTCCATGGAAGGCTCTTGTCTAGAACACTGTCTCCCTCCCTTTTCCCTCTACCCAGAAATCTTACCCCCTAATTTCTCCCCACTACCTCCCAACTCTCTTCTCCACAGGTCTCCCTATGCCAATCTGGGCTAGAAAAATGACTCACTGTGATTTTTTCTTGAATTTCCCGATCAGGACTTGGTCTGATGCGTTTTCTAGATCTTTGTGGAGTAGTTGTGGGAGACAGCTCAGCTGTACTACTTCCTTCGACTCCGCCTTCTTGGCTGGTCGATAACTGCATTTCAATATAATTGGTTTCCTTTGTGATACTTTCCATTTTATTTTATGCATTTAAAAACATTTTTTTTAAAAAAGGCCATTTACAGCTTTACCAAACTACCAAAAGGGTTCATGAGATTGAAAAAGTCAACAATCCCTGCTCTAACCCCAAATTCCTCATTTTTCAGAGGAAAGAAATTATGCTCAGAGAGATGAAATGACTTGCCAAAATAACACATCCTGCTGTTAACAGTATAGTCAAAATGAGAACAGAGATGTCCTAATTAAAAAGTCTAACATTCTTTCTATTACACCAGGCTTAACTCCTTAAAAAACACAAATAGCCTTTTAGTAATCACATGACCTAAGGAATGTGATTATTTTCATAACCAATTTTTCATAATTCTCATAATGAGAAAATTTTAGGAATAACACAGGAGGGATCCATTTTTTTAAGTTGGTAGAATCTAATGAAGCATAATATTATTAATGAAAAGTTGCCAAATAAGATTTTGTGAAAAATTACTTACATTGTAATATAAATCTCACTATTTTAGTACAGAGATCTGTGCCACAAGGTAAATGTGCTTCAAAATATGAAAGTTACCAAATATGGAAAACATTGAATGACCAAAAAATTCCCACTATTACAGATAGTTCATTAAGGCTGAAAAACGTAATAGAAAAACACAAAAATATAATAAGGACTCTATGACACAATGAAAAGCTTAATCAAGCATATCGAAGGCACTTAGATAGGCATTATAGACACTAAGGAATTTATGTGGAATGCTAAAGGAAGCTTAAAATTTGATAACAGGCTAGGCTGTTCTTTTAACTCTTTATAGTAATACTATCAATTTTTACCAAGACAAGAACCCTTAAGCAGTTTTGAAGTTATTCTATTAAATAGGGAACTAAAAATTAAGGGATAGTAAGAGTTTTTAGCTTGGCTGAGATCAAGATCTATGAATTATTGTAAACATGAAGGGGCAAAAGAAACCTAACATTTCTAAAAAGAAAAATATTCTCACTGTTCTGGCTGAATTATTAATAAGAAAGTAACAGTGATGAATCTTACTTCCATTTCTTTCCCAGGAGAAAGCTGACTAAGATTGCCAGATCCACTTGAGTGGGACATCTTCACTGGACATTTAGCTTCATTCTGAATCAACTCTTGGTACTGATTAATTATTCTGAAATATATATGAAAAAAGAATTTGTGGCTGCTGCTTCAAATGATCTCATTATAGATGCACTGAATGGATAACAAAAATCCCACGAAAATGTTCTTCTATGAACAGGCATGACATTGAAAAAATTACTCCACTTTTCAGTTTTTTCTGCATGTTCTAAATGGTATACGACCAAGCTCACACATTCATCAAAAATGACTAATGTAGGCCCTACTGAACGATCATATCATACCAACTAAATTTCCCATACTGACAAATAACATCTGATATTTACATACTATAAATGGTTTTGGAATCTATTTAACCAAAAGTCATCAAAAGCATGTGCTATTTATAGCTTTTTTTAATCCAACTTTTATCCAGCTAAAATTACTTTTGTTTGCTAAAACGATTGAAAATTAGCTTTCTACTGAAGCTTCACTTAGCATTATCCATTTACTAGCTAAAAAATGAAAGGAAACAAAAGATTACATTTTAGGCATTTGTAGAATCATAATTTTGGACCAGTAAAGGACCACAGACTTCATCTAATTCAACACTCATTTTATAAATGAGAAAACTAAGGCCCAGAGAGGTGACTTGATGCCACATGTGGTCTTCTAGGTCCTTGGGTGTGGCTTTTTGACTGAGTTCAAGTTCTACAGAACAAATTCTTTAATTAAGGGGATTTGTTCTGTGAAGTTTGGACTCAGTCAAAGTATAGCACTTGAAAATCTAGAGGGCCACATGTGGCCTCAAGGCTGCAAGTTCCCCTGGTCTAAATCATACAGTTAGCTAACGAAAGAACAAGGATCAGAAAGAATCTAAGTTTTCTCATTCCTGATTGGTAGTGCACTTTGTATTGTACCATGCAGATTTATTCCCTTTTGGATTGATTCTGTGCTTTTTCCTCAAATACAAAACAAGCAGAAAACAAGATCTGAATGGTTTACCTTTCAGCATCAGTCTTTGATCCAATAAGGAACCTGAAGGATTAAAGAAAAATTCAGATATGAGTCACTTCCTGCAGCAATAGGATGGATAGTTGTGGAAATCTCCAGATCCAGAACTAAATTTCAACAAGTTATACTAGAAAAGTGAAATTCTATGCATACTATGATTTTTAAAATTACCACAATAATATAAAATAGGGTTTTACATTAGATTTGTTATCTAAAGTACTATTTATCTGAAGTCAAGTAACTGAGAAGAATGTTCAAGGAATTTAGCCTCTCAAACTACATGCAATGACATTTCCTGAATTGGGCTAAAGTGCTCTATCCTTTTTAGCCAGGTAAACTTTTTAATTGGTTGGCAAACTTTAGCTGCTTATTTTAATTGCCAGAACATGTGGTAGATAACTTCCAAAATAAATTTCACAACGTTTTGATAATCACATGAGTCCTTTGTTCTGTTGCTTTTCTCCCTCTTTTTGTTCAATAGTGCATTCGTTTATTTTCTCAAATCTACCTTCCTAATCATTTCATCTGCTGTTATAACTAAGTTTTAATGTTTCATCTAGCTAGTTCTTTGGAGTCTGCATATCTATGACCTTTTGGTGTTCATACTCTCCTAATACACATTTGATTTTACTGCCCAGGGAGAAAAAATCATATAACTGAGGTGATTTCACTTGCTACAAATTTATGGTGCATTAATTCTTTTGGGTTTTTATTTCTGCTTAAAAAGTAAAACTAGAACACTAGTAATGAAACAGCAGAAGAAAGGCTGAGGAAGGGAGTGGTGATGGTACAGACTGAATAATAAAAAACTGCCAGCAGAAAGATCTTAAGAGTTTAGAAACCTGAAGGGAGACTTTAGGTAATGTTTCACCAAAAGAGAAATCGCTATGAAAGCAGCGTAATCTGCTTCTTTTCCCCTTCCAAATAAGAGTTCCCTACAAATGTGAGCTCCTTAGGGCTTTTGTATGGGTCCTCATTACTAAGAAGAGTACTTTGAACAAAGAAGGTATAGTGTTGAAGTGAATCTTAACTTGGTATATTTTCCACCTCAGGGCTTAATTACTGCCGTCACTGTATAAAGATTGTACCCCTAGAAAGCTGATAGTCTAATGCTGAAGTATAGGAACAAGCAAATGCCCATAAATACTATGGACAAATAATGTCATGCATCAGTTTCCTCAACTGCAAAGTGGTGGTAGGCCATTATATCCAATGATCTTCAACATCCCTTCCACCTTTCATAAATTTAATAATTAAGTATCAAGATACACAGAAAAATCTTTGACTCTAGGAAAATCTTTCTTATTCATATCCGTTCTCCCTAAAATTATATTTTATGTATGTAAGGACAGGTTTAGCTATTTCTGAAACTGGTATCTGTAGCCCCAACTTGATATTTAACCTAACATTCACAAAACTCAGCCCATGACTTCCTCTTGGTACTTAGCAATTGAGAATTTGGGAAAAATTTTTGGTTTTGGAAGGATATTAACAAGCTAGAGCACATTTTGAAGGAGGCAACCAGAAGAATAAAGTGATTCAAAGATTTGCTACACTAGTGGTGGTTAGCCTAAAGCAGAGACGACTTAGCAGAGACATAACAGCTATAGTTAAATACCTAAAGTGCTGTCATGTGGAAGAAGGAATAGACTTATTTTGTTTGGTTCCACAGGACAGAACTAGAAACAGCAAACAGAAGTTGGAGAGGCAGACTGAGGCTGGTTATGTGAAGAAATTTCCTGATACTAGAGTTGGCAATAAATTGGGTATTCTACTCTAGGAAACACTGAATTGCTAACGTTGTTGAGAGAATATGCTTCAGGTAAGGTACATGGTTGGGCTATTTTGGAGTCCTTTCCAGCTCTGAGATTCTAACTGCAACTTTTATCAATATCCTATCACATTCCCTACTTTTAGTACCCACTTCAAAAGGTTGCTCTAAGAATTAAATGAAATAATGTATAGTAAAGGACTTTGTACAACTTAAAAGTCCTAAATTAATGTCCATTATTATACTATTACCTACAGTGACAGTTCCATCCCCTTTTCTAAGATTCTCAAATGCAACCCAAACTCTAACAATTTTTACCAGAAGACTTCTGCACCTACTTCAGAATACTGAGGCCTTTAAAATGGGCTTCCCTCCTGACTGCTTTCAGATCTTCCATTAGTAGTTATCCCCCTTTACCTTGTACATTTCAATTTTTGTCTCTTTCCACTCTTCCTTCCCACCTGCCTACAAACTGTGCCACAATTTCCTGATCTTACCAGAATGACGGCCATTTTGCTCCTTTATGGCTACAAAGGACAACTATGAATGATGATGAATTGCTGTATTTTTTAAAAAGTTTCTTACACCTGATGCCAGATATTCTTTCCGCACTACACATTCTCCTCAATCCTTTGTGCTACGAAATTTGCTCAGGAAAAACAGGTACTACTGAACCTATTTTTTTCAAAGGCTGCCTTCCTTAAACTGCCAAATCCAATGTTCTTTTTCTCAAATTGTCTCCTCTTGGAAGTCTTTGCATCATTCTGACACTGATTTTTTTTTTTTATTATTATTGGAAATTTCCTCCTCTATTGGATTCTGAGACACCACACACCCTGGTAATTCTCAGTATTCTCCTTTTTTTCTGTCTCTTGGATCTCTTCTTGCTCTATACTCTCCTTTGGCAAACTCATTTGACATTACAGTTTCAATTATCACCTATATAGATGACTCCCAAATCTATATCACTAATCCTTACTTTTCTTCTCAACTTCAGACTCATATCTCCTGGGGGAAACTGCCTAAAACGGGGCTTATTTTGCTTCCTCTAAACTTCCTTTTACTAGTTCTATCATTGCCACCATTATTCTCTTAGTCTCTATTTTCAAAACCTTGGACTTACATCTGCTTCTTCTTATCCCTTCCTTACCTCTCAAAGATTTTACCCCACAATATCTCCTATTTATTCCCACTTTATTCCTCTTTATTCCCACCATCACTGCCTTAGACTAGACTCTAGAGTCTCACTGATACACTTCTGAAGGACTGCAATAGCCTCCTTGCTAGTCTTCCCAGTTCCATTCTCTCCAATATGAAAGATTCTTTATTATTACTGCTATAATAATCTTTATGCAAGTCACTCCTTTGCTCTACTGAGTTAATGTTCAAACTTTGCTGAATGGCATTCAAAGCCTTTACAATTTGGTTTTACTCTACCTTTCCAGCTATCAATTAAAATTCTTTTCCTACAGGTCTTATAGATTTCACTTTATCTGGCTTATTTTCTGTCTTCAAATATGCCTTGTAATCCTCCATACTCATATTGTTTTCTGTATCTGGAATTCTATGCTTTTACACATACCTGCTCTTTCTCCCTCCCCTTTTGAATTCCCACTCATCCTTTAGCAAGGGACTCAAATGCCAAATCCAATGAGAAGTCTTTTCATCTTTCTCACTCTCTTTTTAGGTGACAACCTTCACCTTTAAACCTAATGTAACAGCACCCAGTTTAACACCTCTTTAATATTTGTTATGTCTCACTGTAACTTACTCACTTATGTGTCTTATCTCCTCACCTGAATGTAAACTTCAATTTTATCTCCCTCAGTACCTGTAAGTTCTGTATACAACAATGTTTAATAAATATTTGTTAAATTTGACTAAACACAAAAATTGAAATAAATTACCTCTTTGGGCTTTTACCAACCCTTAATTTTAAGATATAACTAAAATTTCATCTTACTTCAAAACAAAAACTAAATTATCTTATTTGTCAAGATTCCATTTTACAAAAATCAAAAGCTCAAAAAATGTTCACTGAATATTCAGCTGATATAAATACCTGTGTATTTAAACAGAACTTACTGGGTTGGTGTCAATGGATTCTCACTATCTTCATCACTTCTATAAGTCTGTATTTTCCCATAGTAAAGTGGATTACCAAGTGACTGAAAAATGGTCAGCTTTGTTTTCTGAAACTGATTACCAACTTCACATTCAAACACATAATCTTCTTTTATCTCCTAAAAAAGATAAAATGTCACAAATAAAGCTCTTCCAAAGCAAAGTAGCCATACAAATTAATAGTAAAACGGGAAAAGGTGAGTGGGAGAACTGCTACAACAAATTCTGACTATCCATATATACCTAAAATGATTTCCTGACCTCATCCTACTGCTCCCCTACCCCCATGCCCTACCCAGCTCCAACATCTGGTAGGTAAACAGGAATATGATTCCTATAGCACTTGGCAATTTTTTTAGTCTTTGCCTAACAATATAAACAACTTACAAGTATTTTTTCATATAATTTGTCACTTGGAAAATACAAAGGAACTTTTAATTCCATGAACCCAGCTTAACAGAAATATAGATGCACATAATGGACACATAAAAAGCAGATTTTAAATAATATCAGGATATACCTTTTGAAGACAACCCTAATTTTTATTATTTGTCATTTTTTCTCTACTATACACAAAGTACATATGCTATACTATACATCAATTTCTTGGGATGACCTAATCTGAAAACTTCCCACTAAAAAGAACTAGTAGCTCCCACCTTCAAAGAATAAGTGATAATAATAGTGAACTTTTTTCTTCCAGGTTCAATTCTAGAAGACATGTACACCACAAATTTAGAATAAAAAGTAAACAGCAATAATTAACTATACAGTTTTAAAGAAAAATCTGTAAGTTAGGAAAGAGAATATAATTTTTCATTCTGGAAGTTGATGACACCTTACAAATCTAGATGTTTTCAATTATTTTGAAAAAACGATAACTCTTTTAAGATCTTGGGTAGAATTTATTAGGAAAAAAAAGCAAGGGGCAGTAATCACGACCTCAGACAAAGTTAAAACTAAAATAGATTTAGTCAAGAGAGAAAAACAGAGAAACTACACTATATGTCAGTCATATTAATCAATATCGTTTTAGACTATTCAAAATAACTAAATAGTATAAGACTGAAATATTGCTGTGGTGTAGGAAATGAGTTGAGGTACTTAGAAAAATATGGAAAGACTTGAACTTATGAAGGAAGATGTTATTCACCCTCAGAGAAACAGAGTACAAAGAAGTATAGTGTGGTCTTACAAAGATGCATATGAATGTATGTCTATATAGGAGTATGATTATAGACATCTAAGTATATGTAAGTATATGTATGTATGCATATATGTATGTGTATACATATATGTGTGTATATGTATACAGTGTATGTATACATCTATTTCTATATGTGTGTGTTGTAATGGAAATGCAGATTTAAAGATCTTCCCTGCCCCTTACTAATTGGCTTAAGAGACTCTGAGAACCTTCCTTGATTTGAAAATATACTCTGCCTCCTAAAAGACTGAATGTGGTCACATGAAACCTATGGCAGGAGGCTTGGTTTTCAGGAATGCCCATACTTTGATGCTGTGTGATTGGGCAGTGGGTCAAGAAGGTGGTGACATTCTCTGAGCCAGGAGAAGGCTATATAATCCCTGATGTGAGTCTTTGCTTTGGGGCTCACTTTGAGAAGTGTTGTGTGATTTGGCCAGATGAGACTCTGGGCAGCCATTGAGAGCCCCCTGGCTTTGAAAACCCAGATGTTGATGCTTTCCTCTCTAGTAACTGTGATTTTGGTATTGATAATGGTTGGACAGTTTGGAAGCCTGTCTGTTTGATCTGTCTGTATACTCTGAAGTTCGGGGTGCTGACCTTTTCTCCCTGAACTAGGTAATATGTTTGATTGATTAAAGTGAGCTTGTTAACTGATTTTGAGTTGCTTTCCTTTACAAAAGCAGATCTAAGAACCTGTGTTGGCAGCCACTCTGGGGATGCTGGGGGTGCTTGCTGCTACATGTGTTTAAATATATCAGAATTTAATTATAGCCTTCTTAGGGGAATAGTGGGGAGAAAGGGTAAAAAAGAACAAAGTAAAAAGTGTGCATCAGGGAACAAAAGAAAACTTACAAGGAAGCAATAAAAAGATGGATAGCTCTGAATACAATGTGTGTAGTATTTATCATACAGACTTTCTTGAAATGGAAATTTACTGCTGCATATTTGGAATCCTCTCTTATGTTCTGCTGTGCTCATGGCAATGTTCTTTTCTTATTTTCTATTTAAGTTTTAGTATTTAAGTTTATGTTTCTTTTCCTTTTCTTATTGTGTATTTAAGTTTAAAACCAATTAATAAAAAATTAAAAAGATGTCTTAATATTTCGTAAATTCTTTTCCAGGACACCTTCACTAAACATTAGAAACAGAAATTGGCAGAGATTTCAATTACTCACATGTGCTGGCCAGACAGTTGGCTGTGAGTCATCAGATTTGATAGACTTTTCCACTTTAGCATACTTTTCCACCTAAATAGTCAAACCAACAAAACACTGGATTATAAAGCAATGAATAAAAAAGTATGAAAGAAGGAAAAGAGCTTAAGAAGTTCAGTAATCCCCTTGGCTACAATTTTATAGAAGAACTTTTAAAAATAAGCATATCAGTTCAAGAATCTATTTAAGATGAATGAAATAACATTCAACTATACTATACATAGTTTAACAATATTTAGAACTTCAAATATATTCTGGAAAAGTGATTTGCCTTTAAAATAATCACTACCCCAAATTTCTTACCACTGAATAGTTTTCATGATATCTTTCTCTCTGCCACTCTATTCCATCAGGTGAAGACTAACAATTTGCATATTATTAAACTCAAACTCCATATTTATATAATTTATGTTTGAGACTTAAGTAACTTTCAAGCTTAATTCTGCCCACAATATTTATACAAAAAAATAAATTTCTGCAGAATTAGTTCCCAGAGAAGCGCATAAATTACTGAAAAATAAAACTCATTCTACTACTATCTTCAACCTATTTCTTATAACAGTTTTATAAATGAGCATATTAGGAAAAGAGACCAGAGAGCAAAATGGAAAGAACATTGGATCTGGGGTCTTGGGTCTTACTTTTTACTAAAGGTGTGACCTTAGGGAATTCACTGAGCCCTAAGTTTTAGTTTCACCAATAAAATGAGCAGTTTAGCTCCATCTAACTCTAAACCCTATCGTTTTAGAAGAAGAGAAAGACATGAATAGTGGTAGGAAGGTTTGGTAGTATTACTTTATAAAGGTAATTTTCCATTCACTTATGGTTCATAACTAACAAAACTGTCCATTTTAGAGTGTGATCAACTTGAGAGAAAAAGGACACATGACTGTGAAAACTTAATCAGTTATAGAGGGGCTCCCTTTGTATTCAGACTACTTTGGGAGTTGATTACTCTTACCCTACAAAAAGAGTTTATGGTCCTTTCATTATCTTGAGCTGTTTCACTCACAACACAGAATACATAAAGAACAGCATTTTAAACAAGCAACTACTTTTTAAAGATTGTCACCATTTGCATATAAAATTCCTTCAAAGTTCCTCTCCCCCGCCCAATTCAAGTGAGCATTAGCTAAACTTATGTACCTTTTGTAGAAATAAGTTAATTAACTTACATCCACTTCTGAAGGTGTAGTCAAATAACAGGGGTTCTGTTTCCACATATCCACACACTAAAAATTAAATAACAGCTTTAAGTATACTGGAAACTATAACAAAGTAAAGTTTTCATTTTATAAATAAGTATTAACTTCTAAGAGAAAAATGTGCTTACATTTCCTGCTTTAGAAATTTTGAGGTCATACTGCTGGGCTGTTTTTCTCTCTTTTCTTTTCTGCAAGTAATCGAGCAATCTTAGCTGTGGAGGAGCTGTGGAGTGGGACACATCTTGTTGCCGATTCAGGGAAGACCTGGAGTACCTCTTGAAACATCTAAAATATTTTAAGATTCAAAATGAAAAATATTGAAAGAAATCTTTAATGGACAGATACAGCACGAAGGAAGCACTAAAATTCTGACAGAATAAAAAAAGCATCTATGAATATTTCCAGGAAAGCTGCTTTGTATACCATCTATTAAAAATAAAAAGAAACACTGTAAATAATGGTAGGCTTACACAGTGCTGCAAAGCAGAAAAAGTGTTTTTCAGAAGTAATTTCTCATTCTCTCCAATAGCATTAGCATATATTTAATGTTTAAAAAAAAAGTCTGTAGATATTATGTTCCAAAAAAGAAAAACGAATATATTCCTGCTAAACAAATTAATGCTGGTACCCTTTGATAATGTCAGTAATAACATTTATATTGAATTTTAAAGTTTTCCAAAGTACTGTCTATCTCTTTCCATCCTTTCAATTCTTGTAAAATAAGTACAATTATTCTCAGCTTATAGATAAGGCTAAGTGATTTTGTCCTAGAGCACAAGATTAGTAAATAGCAGTGCTGGGACTCAAACTCTATACAATAAATATGAGATAGATGTTAATCTCAACAGTTACTCAACAGTAACTCAAAGTTAGTCAGAACAGTGGCCTTCCTCGGTTGTGGAGCTGTTGAAAAAGTCAGCTACTGTTTGGGATAGCAACACAAGAAAACCAGTAAGAGGTTCTAGCCTTATGCCTTTGAGACTCAAAAAGTTTCTCTGAAGGTTTCCAGGTCTCATCACTGTAGTCTCATTGGAGGCTCTTCACACATTTGTTTGCTAAGGCATCCCATTTACTAAATGAAGTGTCCATTCATTCTTTAAGGACTCCCTATACACAGAAAAGTGGCTCAATCCATGTATATTTTAAACAGGATGTTTTAAAAAGGCCAGTTTATAAAATCAGATGAAGCATCTTTTTTAGCTACTAATAATAAGGCAATGATCTTAGAGTGAAAGAAAATATGCTAAATAAGGAACCATTTTAAAAGTTGCTTTAAATTAAGGAAACAAAAGAAAAACTCATGAATTCCAATAGAAGATAAGGCACTTTCCTACCTTTATTTACTTGTTATTTCCAAGGGTATCATTTATAATAATTATCTTCATTAATAATTACATTGCCTTCTCCTGAACTTGCATAATTTGGTATTGTAAATTAGAAAGTACTACTTTAGACAACAGATTTATTAAAGGAAAATTACTGTTCCCCTACACTGGAAGGCTAACACTTTTAAGTTGCCTTATGATCTTTTATCAGGTTTTTCAAGTAACATACTATCTGAATCGGTGCTAAACAGGTCAACAAAGACAATTGTTTTAATGTGAGAAAATGAATTATGCATAGTAAATAACACTGCCAGTCTTATGGCATGTGTAAAATATACAGGTGAAACATTAATCAGGATACAATAATTTAAGTTTTTTTAAAAAAGAATAATTTAGTTAACCATTTGGTTTGCCAAAAGTGACCACATTTCCTGAAGAAAATCTGAGTTTATGAAATATAATTTTTAAAGCAGTGACCACTTTAAAGATTTAAATGTATACTAGGTTTATATAAAAACTAAAAAAACTAGCATTCTGGTTCATATCTAGACTCTTCTTATTCATTTTATCTTTATTTTCTCTGATAGGCTTTCAAACTACTGTAACTCTGAAAACTTGTTCTAAGAGGTCTCAAAGAAATTTAATAAATCACTGGGAATGCAGAGGTCAAAAAATCAAATCACATGAGCCCCATAGGCCATGTAAGGGGAAAAACACTATCCATACAGCAAGAGCCTCTGGCAAAAGTAAGGACCACTAGTTATGGCAGAATCTCCTTAGGCTTACATACAATCCTAGTACAAAGATAATCACCGTTTCATTGGTCGAGTATTCATCTTCTGTTTATTATAGAGCAATCTGTTTGCAGTACAGGTCACAGCTATAGAAGGATCAAGACACAATGGTTCTGCTGTGGCTAAGATAAGCTGGCTCTCAAGGAGAAGTTTGTCTTCCTGAAACGCAGAGATACACACTGATAGCACATTTGAAACATTTCAAAACTTAAAATTATAAATCTAGACTTTTAAGACTTCTAAACACTCCTTGTACCTTCAAACATGATGCGAGTGAAATGAAATACTTAATTTTAGAATTTCAATACAAGACTTTAAGGATTTGGAAATACAAAAAGACTTCCATTGATATTATAATAATTTGTACAGTTTTACAAAATGGCCATATTAGAAGTATTTGTCCAAAATGAACGATGATCATAGATTACTTTATTTCTTTAGAGTTAAGAGACAGGCTTAGGAAATTGCTTTAGAATGTAATTTTGGCAGTCTGGCCAATGCCTATGGATTTTACCAGAAAAAAAGCTAACTAGGTCTGTGTTACATAAACTGAAATACTCAGCTTTGTTAAAAAAAAAAATGTATATATATGCATGTGTATGTACATACACATACATGTTTTCATTGCCATTAAATAAACTAAGTATTATATTGAATCTTTTATTAAAATGGAATTCTGCATTTTAAAAAATACCATGATTCAAATATTTTAAATCTAAAGCTTACATTTATTAATGCTAATCAATCATATGGCTAAATACTTCTTTTGCAAAGAAATAAGCATAGTTTGTTTATGCAGTTATCACTTTGTAACAAACTGTAAAACAAACTGGAAAGTTACTGTTTTCTCCGTGGAAGAAATGTCCAAATGTAATGGCTACTGATTCTTTTATAATCTTATGCCACAGAAAGAATCATTTAAATGACTATACTGAGTAGTTATTCTCTTTATAGGGAACTGGATTATTGAGGGATTTACTGAATGGGATGGAGGCTGGGGTGAAAAAGGAAATGGATTAATTGAGTGCTGTTTGGGAAATAAGTGACTATTCCTATGACTTGGATTGTACTTGAAATACTGTAAGACAAGTATTATCACAAGGTTAACTGATCAGTTACAGAATTTTAGATTCCATAATTAAATCTCTAATTTAGAGAGGGGGAAGGTAAATCCAATATGTCCAGAATAATCAAACCCAAAAGAGTCTTGGACTGTTGAGGGACATGAAATGTGGGGAGGAATTTTGTTTCATAACTTTTAAATATGAATATGTATCTATTAATTCATAAATATGAATACGTATCTATTAATTCATACCAGTATGTGGACTATTAGGAAAAAAAAATTGCTGAACTTACTTGTGTCCATTTATGGTTATCACTTGTTATAGAATGAACATCACAGATTAAAGTCTGGAAAAAAAATAAATAGCATAGCTATATAAAAACACATGCGCATGGGAATAAATTATGCAATTAAAACACTAAACTGCATTTAAAACACCAACGTACAATACAAGAATTTAATAGAAAAATGCTCACCTGCATTGTTGGACGTAAGAGAATATGTCTACTTTGGTAACCTGGGGATTTCATATTCCCAGATTGCCTGTAGTCCCGTATTTCTGCTATGACACATCCACAATGAAAAATATTAACCTGTTTAAGAAGAAGATAAAAAAATTTTAGGGGGGAAAATACTACTTTCCTAGAGACTGAATCAAGATTCTGAGACTGTGGTGAAATGCTTAATAGGACAAAACATTTAAAGTAGTCTGAATTTTTTTGCCTCGTTTTAGGAAAAAGAAAAAAAAACCTGACTTAAATTCAGTTAAAAGATGCAAAGATTCAGAGCTTAATAAAAGAGTAAAAGTGATTATTGTAAAAGTTAGAGAAATGTCATAAGTAAGAGAATAAGCTTTCTTTATATTAGTCTAATAAAAAAACAAAAATTTTGCCTGCAGCAAGAACATTTAAGCTTATGCAGACGCATGTCCCCAATCATTAAGTCATGCTCATTCTAGGAACATCTAAAATTATTTTTTGACAGCTGACTGATAATTGGTGAGGTAAATGTGACAGTGATTTTAGCAGAAAGCACATGACTCCGTCTATTTATGTTAGAATCAGCAAACAGAAATCTATTGTCAATAATATTCAGCTTTTTTACATCAAGGTAAAAACATTCCAGATCTTACAATAAATCAACTTTCCAGTGGTAAGGTTTGGTGATTCCTGCCACTTTCTAAATGTAACCTCCCACCAAAGAAAACATGCGACTAATAAAAAGATAATTTAAAGAGGAAACACTTTTCACCTGAGATTTTTCAAGGAGATCAACCAAAATGGGCGGTAATTCTTCAGCATCCAAGTATTCAAGCAATTCTCCTTCTTCATAAGGCAGACGAATGGTTTCGGAATCTGAATTTAAAATGACAAAACTGGTGAATAAGGTAAAGGAGAGTACATTTTTGTAATTTAAATGCTCCTTATCCAAAAGGAAAGTAGCAGACATAAAAGATCAATGAACATAAAGCTATTCATTTAAAAGGATTCTAAAGTTCTTATTCGCTTAAGTTATATGAATTAATAATTTAGCACAGTACCAAAAGGCTCCACTCCGTTAACACTATGCTAGGTTATGGAGGATAAGATGTTTAGGTTAGATGTGTTCTTTGCTCTTTCAGAGCTTATAGTATAACAGGAGGATAAAGTACAAATAAATAATGATGAAATACAACATATTACACACAAGGTACCATGAGAGATGGAACACTGTCAATGACTAAAATGGAGAAAAAGTGGCATTTGGGTTACGCTTAAAGGGTGGGGAGAAATTAAATAGAACAAGAGAAAAGAGTAGCCTAACAAAGGCACATAAGACCATATGAAGAAAGCCATGGGAATACTGTGGTTGTTTTATTTTTTATTTGGGGGTGGTGAAGAAGAATTTACTTGGCAGGTCATAGGAAGTTACTGAACATTTCTGAAGAGAAATAGCATAAGCAGATATATACATAAGAAAAATCAAACTGGTATAATGGCTGAATTAGAGGAAGTGGGGGAGTAGAGAAGTAGGGTGGTAAGGAACAGAGTGTAATGAATTCCTCTATCAGGATGGTGGCAATGGAATAAAGGGCAAGGGATGAATGATAAACTACACAAAAGGATGGGTCAATGGAAAAAAGATAAGGATAAAATCACTTGGGAAATATCTGATCAACAGATGTGAGATCAATTTTGTCATAATCAATACCCATTCAAGAAAATGAACAACATAAAACACAATACAAATTGTAGGCAACTGCCTACTGGTTAAAAAGAAGTCAATAATCTCAATGGCTTTTATGCTCTTTGGGACTATGGTCTATATCTTACATAAGAGAACGTAATCTACTGAATTAAGCTCAGGAAAATTCCGGTCAAACAAAAGAGTTGACAGTTCCTTCAATTTCATCATAATAAAACTTGAGTTATATTGATAACTTCATGTTTCAACTACAATATGGTCACTCAGAATTCTCTTGGATATTACAACTGCAAAAGAAATTTGAAATAAATACAAAACGAAAACTTTTTTGGGAAGAATTCCTACATATGTTCTAAAAATAACCTAAACCTTACTATTAACCACACTAAAATTTATTATGTAATCTATGACCTACATTTAAAAAAATGTCTAAATTCATGCAAATTCTTTTACTAGTCCTAGAGTTGTGGAGGTGAACCTGAGTTTTCAAAAGCTATGCCAACTGAGCATAAGACACCAATTGAGCGTAAGTTCTTTTTTTTTTTTTTAAAGCAATTGGGGTTAAGTAACTTGCTCAAGGTTACACAGCTAGTCATTATTTATGTGTGGGTGCTCATTTTCTGAAGCCGGATCTGATCTCGGGTCATCCCAACTCTGAGGCCGGCACTCTTAACTCACTGCGCCACCTAGCCGCCCCTTTAGGGCAATTGGGGTTAAGTAACTTGCCCAAGGTTACACGGCTAGGTTTTTGTTTGTGTGGATTAAGTGCTGGAGGCCGGCTCCGAACTCAGGTCCTTCTGACTCCAGGGCCGGCGCTCTATGAGTGTAAGTTCTGATAGGTTATACTGAAGTAGAAGACGCTGAGTATGAGTCTACTGACAAAAAATTAAAAACCAAGTGATGCATGCATGCAATATTTACCTGAACCATTCTTTCCCCTGAGCATCAGAGAATAGCCCTCATTTCCTGGGTAGAGGTTGACTACTAGACAGGAGAGTGTTTCTTGCATAACAAGTTTCTCTAGCAAGTTCACATTTCGTCTCAGCTTCTGCTTTAAAAGGAGACAGAGCGCATGAAAATAATCATTGAAACTATTTGATTTATAAATCACTTTTCTGGAAGAATAAATTCAAGATTACTTACTGGAACATTCAATAAGTATAATTCCTAGAGAAACACAATATTCAACTACAGAATGACTAACAAATTTCTGTGAGAATTTTAGCTAAATACACTAGAGAATTATCATTCTTGGTATACTACCATTCTTGAATAAAAGTGCTTTAACATCCTGAAAATTTAGAAAAACAAAAAAGAACTTAAAAAAAAAACACCAAAAATTATTTTTTGTTTTAAATATCCCAAGTTTTTAGTAGAACCTCTGGGAAATAAAACAACCCCATTATTAACTTCTTTGCTTCTAATTAAAAAAAAAAAAAAGCCATTGCAACATAAGAGTGAATTCCTAGTAGTCTGGAACTGAGAAGGAACAAATACCTTCTTAAGAAAGCAAGTTGATTCCTGTGCATACTCTCTAGATATAGTTTTAGAAAAGCACAGTCCTAGGGAATCTGTCCCCAAACAGATCTAGCTGAATTACCTACTAATTGGATTAACTGTTTCTAGTGAGTACATACACATGTGTACACACACACACACACAATTTTTTTTGCTTTTTGGAGGGGGGGAAGGCATAGCAATTGGGGTTAAGAGACTTGCCCAAGGTACATGGATAGTAAATGTTAAGTGTCTGAGGTTGGATTTGAACTCAAGTCCTCCTGACTCCAGGGTCAGTGTTCTATTCTATTCACTGCACCACCTCGCCACCCCTAGTGCCTATATTTAAATTCCCTAGGTTTTCTATACTTAAAAAGTTAAAGATAATCTTTCTGACCATCTACTTACTTTTAAAACAATCAACTACAATTTACCTTTGGATTAAAAAGATTTTCTAAATGCACAGGTATCACTTTAGGAGTGAATTACCTTCTAGTGAAAAAAAGCTTAAGGAAATGGTTTGGTAAACTTTATCTCACCTTGATCCTATAGTTTTAGTTCTTAATTTTCTGCTATGGTTCTAGACTCCTAGAAATACAAACTTCCTCGTATTTGACAGCCCTAAGTACTTAGGGCCAGGATGATAAGGTCTTTAAAATAGCCTACAACTGGGTTGAAATTTACCTTGAAAATACTGTTACATTCAGAGGGAAGGGTACCTTCGAAGAAAGTTAAAAATGAAAAGGTCATTACCTGCATAATTCTACTCTTCCCAATTAACTATTTCTCTTGCATTTCAATAGGTATAATGCCAAATGAAGAAAAATTCTATTTACCTTTATCTCAGGCTCTTTCTCACATTCTTCTATATATAAGTCATATAGCTTCTGAAATACAGATTTCCTTAAAAAATAATAAAAAAGAATTTATAAAATTGATGTACCTATGACATTATAAAACATCTGATGTTAAATAAACTGTATTATAAAAATGTTTAAGTGTACAAACCTTCCACTAGATAAATATTTCCGTTTAGGAGGTCTCTGACGGGCACTTTCAATGACATACTGAAAAAAAAAAGAAGTCTCTGAAAACACTGATTTCTTTTGTTCTGACTGAAACAATTATAAGATTACAAATGCATCTCAGTAACTTACCATTAAAGTATGTGCAAATTTCTGATATATGTTAAATTATGCTTTCCAAAAAGCCCTATTTGTTATAGTACAATATTTTCACTAACATTTAAGTGACAGAAGCAAATGGCAACAAAATTACTTCATTAAGCTATTATGTAAAAAAGACTTCATAACTTCTAGTTGCCATCTATCTTGTTGTTGGAAAGTTGCATAACTGTCCTGAATTTTATCAGAATATTTATGATTTATTCATTTAGAAATTAAGATATTCAATTGCTAACATTCTTCTTAATTTCCATTATTTTCTCTTCATAATTTTTTAATTTAATTCAACATATCAGTGGGGGCTATGTAAAAGGTATACGATTAGAAAACCCAAATAAGAAATATAAGACTTTTAACAAACTGTAAAATCTACCTTAATAACCTTTCAGTGTCCTTGTTTGAAAGTTTCCTTCCACACTAGGTTTTTAATTATAAAATGTCTAGATTCTAACTATATCCTAAGTCTTTCCCAGAAAAAAAAATACCTACTTGAAAATGACTCCAATACAGATCATACATAAATCACAGTTATAAATAAGAAATGCATTCTTAGCTAAACATGGGATAGAAGCAATCATAAAAGTTAAAATAGTGTTGACTGTATGAAAAGCTTCTGCACAAGCTAAATTAATGCACTATTGCATTAAATTTCTCTGAAAGGGGTTTGGTATCCAAGATATAAAAAACAATGAATGATATCTATCTATTGATATCTGTTAATAGTTTTACTTACACACACACACACACACACACACACACACACACACACACACACACGCCAAAAGTCATTATTACCCAGTAAATTAGAAAGTGAATTTGAACAAATGGTTCTCCAAAGATGAATTGAAAACTATTAACAAATATATGGAAGGATACTCCAAAACACTTTTAAAATACAAATGGGAACAACCCTGAGGTATTACCTCACACCCTGCAAATTGGCAAGGATGATAAAAGATAGAAATAGTAAATGTGGGAAGAAAGGTATACAAATACATTGTTGGTGAAGTTTCTAATCAGTATAACCACTTTGGAAAGCAATTTAGAATTATCTAAGTAAAATGACTAAAATGTCCATGCCCTCTGATCTAGAGATTACATTATTAGGCTTATGCCTCAAAGAGGCCATGGATAATTAGAAAGTCCCCGTATTTATCAAAATATTCATAGCAGCACTTTTATTGATAGCAAAAATTTGGAAATAAAGTCGATGCCAATCGATTGGGAAATGTCTAAACAAATTGTGGTATATGAATGTAATGGGATATTACTGTGCTGAAAGAAATTATGTATGTGATGAAGTCAGAGGAACATGGAAAGACCTATATGAACTAATGCAGAGAGAAGTAAGCAGAGCCAAAAAAAAAAAAAAATGACTATAACACTGAGTAATCATTAAAAAAAAATCAAAAGTAAATGTTGCAAAATTAAAAAACAAGGATGACTTAAAAGAAGAGTTAGGAGAAGACATCATTCCACCTCTTTGGATAGGTGGGAAGTCTACAAGTGTTGTACATTGCACATGTTTTTAGACTTTTTTTAATGCACTGATCAGTTATGCTTATTTTTATATTTGTTATATGGGATGGATCTCTGAGGGGGAAGAAAAAGGATTTTGGAGGAAAGCATAGCAAAGAAGAAAACAACAAAATATTTCCACAAAAAACTTTTTTAAAAAAGGAAAATGAACCAACCAATATAATTCACCGGAAGCAAAATTATTTAAATAACTAAATTTCAATTGTTATTTCTTACCTCTGCACGATCCAAAGCTAATTCTAAAGCTTGTTGCTGTAAAACGATTTGAAAAAAAAATTTACTTGTGAATATTTTAACAATAAACAATGTAATATGCATTTGAGTGAAAGACTGCTTAATCTAACATTCATTCCTTTTTTTGGGGGGGGAGTAACCCAAGAATTTTATTAAATTTACCACCACTCTTACCCATCCTAGTTAGAAAGGCACAAAAATACATCAATAAAAAAAAAATCTATTCAATCTTGCAAAATATATCTTAAAGTACATTCATTTGTTCTAGGAATGAATAAAAACACCTCAATGCCAATGAGGATAAAAGAAACTACCGGGGCGGCTAGGTGTCACAGTGAGTAGAACGTCGGCCCTGGAGTCAGAAGGACCTGAGTTCAGATTCTGCCTCAGACACTTAACGCACACACAAACAAAAAAACCTAGCCGTGTGACCTTGGGCAAGTTACTTAACCCCAATTGCCCCCCCCCAAAATAAACTATGAACACTATGAACACCATGAACACCTAAGAGTGCTGTCGCAGAATTTGATAACCTCCAAATTTTTTCTAAGCTTCATTTGAATACAAGAAAGGAGGGAGAACACAAACATGTGTCTTTATAACTAGCTTAACAAAGTCTCATAATGTTCTCTTTCTAGTCCCATAACAATGGATGAAGCTAAAATATTTTAAAATAGAATCATCTTTAACTCATATACAAAGAGAACAAAATACAGATTTAGGTATGCAGACCTCATAGCTAGACATTAAAATATGTGCTAATTCCACTTAAAATCTTTTTAAGCCAGATTATCTTCAGCCTTGTAGGCTACTGTAACACATCCTCTAAAGTTACATGGAGAAAAAAACTTAAGTATCTGCTAACTCTCCCTCTACGATTAAATCAAATTCTCCCATTCTAGGGAAACCCATGCAATGTTTCTGAACCCTAGTGATATTCTGTATTTTTTAAGATTGTAATTAGGGTTAAAACCAAAAGGTAACATTATAGGAGTACACATTATCAAACAACTAACTGTAATAAATCTCAAATACTTTGAAATGTGAGGTTTTTATACTTTAAAAAAATAGTTACAAGGAATAAAAACTACTGAAATTCCTTAGTTTTATTAAGAATATGAATTGAGCTCCTTATCTACAGAAAATTTTAAATGAAATCACATTTTTCTAAGTTTCCCCAAAAGTTACTGTTGTTCAGTCACATCCAACTCTTCATGACCCCATAAGACTGTCCATGGGGTTTTATTGTCAAAGATTAAATATGCCATTTTCCTTTCCAGTGGATTAAAGCAAACAGGTTAACTGACTTGCCCAGGGTCACATATCTATTAAGTGTCTAAAGCCTAATTTGAATTTAGGTCATCCTGATTCTAGGGACAGCCCTCTATCCACAGAGCCACCTAATGTACAAATGTTAATAAGTAAGCATGCTATCACCGAAACTTTGCTGAAATGAGAGGAAAACTTGAGTTTTACTCTCCACTAGTACTAAATAGCTGCGTTACCAAAGGCAAAACAATTTACTTTTAGGTCTCAGTTTCCTCATCTGTGAAAATGGAGATAATGCTGCTTCATGTTTTGTTTTCCTTAAAAAAACTTTGTGAAAGGTAATTATCATCATGCTTTGCATTAATATTTTTGGCCCAAAAGATTCAAATACAGCTTTATGTAAAAAATTTATGAACCTAGGTTCCAATATTTGAAACAAAAAAGTTTAGCCTACTTTAATATCACCTTTTGAAGACTCTCATATTAAATATGATATCAACTGGAAGGGCTAAAAAAAAATCTACATAGTGAAATGTAAGCATGTGCAATATTTATGTCTCCTCCTTCACATATCCACTTAATTGGAGTGACATGGTTATCACTGTTACATGTTTGAACAGTTTAATTTTCTTTTCACTTTTTCAAGTCTTTAGAAGTTTTAAATTAGGAAATGTGAATGCCTACCCTTGAGTGAGTTCCCCATGCAGCTACTGAGGTGATCAGTTAACCCAACAAAATATGCTTCTTAATGTTTCTTGTGTTTGGGATCCTTACCTTCAAAGAACTACAATGAGAACTTACTTTCAAAAAAGGTCAACTACCATCTAAGTATGACTGCTAAGAAGGGCTAGTTGGGCAGAAGAAATGCATCAGCTTAAACATTTGGTTCAAGTTAACAGAAATTAAAGACTACATGTAGCTGGAAACTTTCTTGTTCCTGTTATGTATAAAAAGTAAATGCTTAACTTTTTAGTATATGCCAAAGACTTCAGAAAAGATTAAAAAAAAATCGTGTGTCCATAATACAGATATGTTAATCTTAAGGTAGAGAAATTACATGTGATTACTAAAGTATTTTCAGACTGGATTAGGCTACTTTCAAAAAGCACTTTGATGCAACATTCTTTTGTCATAAAAAAACTTGTTTCGGAGTGGCTAGGTGGCTCAGCGAATAGAACGCTGGCCCTGGACTCAGGAGGACCTGAGTTCAAATCTAGCCACCAACACTTAACACAAAAACTAGCCGTGTGACCTTGGGCAAGTCACTTACCCCAACTGCCCCACCTTTCCCCCTCTATAAAAAAAAAAAAGGCAAATAAAACCCCACCCCAACTTGTTGCCATACTCATAAAGAACAAACATTTTAAGACACCTTAAGATAATTGTTGTTTGGTATTTCAGTCATGTCTGACTCTGTGTGATCCTGTACAAGGTTTTCTTGGCAAAAATACTGGAGTGATTTGGCACTTCCTTCTCCAGTGGATTCATGCAAACAGGCTTGTCCAGGGTCACATAGCTACTGAGTGTCTGAGGCTACATTTGAACAGCTAGCACTTCTACATAGTGCTTTAAGGTTTCTGAAGTACTTTACAAATATTATCCCAATTTTCATACCTCCTGAAACTTCCCATGGCTCCCCACAACCCTACTTCCCCTCAATTGAGAAGCTTGCTTCATACTTTACTCAAACCCTACCCCCCTAATTAAATTGAGGTCATTCTCTAAGAGCTCTCTCTTCTCCATCTTATATCACTAAGATAACTGCTGTCACTCCTTAACCCTTGTCTCACACAGTCAAGTAGCCTTACTTCTTAGCAAAGCACACTCCTCCACCTACACAAGTGATCCCCTTCCATCTTGTCTCCTCCAAGAGATTATCCTCTCCCCCAAAAGATTACCACACTCTACCATAAATCTTCAATCTCCCCCTCTCTACTATATTCCTTACTGCCTACAAACTTGCCTATGTCTCCATTTTCAAAAATCCCTCACTTGATCTTTTCACCTCTGCTATAATTCTAAAAGAAAATTTCTTTGGGGGGGGGGTCCCTAAACGAATAAAATCATGGGTCCAGACCCCTTACCTAAAAAGATGCAACTTACCATTGTAGTATTAAAAAAAAGTAACCAAAAGAAGAAAATAATTTATGTGCGCTGATGAAGTGTGGTGACAATCATGTCCAAGATCAATTTCAAAGTACTGTTGAAGTAAAAAAAAAAAAAACTTTATTAACATAAGGTGGCCAAGGAAGTGAAACAAAAAGTGGCTAACTTGGCAAATTACTTGTGATACAGTCATCTTCATATTTTTTAAGCATCCTGTTGAATACTAAAAAAGCACTTTCTAGAACTTCCCTACAAAACCTTTAAATCATTTCTGAAAAGTAAAATTAACAACACTGAATAGATACATTTAGTTTGCATGTTGTATCATCAAATACTCATAGTTTCCAAATACTTCATTTTCTGGAAGACTATAACTGAATAGATTATTAAACATTACCTTCTTCTACTCTCAAAGAAGTAAACCTTTTTCATAATTTCTTATGGGCTAGTTATTCTCTTAGATATCAGTTTCAATGGTCACTAAACACTTTTATTCGAAGTAGGATGCAAATTTCTATCAATTTCAATGACCTTTTAATATAAAGCCTCCCTCTCCCCACCCCCAAGGGAATATATTTTGCTATTTTTCTGTGGCAGCTAGGTTTCATAGTGGATGGACTAGAGTCTGTGACCTGAGTTTACATTTTATTTACTTACAAGCTGTGTGCCCCTAAAAAATTCACAAGACTTAACCTCTTTTGGCTCCAGTTTTTACATCTACAAAAAGGGGATAGTAATAGCCCCTACTTCACAACGTACTTATGTACATCAAATAAAAGTAAACTTTAAAAATCTATGTTAGTTATTAGTCCATACAAATTTTTTCCTTGGCTCCATGTGACCACTAATGTGCAGTTAGCTTACTGAGCTAAGGTTGTTTTACCACTCTGGGTTAAGGGTTAGAAGGAACTTAAAAAGGAAGAAACCTCTTTATGTAAGCTTCTTAAGGAAATGTATTTTAAAGATGTATTTTAACTGTTTATTACCAGCACAGTATATGGCACAAGAGGGGAGGAAGGCTGAGCATTTATTATGTGCCAAGCAATTTAGGAAATTATGATTTCATTTGATCCTCACAACTCTGAGATGCATGCTGGCGGTACACAGTAGTAGGTGCTTAATAAATATTTATTGATTTTAGAGATGAAGAAACAAGAGTCTCTGGCTGGCCTATTTCACACTGGAAATAAAGAGCATAACCAGGATTCAAACACCTGTCTTCAGATTCCAAATCCAGTGTTATAATTTTCTGCCATACAGCTAATTAGTGTTCCTGGAAAAACCTGAAAGCGTAACTCTTTAATCCTGTGATTTAACCAATTTATAAATTAAATACAGGTAGGATGAGAGGCTAACAAGAGTCAAAAGTTTGTGATTGACTTAATTTTTAAATACAGATAAGGCTGATTAAAATTCAACTTGAAATAAAGTACAAAGACTGGGTGAATTTTAGCAACCTTTAAAAATCATTTTTTGTGATATAACTATTCTGGCTGATATGACTTTATTTATCAAAAGCACCTAACCCTCATCTCTTCTTAAGCAGGCTAAAGAATACTCCACAAGTCAAATTAATTTGGTGGTCAAGCAAGAAATTTAATGTTATCACCTCCTATCACTTCGATGATACTTCACTACATTCCTATGTTCTTAGTCAGCTGACTCCCTACTTGATTTTGTTTCATGCTTACTCAAGGTGGCATTTTGCTACTTAGCCTAATTTGGAAAACCTTGCAAGAGAACTCTCTTCTAGGACTTTCAATAAGTTGTATATACAAGAAAAAATAATAGAAAAGTGTCCCTCAGGCAACTGAGTTGGGATGATAACTGGCATTTATGATGCGCTGCCTCTATTCCAGTTCCTACTACTTGGGCAGTTTCCTGAGATTATTCATACATAATTCACCTAAAGGTAGGCGTCAAGGCCAAATCATTTCCAAGTCGTAGAGGAGCCGAAAGGCCACTGATTCTGGAGTTAGAGGAAAGGCAGATGCTTTCTGCTAGTGTGTTTATGGACAAGTCACAACCTCCAGCGGCCTTAGGTTCCTATTGTAAAATGAGGGATTTGGCCTAGATGGCCTTGGAGGCCCCGGCCAGCACGAGGGCCCTCGTTCCTAAGTGTCTCTGGATGACGCCCCCCTTACAGACTCGGGGATAGGTCCCCTGCCTTGCCCACATCACTCCACACTCAGTCAAGTGCAGCTCGAGAGACCATCTTTTAAAAACAAACTCTCCTATTAGGCCCCGGGGACCTCGGACAGGGAAGGGGCCGGGCCACCGCCAGGTACGAAATCCGTGCCAGGTCTCCGGAAAATACCTGTAAGCGGGAAGCTGCGCCGGAGTCCAGCCCCAGCAGGGGGCCGGAGGGCGGGGGCGCCCGCGCTCCCCAGTGGACGGCGAGGTGGGGGGGGGGGGGCTCGCGACCCCAGCCCGCCCCTGCCCCCACACTAGCCCAGGTCAGGGGGAGGGGGTGGAGATGGCTCTCCCTCCTCCACCCCCCCACCCCCGCCCCTGCAGAGAACACGGCCGTCCAAAGCGCCGGCGAGTAGCCGCAGGGGCGTCGGGGACCCGGCCAGGCCGATTGCGGAGGTAGGGCCGGGCCGGGGCCCCCGCCGCCCGCCACACCCTCCGCCTGCAGCCCGCCCGCTCCCTACCTGCCCCTGCGGCAGCGGCGGCTGGGGCGTTTGGCCTCATGACGGCGCCGCCAGCTCTGGCCTTGGCAGGACGATCCACACAGCGAGTGAGCCGGCGGCTCCCCCCGGCCCAGCCCTGCCTGGCCCGGCCCCGCCGAACGCACTCAGCTCCCTCCCTCCCTGCCCCCCCGCCTGGCCGGCGGCCTGTTCCGGTCTTCGCGCTTCCGATTCGGCCGGGCCCGCTCGGCTCCTTCGCGGCGGCGGCGGTGGCGGCGGAAGGGGAGGAGCCGGGGGCGGGTCCCGGCCTGGGGACCTGAGTGCGGGAGAGGAGCGCGGGACTGGGCAGGAGGCCTGCGGCCAGTCCTGCTGTTGCGAGCACCCTCGGCCTCGCCCTCGGCTCCTCCCCGGGGCCCTTAGGGGCGCGCGGCCGTCCCCGCCCCACCGGGTGCCTTGCCCTCAACCAGCTCTCTCGAAGTCGCCATTGACTTGTATTCCCATTTCTGACCCCACCTGAGTAATTAAAAATGAGCTACCTAGTCACGCCCTTGCCGCCCTGGTTCCATCAAGTTTAACTAAAGCCTCCTCCACGACTTCCTTCGAAGCTTGTACACCAAAGTAGCAGAACTGTAGTGCAGTGCACAAAACGTGTCCCCTTCTGGCCTCTGAATCAGTCAATCAACAAGCATTTATTGAACAGCTACTCTCACCTTGGCACCGAGGTAAGCTGATCGCTGGGGAGACCAAGAAAGGCAAAAAAAAAAAAAAAAAGCGGTCCCTTTCCTCGAAGGGCTCGGCTCACATAATAATGATGATGATGATGATGGGGAATTATAAATTATTTACAATAAGAAATAGTAGTTGGCATTTACATAGCGATTCGTGTTTTTCAAAGTCCTCTTACATAGATGAACTACTTTAAGCCTCACAATAATTCTGTGAAGTAAAGGCTACTATTATCTACATTTTACAGATAAACAGTCCAAGAGCAGTTGAGTGACTTATGGGGAAACTAAGGCTGACAGGTTAAGAGATATCCTGGATCACAGAGCTATTAAGGCAGAATTCAAATTCGGGAGTTCCTGGCTCCATCCAGGAAGGATATCTCCATATGCAGTACCACTTAGGCTGTCTTAGCAAACACTTTCGAGTCTTGCCAATAATTGAATGTATGAAGCATTTATTAATTGCTTACAATGTGCAAAGCATTGTGCTAAGTTCTAGGAATACGAGTAGAAAATACAATCTCCAAACTCACCTTCTAAAAGGGGGGAGATGAGAGGTTTGGAAGATTTCCTTAGGGTGCTGCAGCAAAGCAGATGGTAAGGCTTCAACTTTAATGTCATTTCCACTGATAAAACCAGATCTTCCAGGGAGCTTTCCTGGAGAGAAGAGTGGAGAACTAAACTGTGATGTACTTACTTTGTTTATTCTTTACCCATGTCTTGAATTTTCAAAGTTTCATACGTTGTTAGACCTGGAAGGGAAAGGAAGAGTTCATCTTGGAGCTTCTCCTCCAGGTGAGCATCTTGAGAGTTGAAGAGAAGGATCTATCAGGCCTCTTCTCAAGGGTCTTAGATGTAGAAGAGACCTCAGAGTCATGTAGCCTAACCCTTATTTTGCAGATGAGGAAACTCAGGCCCAGATAAGTTAAGTGACAGGTCATACACATAGTAAGAGTCAGAGGGGCAATCTTGAATTCAGGGGGAGGATGATGATAGTCCACATTTATATAGTGCTTATTGTGTGCCAGTCACTATGCCAAGCACTTTTTACAAATAAAATATCTCATTTGATATTTATAACCCTAGCAGCAAGGTGCTTTTATTATTTCCACTTTGTAGCTGCAGAACTGAGGCAGACAAGTTCATTAACTTGCCCAAGATTACACAGCTAGGAACTGTCTGAGCTGGGTAAGTTGGGTGGCTCTGGATAGCTAGGGTCAGGAAGATGCATCTTCCTGAGTTAAAATCTAGCCTCAGATACTTAAAAGCTGTGTGGCACTGGGCAAGTCACTTAACTCTGCCCAGTTCCTCCTCTGTAAAATGAGCTGGAGAAGGAAAGGGCAAACCATCCCAGTATCTTTGCCAAGAAGACCCCAAAAGGGCTCATAAAGGGTTGGACTCAACTGAACAACAACTACCTGAAGCAGAATTCTGATCTATGCACTGTACAACTTATCTGCCTAGACAAAATGCCAACTTCTCTGCCTGGTGTGTTTCGTATTTCTCCCTTCATGGACTCTTAGTTGTCCTAGCTATTACTCTAATTCAGCATCCCCTCTCCTTTCTACTTACCTTTGCATAGGCCAGTCTGGAACATACTCTGCATCTCTGCCTCTTAGATTCCATAGCTTTCTTCAAGCCTCTGCTCTGGTATGACCTATGCAAATCCTATCCTGATCTTTCCATCCCTAGTGTTCTTACCTTCCTCAAATTATGCTATGTTCACATATCTGTTTATATGTTATACCCTTCCCCAATAGAAAATGAACTCCTTTAGGCATGTGTGTGTGTGTGTGTGTATACACTGATAATCATTAAATATCATATTTTGGCCAAAGTCTGAATTAATCAGACTGCTATGCCTCATTTAAAAAAGGCTCCTTTTTTTACGTGTTAGCCACTCCAGAGACCAGATAAGGATGGGAATAGGATTTAAAACAGGCACCCTGAGATCATAAATTCCAAACAGACCCAGCTTTGCCTTGCTCTTGAAGCACACCTCTCCTTATGTTAACAAAGCCTACTTTATGGCCCTTAAGGATAAGACCCTTAACTTGAGGCATTAACTTGAGTAATGGGACTTTTTCTTATCTTATGATTTTCTGAACAAAATCCATGTTATGTGGAATGTTAATGGTAAAGAAAACACAGGTATTCTGAATCATAATTTCAATTGTCAATTCTCTTGTTTTATTGTATTTACCATTTATTCAATTAAGAAAATTCCTTTCTCATATAATGAGTAAACCATTATGGGGATCATAAGTTTGTGTGACCATACCAGTCCTAAAATGTACTTAAGCTTTTTCATAATTTTGTTCATCAGTCAGAACTCAATTCCTGGCTCCTTGTACAAGTAATGCTAGTCTTAAAGGAATAACTAATAAACAATGTAATTTTATGTTACTATTTGTCTGTGTCCTTTAACCAAACTTTTGAAACAGGTAGACAACACACGTGTTTGTTTTTTATATTACTATCTCAGCTTAGCACAGTGCTTTGCAAAAGTAGATGCCTAAATGAATGTCTGTTGAATTGTTTTGGAAGGTCTTAAGTAAACTAGGAAGAGAATAGATTGTTCCTTCTGCTCTTTATGATCAGAAGAAATATTACAGCTCGAGACAAACTGGAAACCCAGCCAATGCTGGAATATGATGGGAATTCTTCCAGTACTTCCTTGGAGCTAGCAAGAGGAAAGAGATTTCTTGCAGGAAGCAGAAGAAAATGATTGGTTGCAGCAGAGCAAACAAAAACTGCTAGCTTTTGTCAAGCCACATAAATGAGATGAGGTAACACCCCATTGCCAGAACTGAGGTTAAAGACCCTCAAATACGTAAGGTTTTAGATAGAGTTCCACAGCCACCAATTTTAGACTCTTGCGCCATACTTTATTACACCTGAAAGCTGAGGGGCTAGTGAACTAAGGTATGATATGAAATGATATACTTACCCTGACTATTGTCAACCTATGTATCCAAAATTTACAGAGAGTTGTAGATTGGTAGAGCTAGAAGGGAATTTATAGATCATCTTGGTCTCTCCCACTTCAGTTTTAATTTAATTTATTTTTGGCATACAAGGATCAAGCAATGCATTGATTTTTTTAAGCTCCTACTGTGTGCCAGGCACTGCGCTAAACACTAGGGATACAAAAGACAGTTCCTACCCTCAAGGAGTTCGAAATCCAATGCAAAAAAAAATCTACACAAATCAAACTAAATATAAGATAAATAGGAATTAATTGAGGAAAGATAACTAGAGGCAAGAGGGATTGAAGAAGGTGTCTAGTAAAAGATGTGATTTTATTTGGGACTTGAAGAAAACCAGGGAGTCCAAGTGAATGAGGGAGAGTGTTCCAGGCATGGGTGTTGTTTGTTCTTCATTCTTGAAGAGGACCTTGACATCAGGAAGAAGATGGCATGATTTACTAGTGAATTAGATTTAAGGGAGGAAGAGCTGTACAAAGTCCCCAGCCTCATTTTCTTCTCCAGAGCCATCTGGATGATGTAGCAAGAAATACATCGGGATGACTGGAGATGCCCAGCCCAGAAACCCCAGGAATGGGTGATAGCCAGAGAAAATGCTCAGAGCTGAGAGATTGAGTGTTTGGTTGGTGAAACAGCCAGAAGGCCAGTGTCACTGCATTGAAGAGTATTAGAAAATAAGTTTCTTTTATGTTTTGTCTCCTCTAATTAGAGTGTTAGATGTCTGAAAGCAGGGGCTATCTCAGTTTTTCAATATGTATTTTCATTGTTTAGTACTGGGCCTGGAGCAAAGTAAATGCTTTTTCTTTTTCTTTTTTAATTTTTTTTACTTTTTGGAGGGGGGAAAGTAGGGCAATTGGGGTTAAGTGATTTGCCCAATGACACGTGGCTAGTAAGTGTTAAGTGTCTGAGGCCGGATTTGAACTCAGGTCCTCCTGACTCCAGGGCTAGTGCTCTTTTCACCGTGTCACCTAGCCACCCCCAAGTAAATGCTTTTTCATTCATTCATTTCATTCAGGACTGATAGGCATAACCTCCATGGCTAATTTCCACCTAGCCAATCCCAAGCTTCCTTTTTAATTCAACTGGAGAAATGTTTTTTGTACTTTGTAAGGAAACAAAGGGCATAGATGGGTTTTAAAGTTAGTTTAACACTTCATTATATGAGGAACTAGGTGGTTCAGTGGATTGAGTGCTGGACTTGAGTTAGGAAGACTCATCTGTGTGAGATCAAATCTGGCCTTAAACACTTACTAGCTGTGTGACCCTGGGCAAGTCACAGAATCCTGTTTGCCTCAGTTTCCTCATCTATAAAATAAGAAGGAAATGGCAAACTACTCCAGTATTTTTCTGCAAAAAAAAAAAAACAAAACCCACAAAAAACAAAACAAAACCCCACTACAACCTAAATGGGGTCACGGGCATGATTGACATGACTGAACAACAACAAAAACACCATCTCAGAGCACCTTATTACTTCTGTTAGCAACATTGTTCTATGACATCCACTGGATGATAGGGCCAGGATTAATTAGTCAAAGACCATCTACCTCCAAGTTTAAATGAGAATTATTGAAGGAGATTCTTTACACTTGAATGAATACTCAGGGGGCTGAGATGAGAACTGCAACAGCTCTCCAGGCCTTTAATAGATTAATGGGTATGTGTAGGGGAAAGGGAAAGAGAGGAGACTGTGTTGGATAACAGCTCCAAAGACAGGTTCCCAGCTTTCTCCTGTTTTGTAAAAGTCCCATCTCTGAATGTGATAGATTTCCTCACTTCCAAGGAGTTTGTGACCAGTGATTGGGGTGGGGTAAGGGGATGGGGAAAGCAAGGTGCCATTAAGTTTGTTCATTGCCAGAATTTCTGACCTAGCTTTTAACTCTGTTGAACCAGTTGGTTGGTTGTTCTTTGTTCTCAAGGGCCAAAATGACATTACTGTGTTGGGATCAAGGTACAGTGTGTCTGACTGTGACTGATTAGGCTAATACAAGCTTGGAATACTCTACTATAGGTTGGGGACAAATAGTCCATATGAACATTTGGAGTGTAGTCTCTACATTTGCATATCAAATGTTTCTTTTGAACTACTGCATTTCTGATTTGCTCAGATGCTGGACCATTCTATTCTAGTGTCTTCCATGTCTCAGAATTCATTCCAATGGTCAACTGATTGTTGAATCAGTATCTAGATGTTAAAGTATCCTATAAGTATAGTAAAAAGGTTAAGTTCGCTTAGAGATTGTTGTTCAGTGAACAAAACTGGTGGTGTCTTGTATAAGATGAATCAGCTGGCAATTGTTGGAGCTAGAATAGGCTTTCAATACTAAACTTTAAAAAAAATGTCTATATCAAATACCAGATCCTCTCCCTTCCTCCCTCATAATCCACCCTTATGGAGATAAGAAATTCAATATAGGTTGTACATGTATAGCCACATAAAACATTTCCATAGTGGATATATTGTGAAAGACTGACTATATTTCCCTCCATCCTATCCCATCCCCCACTTGTTATATTCTCCCTGTCCCTTTTCAAAAGTGTGTGCTTCTAACTTCCCTACCCCCCAACCTGCCCTCCCCTGTATCATCCCCCCTCTCGATCCCTTTGTTCCTACTCTCCTGTAGGGTGAGATACCATATTTAGTGTGTGTGTGTGTGTGTGTGTGTGTGTGTGTCATTCCCTCCCTAAGCCAAATTCAGTGATAGTAAGGTTGACCCATTCCCTACTGCCTTCCTGTTCTCCCCCATTATAACAGTTTTCCTTTGCCTCTTCTATATGAGATAATTTACCCCATTCTGTCTCTCCCCATCTCCTCTCATTATATTACTCTCTAACCTTTCAATTTCACCTTTTAGGTATCATCCCTTCTGTAATGGAAATTCAGATTTAAAGATCTTCCCTGCTGCTAGGTTAAGTGCACCTGGAGCCTGTGGTAGGTGTCTTGTTTTTCAGGAAAGCCCACACCTAGATACTTTGTGATTGGTCAGTGGGTCAAGAAGGTTGTTATATTCTCTGAGCCAGGAGAAGGCTATATAAACCCTGATGGGAGGCTTTGCTTTGGGGCTCACTTTGAGAAGTGTTGTGTGATTTGACCAGATGAGACTCTGGGCAGCCATTGAGAGCCCCCCTTTGAAAACCCAGATGTTAATGCTTCCCTCTCTGGTAACTATGATTTGGTATAGATGTATGTAATAGTTGCGTAGTTTGGATACCTGTCTGCTTGATCTGTCTGTTTCTCTGTTTTGAAACTACTGTCTGTATACTCTGAAGTTTGGGGTGCTGACCTTTTTCCCCTGAGCTAGATAAATGATATATGTTTGTTTGATTAAAGTTAACTTGTTAACCGATTTTGAGTTGTTTTCCTTTTGAAAAGCAGATTTAAGGACCTGTGTTGGCAGCCACCCTGGGGATGTTGGGCTGCTTGCTGCTACACCTTCTTATTCAATTGGTCCTGTGCCCTCTGTCTATGTATACCTTTACACATATATACACACACTCACATATGTATTCATGTGCCCATACCCTCCTATAGAGATATATGTATGTATATATACGTATATATACATTTCTATTTATTTCAACTATTCTCATACTGAGAAAAGTTTCATAAGTTACAGTTATCATTTTTCCATATAGGAATGTAAATAGTTCAACTTTGATTACTTCCTCATGATTTCTTTTCCCTGTTTACCTTCTCATGCTTATCTTGCTTCTTTTATCTGAATGTCAGAGTTTCTATTCAACTCTGGTTTTTTCATCAAGAATCCTTGAAAGTCCTCTATTCAACTGAGTGACCATATTTTCCCCTGGAACATAATACTCAGTTTTTCTGGGTAGGTGATTCTTGGTTTTAATCCCAGGTCCTTTGACCTCCAGAATATCATATTCCAAGCCCTTCAATCCCTCAATGTAGTAGCTGCCAGGTCCTGTTTGTGTTTATCCTGATTGTGTTTCCACAATATTTATACTGTTTCTTGTTGGCTGCTTGTAATCTTTTCTCCTTGATCTGGGAACTCTGGAACCTGGCTATAATATTCCTAGGAGTTTTCTTTTTGGGATCTTTTTCAAGAGGTTATTGGTGGATTCTTTCAACCTCTGTTTTGCCTTCTGGTTCTAAAACCTCAGGGCAATTTTCCTTGAGAATTTCTTGAAGGATAATTTCAAGGTTCTTTTGTTGATTGTGGCTTTCAGGTAGTCCAATAATTTTTAAATTATCTGTCCTGCATCTATTTTCCAGGTCAGTGGTTTTTCCAATGAGAAATTTCACATTGCCTTTTATTTTTTCATTGTTTGGATCTGTTTAATAGTATTTTGATTTCTCACAAAGTCACTAGCTTCCACTTGCTCCAATCTAATTCTGAAGGAATGATTCTCTTCAGGGAGCTTTTGAGATTCTTTTTCCATCTGGCAAATTCGGCTTTTTAAGGCATTCTTCTCCTCATTGGCTTTTTGAGCCTCTTTTGCCATTTGAGTTAGTCTATTTTTTAAGGTGTTATTTTCTTCAGTCAGGTTGTTGACTTGCCTTTCATGATTCTCTTGCATCGTTCTCATTTCTCTTCTCAGTTTTCCCTCCACTTCTCTTATTTGGTTTTCAACATCCTTCTTAAGCTCCTCTATGGACTGTAAACAGTTCATATTTTTTCTTGGAAGCTTTTGGTACAGGAGTTCTGACTGTGTTGTCTTCCTCTTGTTCCATGATTTTATCCTTTTTTGTCTCCAAAAAGGAATCTAGAGTTGGATTGCTGTGCTTGCTTTGCTTCCTTTGCTTGCTCATGTTTCCACTCAATTACTTGACTTTTGAGCTTTTTGCCACAGTAGAACTCTGCTTCCAGAGAGGAGAGATTTGTCCCAAATTGCTGGGGTTTTCACAGCTGCTGGAGCTATTAGTTGGCTGCCCTCTCTGGAGCTTCCACCAGCTCTGGCTCACTGGTCACACACCCCAGGACCTCTACCCTAGATAGAAATCCAGATCCAAGCAGGTTAAAGGAAGAGCTATTACCCCGAAGGATGGTTGCTTGGTCCCCCTACAGTCTGCAGGCCAGGATCTCTGAAGCAGCCATGTGATAGCAGCTGCACTTCAGCTGCTTCTCCCTACGGGGGCAGGGGCCAGACTGCACTCTTGGACCCCCTATTCCCAAAGTCCACACTGACCTCTCACTTTATCTTTGGCATTTATGGGTTGATAATTCTGGAAACTGCCACAGCTGCTGGTGATACAGTCTCCCAAAGTACCTCTAGCTTGGGCTGGTCAGGCTACCCTGAAGATAAAATTGCAGGTTCACACAGGGCTGGGCTCTGCTCCCAGGGCACTACAATGGACCCTTCCTGTCTGCCTGCTGGGCTGTCTTCAGTTGGAGATTTGTTTCTCTCTGTCACTTTGTGGGTTCTGTAGTCCTAAAGTTTGTTTAGAGTCATTTTTATAGGTGTTTGAGGTGGTTATGGGGGGAGCACATGGAATTTTCCTGCTTCTACACTGCCATCTTGGCTCCCTCCTGTTTTCATCCTTGTTGAAGACATCTGATAACATTGCAGAAAAAAATCATGCTAAAAGTCATGGGAACAAGCATATCGCTCTTATTTACTCTATTGGTGACTGGGAAAAAAAAAAAACCAGACTCGGGCGGCTAGGTGGCACAGTGAGTAGATTGTCGGCCCTGGAGTCAGAAGGACCCGAGTTTAGATCCAGCCTTAGACACTTAATGCACACACAAACAAAAACCTAGCCTTGTGACCTTGGGCAAGTTACTTAACCCCAATTGCCCTCCAAAAGGAAAAAAAATATCCAGACTCCATGCAAATATACCATCATGAAATTGTTATACAATACTGATGAACTTCTCTGGGAAACCAAATTTCACTATAATCTTCCACAAGTCCTCATGACTGACAGTATCAAAGGCCTTGGTCAGGTCAGCTGAAGTGAAGAGAGTATTGGTTTGAAGATGATTTCTTTTTGTTGTTGTCGTTTGTTGTCTGTCCTTTGTTCTTTTTATTTTTATTTTTAAAATTAATTAATTTATTTACTTTTAATTTACAATATTCAGTTCCACAATCCCTTGAGTTTCAAATTTTCTCCCCCTTCCTTTCTTCCCCCCTCTCCTCCTCCCCTATGGCGGCATGCATTCAAATATAGGGTCTACATATAACTTCACATTAAACATTAGTCAGGTTGTAAAGAAGGATTATAACCAATGGAGTGAACAATGAGAAAGAGGAAACAAAATAAAAGAGAGAGAGAGCAAGTAGTTTGTTTCAGTCTGCATTCAGACTCTATAGTTGTTTCTCTGGATGTGGATATCTTTTCAAAGATGATTGTACACTCAGTGCAGCCTCTGAAGCTGAGACACAACAGAATATGAATCAGTTCTCTGCCACTTGTGCTGATTTTGATCTGACAATCAATACCAAGGAAACAGAGGTTCTCCACTGGCCAGCACCATACTATCCCTATGTGAAACGATAGGTTATAGCAAATGGAGAAATTTTGAACACTGCGGATAAATTCACTTACCTTGGCAGCATATTTTCCATGGATGTCCACATAGATGATGAGATTGATACTCATAAATTGCCAGAGCTAACTCAGAGTTTGAGAGGCTCTGAAAGAAAGCATGGGAGAGAAGAGGTATTCAGCTACATAGCAAACTGAAGGTCTATAGAGCTGTTGTGCTGACTTGTATGCCTGTGAAACCTGGACAGTATACCAGCACCATGCCAGGAAACAGAATTGCTTCCATTTCAGTTGTCTTGGGAAGATTCTGAAGATCATCTAGCAAGATAAGATACTATACAATAAGGTCTTTTCTTGAGCTCAGCTATCAAGGATTCAAACTATACTACAGAGAGCAAAACTCCAATGGGCTGGCCATGTAACCTAAATTCCAAACTCACATTTACATAAGAGACTATTTTATGGAGAACTGTGTAAGGCAGTGTACTCTGAGGTAAAAAGAAGCAGAGCAAGGAGGCTCTCAAGGTCTCTCTGCAGAGCTTTAGTATCAATTATAAGACATGGGAGATGCTGGCACAAAACTGCTCCATGAGGTAAAGAAGATATGTTTTGCATGATTTCACATGTATGATGGGTGTCATCATATTGCTTGCCTACTTAGCAGGTGGGTAGGGGTGGGTGGACCAGAATTAGAAACTCATGTTTTTTAAATGTTAAAATGTTAATATTTTAAAACCATGTGAAAATGTAATTGGTAAAAATTTGAGAAAACAAATAAAATTACAATTTAAAAAAATATAAAAGGTCCTGAAACTGAAAAGTCTGAGAACCCACTATTATATGGGAAACAACAAATCCAGTTTGGATGGAATGTGGAATATATAAAAGAGTTGTAATCGTGTGTAATTCGCCAAGAAATATAGGTTAGAGACAGATTGCAAAAAACTTTAATTACCAAATATAATTTTCGAAAAATAATATTAGTATTGGGATTTAAGATTAGTTATATGCTATTGAAAAATACTTTGAAAACTAGGCATAATAAGTTGTTTAAAATATGCTTTGAGGTTTTTCCCATGTGCTCTGTTACTCTAATAATAATTTAATAAGCTGAATATCCTTTTACTTATAGAGAAATGAAAAAAATGGATAAGATGTTGTTACTTTTTAGAGTGGACATCAGATAAAGGGTATCCTTTGTATAGAGTTTTGAGCTTTTGCCATTCCCTATATGGGAAATTAATTTATTTTCTAAACTAGTCTTACTCTCTTTTGCTTTCTTTGTTAGACTTGGTACGTTGTTTTATTGTGTAGTATTTATATTTTGTCACATCCTGAGGGTAAGTTTTGCCAGCCCAAACAACTAGATATGTACTTCTTTTTTGTTTTTTAAGGATAAGATTTAGAAAATATGCCTATATAGACAGTATTAAGAAACTTAATTAAAATTTTAGTACTTTTAGAGATAAAGGAGGTTTTTTTTTCAGGGAGTAATTTGAATCTTATTTAAAGAAAAACTTTACCTCATATGTACTGCATGAAGATTGAATGGTTTTCTTTTTAAAAAATTTATCTACTAGGGGTGGCTCCGTGGTGCAGTGAATAGAGAGCACCGGCCCTGGAGTCAGGAGGACCTGAGTTCAAATCCAGTCTCAGATATTTGACATACTTACTAGTCATGTGGGCAAGTCACTTAACCCCAATTACCCTCCAGAAAAGAAAAAAAAAGGAATGCTTTTAGGCCACTTTCTTTCCTGCTGGCTTCCTACCCTTATTTATTCTCCCTAAATCCCTGCCCTCAGGTCTAGCTGCTTCTTTGCTTGAGATGTATTCTGAGGATTAGTCCAGTGATTGGAAGGGGACTCAAGGTGGGGAGGGGGTGTGGACTTGAAACTTACTCTTTTGTATCCTTGTTTGCTTATTATTTTGTCTTTTAGTTTTTTGGTGATGCTAAATTTGTGATAAGAAATTGAAATAAACTTTTAACTAAGCCTCCCTGAAAAAAAAATTATTTACTTTTATTTTACAGCATTCAGTTCCACAGTCCCTTGAGTTCCAAATTTTCTCCCTGCCCCCTCTCCGCCCCTCAACCATGGCAACATGCAATCTGATATAGGTTCTACAGATACCTTCATGTTAGACATTAGTCAAGTTGTAAAGAAGAATTATAGCCAATGGAATGAACACTGAGAAAGAAGGAACAAAACAAAATAAAACAAAAAAGAGAGAGAGCAAGTAGTTTGCTTCAATCTGCATTCAGACTCTATAGTTCTTTCTCTGGATGTGGATAGCCCTCTCCATCAGTAGTCCCTTGGAGTTATCTTAGAACCTTGCGTTGCTGAAAGGAGTCCAGTCTATCAAAGTTAGTCATCACAGATACTTTGTGTCTATAATTGTGTACAAAGTTCTCATTGCTCTGCTCTCCTCAGCATCTGTTTATAGAAGTCTCTCCATGTTATTATGAAGTCTGTCTGCTCCTCATTTCTTACAGCACAATAGTATTCCATTATATTCATATACCACAACTTGTTTAGCCATTCCCCAATTGATGGGTATCACCTTGATTTCCTATTCTTTGCCACCACAAAAAGAGCTGCTATAAATATTTTTGTATATATGAGTCTTTTTCCCACTTATAAGATCTCTTTGGGATACAGCCCTAGAAGTGTTATTGCTGAGTCAAAGGATATGCACATTTTTATTGCCCTTTGGAGATAGTTCCAAATTGCTCTCCAGAATGGTTGGATCAGTTCACAACTCCACCAACAATACATCGGTGTTCTAGTTTTCCCACATCTTCTCCAGCATTTATCATTTTCCTGTTTTGTCATCTTAGCCAATGTGACAGGTGAGACATGGTACCTCAAACTTGTTTTGATTTGCATTTTTCTACTCAGTAGTAATTTAGAGCATTCTTTCATATGCTTATAGATATCTTTCATTTCTTCCTCTTAAAACTGCCTCTTCATATCTTTTGACCATTTATAAATTGAGGAATGAGTTGTATTCTTATAAATTCAAATCAGTTCTTGCATATTTTAGAAATCAGGCCTTTATTGGAGACACTGGTTATAAAAATTCTTTCCCAATTGTCCACTTCCCTCCTAATCTTGGTTACATTGGCTTTATTTGTACAAACATTTTTCAGTTTAATGTAATCAAAGTTATCCATTTTGTATTTTGTAATGCTCTCTGTCTCTTGTTGGTTATAAGTCTTCCCTTCTTCATAAATCTGACAGGTAAACTATTCCTTACTCTCCCAGATTGCTTACAGTATCAGCCTTTATGTCTAGATCATGCACCCATTTACACTTGATTTTGGTATATGGTGTAAGATATTGGACTATGCCCAGTTTCTGCCATACTATTTTCCAGTTTTCCCAGCAGTTTTTGTCAAATAGTGAGTTCTTATCCTAGAAGCTGGAATCTTTGGGTTTATCAAACAGTACATTACTAAAGTCATTGACTACTGTGTCTCGTGTACCTAATCTATTCCACTGATATACTACTCTATTCCTCAGACAGTACCAAGTAGTTTTGATGACTGCTTCTTTAGAATACAGTTTAAAATCTGGTATGACTAGACTACCTTCCCTAACATTTCTTTTCATTAATTCCCATGATATTCTGGACCTTCTGTTCTTCCAGATGAATTGTGTTACTATTTTTTTAACTCTATAAAATAATTTTTTGGTAGATTGATTGGTATGGCTTGAATGGTTTTCTATGGAGCCAATACCTCTTATAAGATGTGGGGACAATTCTTTAGGTGAAATTATAGCAAAATTGCTATTACCTCCTTACCATCACATAAATCAAATGGAATCAAATTATCTGTAAACTGCTTTGCAAACCTTAAGCTTTAGTACCTTAAAATGGTACTAAGACTTTTGGGATACCATGTATCAATGGTAGTTAGTAGTAGTAGTAATAACAATAATTAATATTTATATAACACTTACTATGTGCTAAGCCCTGGGCTAAGTATTTTACAATTATTTTTTCATTTGATCCTCACAACAACCCTGGGAGATAGGTGTTATTATTACTCCCATTTTACAGATGAAGAACCTGAGGCAAACAGAGGTTAAGTAACTTGCCCAGGGTCACTCAACTAGTCAGTGTCTGAGGCAGGATTTGAACTCAGGTCTTCTTGATTCCAGGGACAGTGCTTTATATGATGAAGATAAAGAGGAGGAGGAAACATCATAAAATTTACCTCTGGGAAGCAAGAGAGCTAATCTGCCTATTGGAAAAGTGTTAACATATTGTTAAACTTATTATAGAAAAGTTTGTAAGACTAAGAAAGATATCCTTTTATTGTTCTCTTAGACTTTTATCTGCTCTTTGTACTATAGACATCCATAAATGTGGTGATTGCTGGTGGTCTCATTTTGAGAGCAAGCCTGGCTACCTCTCTCCCTTAGGGTTCTGCAGATACCTCTGAGGGATTAGAGAGTATCTTTCTTTAATGCTAGCGACTCAGTTACCCATTCTGGTGTATTTTCTATTATTACCCCCTCCTTTCATTAGTACCTCACTTACATTCCAGCTATTTACATCTATGAAGTTCTTTTTTTTTTTTTTGGAGGGCAACTGGGGCCAAGTAACCTGCCCAAGGTCACATGGCTAGGTTTTTGTGTGTGTGTATGGTAAGTGTCTGAGGCCAGATCTGAACTCAGGTCCTTCTGACTCCAGGGCCAACGCTCTACTCACTGCGCCACCTAGCCGCCCCCACCTGTGAACTTTTATAAAAGAGTATTCACTTTGAAGATATAGCAGGTACAGAAATAGAGAAGGTGAAGTCAGTAAACATTAGAAAGCACTGACTATGTGCCAGGCACTGTACTAAATGCTTTACAAATAGGCAAATCGAGGTTAAGTGATTTGCCTATGGTCACACATCTAGTGTCTGAAGCTGGATGTGAACTTATATCTTTCTGATTATAGGCCTAGTGCCACCCAGCTGCCTCTCTACATTGTTTTTTTTTTTTTTTAAAGCAATTGGGGTTAAGTAACTTGCTCAAGGTTACACGGCTAGTCATTATTTGTGTGTGGGTGCTCATTTTCTGAGGCCGGATCTGATCTCAGGTCATCCAAACTCCGAGGCCGGTGCTCTTACTCACTGCGCCACCTAGCTGCCCCTTTAGGGCAATTGGGGTTAAGTAACTTGCCCAAGGTTACATGGCTAGGTTTTTTTTTGTGTGGATTAAGTGTCAGAGGCCAGCTCCGAACTCAGGTCCTTCTGATTCCAGGGCTGGCGCTCTATTCACTGTGCCACCTAGCCGCCCCAACATTGTTACAGACATTTTCTCCTAACAACTGAGTAGCATAGTCTCCCCTATATCAATCAGTGTCTGGGGAGAGTGTACTCACACTTAGCACAGATTTTGCAGAGCAGTGGCAGTCTCACTAAATTCATGTCCAAATATGACATTGACAATAGATGAGTCTATGTTTCAGCCACTGCTGGGCCTGGTCCCAGTTCAATGTCTCTCCTTATTCACATGGGTCTTGATGTTGATTTGGATTAAAAACCCAGAATGGTTTCTGTTCCTGGACCATGGATGGCTCACCTTCCTGACCTCTTGAAGCTCACCAGGTTGTAATTATCAGTAAGGGGAAAAGGTGAGGATGGGGAGAAATAAATGAGAAAGTATGATTCAGGAGAAAGAAATGAAAGAAGGTGAAGATTTGTAGAAGATAGAGAAGTCCCATGTTTTTACATCATGAATATTCTCTTTTAAAAAATTGGCATGTGCTAGATGTAGATGGCACCAGATTATAAATCAAAGAATAAAATTGACTGAATATAACCCAATGGGAAAAAGTTTTATTATTTACATGGGAGTTATCTCTGAGTCAGCTATCTGTGCACTGTCAAACCAAGCAACTCATCAGATTAGAATTTATAATAAAAAAAGATGAAATAATGATAATGAATAAGGATAAGGTATAAAAAATATATATAACCCTGAATTATTAAAATAAGTTGTTGAAAATAAAAATGGGACTTAGTATACATAAAATGAGATAAAGTTCAAGTAAACAATATTTTAATTTTAGTTAATAAAGATATAAAAACCATTTTATCTCACTAAAACACTAATACCAATAATATGTTTAGAAAATATTATCTGAAGTGGGAGGCCAAAAGGGTAGTACACTGATGTATTTTTATTGTCTGTTAATCTGTATAATTTCTCTGATTTCTATTTATTGTGACTTTGATAAAAAGGTTCATTTGGCACTTGTGTAAGGGGTATTTGTTGGCAGAAATCTAAACTGGTTGGTGATTCTAAGCTAAACACTACCCTTCCTTTAAGCATAATCACAGAATGCAGTCTCCTGGTCTCCCTGAAGTATTATAACCCTTAGAATGTCAATATATGAGATGTGGTAGTTAGATATAATTTTAGCTCAGATATAAATTTAGCTTCTTGGAGATAATTGAAACACCCAGTCGTGTTCCTCACAAGAGAAGAGATTTCAGTCTGTCATGGAGTGGAGTGGGACAGATACAAGATCAGATATCTATCCATGTCATACTCAAACTAAGTGGTTTTTATATATAGACAGCTTCTAATTATATATACTCTTCATTGAGAAGTCTTATTCTTTTAATTTGGGACAGCTGGGTGGCACAGTAGATAACATTGCTGGGCCTGGCATCAAGAAGACTCATCTTTTTGAATTCAAATCCAGCCTCAGACACTAGCTGTGTTGTGTGACCCTGGGCATATCAGTTAATCCTATTTGCCTCAGTTTCACCATCTTTAAAATGAAATGGAGAAGGAAGTGGCAAACCACTCCAGTTTGCCAAGAAAATCCTAAAAGGAGTCATGAAAAGTTGAACCTGATGGAAAAGCAACTAAACAAAATTCTTATAATATCTTGTTCCTAGTAAAGTAGCTTTTATTGCTTTTTTATTGTGCATGAATATTTCTCTGCATTAAAAAACTCCAAGTCTCAGTCATTGTTCTGGACTACCTTAGGCATCACCCTGCTCATAAGGGAGAAAGTTAGGAGCTTGCACAGTGGTGGAAGAAGTGGAGAGAATGTTGGGAGATAATGAATGAAGGGTAGGCATGGTTGGGTTGGAGATAAACACAAGGATGTGACCTATTTTCCTACCTTCTAACTGGATGACCACACACTTCTTAGGGTCATGTCATGGCTTCCCATGAAGCCATGGACTCCACTTTGAAGATGCCTGTTCTGGAGAATGTTATTTAAATGAATGACTGGGGGTACAGGTAAGGGAGGGAGGGAGAGAGGAATATTTTAATTTTCTGATAAGGAATCTGAATACGTTTGATAAATTTTTCAATAATTTTCTTTTGGTATGTTTCTCAGCTATTAAAACACCTAACTGCTTATCTAAGAGATTCTTTGCTACTTCACACGAAGCAAAGAGAACTCAAAGACTGTACATTGTAAAGAATAGGAAAATTAAATTAGTTATAATAATTAATACAAAACATCAAGTATTACATTTACCTATGAGTTCCTTTCAACACAAGTATGTCTTGCAATTTGTATTAACTTCAATTAACCTCAAGATTTGCATTGTAAATTTGCTACCCTCTATTTTGTTTAAAGGATATAAATTAAAAGGACAGAAAAATCTGATTCTCATCAGTTTCTGTTGGAGTTTAGTTTACTCCCAGATCATAATGCTTTCAGTGTCTTCTTTCATAATGTAAATATTTTTTCCCAAGATCATCCTCTAGGCTGATGATATATCATTTAAACTTTAAATTCTAAGAACATGTAGTACTTCATTTACAATATCTTTGTTTTGGACTTGAAACACTGATCAACAAAAGTCTTGATTGGACAGTTGTAAATAAATCTTGTTTGAAGTGTTTTCAGGGGTGGCTAGGTGGCGCAGTGAGTAAGAGCACTGACCCAGAAGTCGGGAGAACCTGAGATCTGTTCAGGCCTCAGATACTTAACACACACATAAAAAAACTGGCCATGTAACCTTGGGCAAGTTACTTAACCCCAATTGCTTTAAAAAAATTTTAAAAAATGTTTTCAAAATTTAGATTTAAGTTAAACTTTTAAAGATTAATGTGCTTTAAAAAGAAATCTTTATATGTCTTTAAGAAGTTATAAACGAGCCACTAAATAGATAATATCAAGCAAGCAGATTTATGTTCTTTTCTACTAATCTATATAATATTATAATTTCCTGGACTGATGGCCCCAAATAGCTGAAATGTGCATTTTAAACATTCCAATCAATAGATTAGTCTTTCTTCAGTTCTCCTGATAAGGTCAGGGTTAGGGGTGCTCGAGACCCCAAAATACCAACACAATGGGTGCTGCCAAATGAATTCGATTCAAGTCTTCTCTCAGCCAAAAAAAAGCAGAGTTTATTAAAAGTTTGCCATAATGGGTAGACTCTTAAGGAACCTCCGTATCTGTGATACTTGCATTGGGCAAGCAGGCCAGAATCATCTGACATAGAGTAAGTCTGTGCTAGGTCATTCTCTGGCCTTCCTCCTCTCATGGACGCAAGCTGGGGTCTGATATACAGAAAGGTTTGAGGAGGAATTTAGGGGTGGTCTAGAGGAGGAGTTTGGGGAGGGTCTTCAGGAGGAGTCAGATGAGTCAGACTCCAGTAATGAATTTGGGCAGGGTGTTCAGGAGGAGTCAATGAGGTCAGACTCCAGTAATGAGTGATTAACGCTAGGAAGTTGCTGGAGGTTACCTGGAGATGACAGACAATGGTGGACCAGGCCAGTTCAAGGGTGTAACAGATTTGGGTATAGATATTTTGGGAGGATCAAGGGTGAGAAATTGCTGGACAAAGGAGGGCTAAAGATTTGGGCAGAGCCACAATGAAAGGCTTATGGCCTCAGGCAAATGCCCCATGTAGGAAGATTTAAGGAGAGCTCAGAGGGGTTCCCAAAGCCTGTATCTCATCACTCCAACCCATATTTATAAATAGCCTTTCAATTTTATTTCTCCAAATAGAGTTTTCCTTTTAGTTTCCAATGTTTTGCTGTTCCTAAATTTAGTCAATCATCAGTCAATCCACAAGTGACTCTTATCACCTTGGCACTGTGCTGACACTGAAGATTTAAAAATAAAAGAAAAAGGAAAAAGAAAAGCATGAGATATGACTTGAGGATTAATCAGAGAAAACAGACCAACAAAGAAAAAACAAGATAATACAAAAGCTTGTAATACCTGTAAGTGCTGTTGAGCACAGACAAGAAGTTTGCCTGGGGCCTTGTGGCTGCACCTCAGACCCCCAAATGAGGAACCTGAGTGGGCGCTACACCACCACGTGGCACCCACACCCCTCTTTCGAGGGACCAATGCGCCTATTGTAAGAGTTTGGCCATTGGAAAAATAAATGCCCCAGAAAAAAATCCTCAGGAGCAACCTCTACCCACTCCAGAGGTTCTAGCATTCACTGATTGACAGGGCCCAGGGATTTTTCTCACTGACACACCCCTAAGAATGGAATCTCTACATTTGTGAGGTTTTTTTTTGTCAGCTTAGGGGAAAATCTAATATTATTTCTCATCTAGAATTAGAACATGTGCAAAAAGTTATGCAAATGCTTGAGATCATTTTAACAGTTTTCAACTAACTTTCTTCATCAAGGTTTAATGAGACAAAGGATGGACAAAGGATGATTCCTTTGCCTGTAAATCAAAAGGGAAAAAGGGAGGAGTCAGGTTGGTGGCTTAGGTTGGTGGCTCCTCCCAGGAGACCACCTCCCTAATAGTAACAAAAAACACTCCATAACGAAATTGTAGCAAGGGGAGCACTGGGAAGTTGATTTCACTGAGATGAAACCACATGTGCAGGGCTACAGGTATCTCCTGGTATTGGTGGATACAGTCTCTGGGTGTGTAGAAGCATTCCCTGTGAAAAATGAAACAGCCTTCAAAAAGTAACAAAATTGTCCTCAGGTTGGCTTCCCCATGAGAATTGGGTCAGATCCTCAGACTCTCAGCTTTAACTTCCTTGAGCAGCCGGCATCTGAAATTTTCTCAGAGCTCAGAACTCAAGGCTGGGAAAGTCCAGACCATCCCCTGACACATGTTTGGAAGACCACCACCCATTCTTCCTCTAATCCGGGAAGACCTAAAAGCTGAAATCAGTAACTCTTCCCTCATCAAGTTCCTACAGGGTCCGCAGGTGACTCAGAAAAAACTCCTCCCCTCAGTCTGTGCCACCCTCCCCAAATCCCAAGCTCAGCCTCAGCTCACCCATTTCAACCAGGAGATTCTGTGCTGGTAAAGAAGTTCACTGCTGCGGGTCTGGAGCTGAGGTGGAAGGAGCCACACATCGTGATCCTTACTACACCCACTGCTGTCAAAGTGGACTCTTCCCACATGGCTCCATTACACCAGAGTGAAGCCTGCTGTCACTTCAGAATGGAAAGCAGAAGTCCACAAGGACCCCCCCCCCCAAAGCTAAGACTTATCTGATCCTCTCCCTGATCCTACTTTTACCTCCTTGCATGGTCCCCCACAATCCCCATGCCCCCAGGACCAAGATATACTTGGGTGGTAACCACAGGAAATGGACAATCCTGGACTTTCCAGAACCTGGAGCATATACAGCTCCCCCTCAACTCCCTTTTCCCCCAAACTGGACTATTTGGGGGCCCACCAGCAGATGCAGGCCACATGCTCTGTTCAGATACAGGATACCCATGCACCTGGCATGTGTCACAGCTTACCACATCCCCTCTTCTAGCCCCAGAGCCTCCCTGTGCTACAAGGCAGGTGATAATGGGGGATCGGACCCATTGTTCCGAATCCATACAATCGGGTCTGACCCCTGGCAACCCATGCTCAATCTCACCATTCAAAACCCCTGACCTTGGCCTGGGGAGTCCTGGTCTCTTGGGTCCTGCGAATCATCATCCCTGCCTGGGGGACTATGGTTACTCTGGATGAGGGGGAGGAAGAGGGGCAGGTGGGAAAGACTGTACTGACTGTAACCAAGAAGCCTCCTGTGCCCCTCCCTGATCGTCATCCCATTGCTTGGCTATCCCTGCCCCAAAAGGGAACCCCAATGTCCAAATCACAATACTCGCTGTCACCACATGGGCCCTGGTCAGATCATACGCCCCCTCCATCTTCAAAGATTCAAGAATCTTGCAATTATCAGGTCCCCTCACTTACCCTCCTGTTAACTGTTCATAAAACACTTAACAGCTCTAACCACGTGTTGGGAAAAGATTGCTGAATCTGTGTTGAATCCCAGCCTCCTTACTATGTAGGGGTGGCACTAAATGCCTCAGTCACCCCTACTTCCAACACAGAGAATGGTGAGTGGGACCACCCAAGGCTCACCCTCGTGGATGTACAGGGAACAGGTTTCTCCTCATATCATCCCGCACTCCTTTATCTAGCTCTCAGTATAGCTCAACTTATGGACAAATTCATGAGATTCAGGCCTCTAGCTCAGACTACTTCCCCACCCCTCTCGGAGCCTGATGGGCATTGCCACCATGGCCTTACCCAGTACTTCTCTGCTACAGTGTTCCTTAGACAACAACAACTCACTGAGGGCCCCCTGTGCATCCTAGTGGCCATAATTCCCTGGGTCACCCTTCTCCGAGGTGAACAAGGTTGGCATTACTTTTCCCCAGAAGGGCAACTGAGCCACCACTGAAGGCGGGCAGTGCCATTTCTCATTCCCATCTTGGTGGGCTTGGGCTGGGGGAGCTGCCTCAGTGGCCTGAGCAGGAATTGCTGAGGGGGGAGGAGCTGGGGCTAAAGCCATAGGAAAGGAGTCATTTAATTGGTTCCTGTTGCCCCTTTGTGGAGAGGCTCTAGCTTCAAGCATCTCACAGTCTTTCCTGAGAACCTTGTTCTGAGAAAGTTTAACAAAAGCCATTAAGTAGGCAACTTCTATCCATCTTCCTTCTCTGTGACAGTATGATTCTTACTGCAAGAGAGTATTATCTTTTAAAGTCCCCAAAACAGGCCATGATTCATGGTCTTCTAGGCTATACCTAGGCCAAATAGTGTTGCAAAAAAACAAAACAAAACATCAACTTTTCCTTTTTAAGGTCTCCAGAGAAACTAAATTTTTTCCAATGTTGTAAAAGACAACCCAAAGGTGAACTTTTGGAAGCTACAGGCATAGGGCCTGGAAGTCCCTTCCTCCATAAAAGAAGGTTTGAGAGTAAGCCTCAATAAACAAACAAACAAACAAACAAACAAAACCCACAAAAAAGTACCTGAAGTTTTCCCAGTTCCCTAGCACAGAGAGAATTGAAAGAATCTGGCTTACACTTCCAGATAGGGCGTCTGTCCTTGTCCTCCATTCTTCAGAAGCTGCACACATGTCCATGTTCTCCAAAATAACCAAACAGGACCAAGAACCTGAGGTCAGGCTGAGCACAAAACAGCCTCCTAGCTGTCTGACCTAATGGGATCTGAGAGGTCAGGCCCCCCCCCAAAAAAAAACACACAAAAGAACCCCACAAAACAACAACAACAACAAACTGCACTTCCAAGGTACTAAGGAAAGAGAGAAGAGCTTGAGATTAGCAGCATTTCCTGGTCAGGGAACCATAAAAATGAAGAGGTTACCCATAAAGATTAGGGTTTGCTCTGGAGACCCCATACTACCAACACACTGGGTCCTGCTGAATAAATTCGACTCAAGTCTTCTCGGCCAAAGAGAAATAAAATTTATTAAAAGTTCGCTAGTATTGGACACAGAGTAAGTCTGTGTTAGGTCATTCTATGGCGCTCTCATACCACATGGAGGGAAGATGGGATCTTCTATACAGAAGGTTGTGGGAGAAATCTAGAGGTTGTCTAGAGGAGTTTGGGTAGGGTCTTCAGGAGAAGTCAGGTGAGGTCAATGAGTGATTAAGGGTGGGGAATTGCTGCAGGCTACCTGGAGACTACAGACAATGGTGGGCTAGGCCAGTTGAAGGGTAGATTGATATTTTGATAGGCTTAAGGGTAGGAAGTCTAGTAACAGAGGTTTGGGCCCAGCCACAATGTAAGGCTTATGGCCTCATGCAAATGCCTCATCAAATGGAATGATTTCATCAGAGTTCAAGGGGGTTTCCCAGAGCCTGTATCTCAAGGACTTAAGGAGAGCTCAAGGGGGCTCCCAGAGCCCATACCTCATCAGAAAGTAGTGAACGTTGAACAGTGGAGGAGAATTATATTGACTTTTAATAGGCACATTTAGGGTTGTGAGACATGTTTTTGAAAGGGGTGTAGTAAAGTTTGTCATGTACCTAATATTGTTGGTTTCAGTATTTGCACAGGAGTTATGGATGTTTTATCCACATTAATGGAAAATTAGACTTGAACTATATTCTTTATTTGCCAGAGAATAACTCAGTGGGAGGCAAAATTAGATGCTTCATTCATAAATTAATAATAAACATTGAACCATGTTTATGTAATCCCACAGCTTGGGATCCTTAACCATGGGTTGTACAGGCAAGGGAAACAGAAGGATCAAAAACAGAGACACAGCAATGAGCACAGAGAATGTGGGGGAAAGTGAGGAGAATGGCCTGATTAGAGCTAAGGATTTGTGTAGGTAAATTGTGGAAGGTAAGGTTGGGTAGATAGGTTGGGAATCACTGCAAATTTTTGAGAAGGGAAGCTAGATGATAATGTAAGCCCAAAGCCCATTGATATGGGATTCCTTTATTGATGGAGGTCAATATGAAAGGCAGGGTAGAGTTGGGAGAATGGAAAGAAGAGCTCTTCATTTCTATTCAAGCTTTGGAATTGCTACCAAATTTTCTTTCAGCTTTTCTGAGTTATCATTTGAGTCTCTATAGGAGCTTCTGGCTTCAAGAGAGAAGATGGAAGAAGCCAACATGATGGAGACTGCCAACTCATTCCTGTGTCAGCTTCTTCCCAGGGTCCTTTCCTTCAGCAGCTTGAATTGGAATTGGCATTTCCCATCTTCTCTGAAGCCCAAAGAGACTCAAAGAATAACTCATAAAAGTTTGAAGAATGCTTAGAAGGGACTTGAAACTTGAAGAGAATTGAACTGCTCTTCTCCCTCAGGTTCTTGCCAACTTTGCCCTTCACCCAGGTATTAGACATTGATCTCCACCAAAAAAAAGAATAGAATTCCATGCCAATGGACTTTGGTTGTGGGGTTATGTAGCAGCAAGCACCCCAATATCCCCAGGGTGACTGCCAACACAGGTTCTTAGATCTGCTTTTCAAAAGGAAAGCAACTCAAAATGGGTTAACAAGCTTACTTTAATCAAACAAACATACATTACCTAGTTCAGGGGAAAAAGGTCAGCACCCCGAACTTCAGAGTTACAGAACTTACAGATCAGACAGGCTTCCAAACTGTCCCAACATTACATGCATCAATACCAAATCACAGTTACCAGAGAGGGAAGCATCAACATCTGGGTTTTCAAAGCCGGGGGCTCTCAACAACGGCTTCCCAGAGTCTCATCTGGTCAAATCACACAACACTTCTCAAAGTGAGCCCCAAAGCAAAGCCTCTCCTAAGGGTTTATATAGCCTTCTCCTGGCTCAGAGAATGTAACAACCTTCTGGACCCACTGCCCAATCACAAAGTATCAAGGTGTGGGCTTTCCTGAAAAACAAGCCTCCCACCACAGGCTCCAGGTGCACTTAAGCTAGGGGCAGGGAAGATCTTTAAATTTGCATTTCCATTACAGGTTACAATAAAATCAGTATCAAATTAATATTAGGCTGGAAAAGGTATATATAGAATGGACTGAATGGAATAATAGGATTTGGAGCTGGGAAAGACTTTATAGAATATCTAGTTTACCACATTATATAAATGAAGAAATTGGAAAAAAAAAAGTTAAGTGACTGAGATTTGACATCTCATGGCATCAAACCTTGTGCTAGCCAATTCAAATTCATCATCTTGGAGGTACTGAAATTGGGCAAGATAGCCTGGAAGTTATTTCAGTAATGCCTATGTGACCTGATAAGGACCTGTATTAAGGTACTGACAATTGAAATGGAAAAAAAGGGATAAATCCAGGAAAATTTTTGAAAGAATTTATAAGATTTAGTGACTAGATGTGTGAGACAGAGAAGAATTAAGGTGATTATTAGAGTTTAGCTTTAGACAGGCTGTAGTTAAGGTAATACATAGATAAAAATGTCTAAAAAGCAAGAGATATAGGACTAGAGCTAGGATAAGAAGTCAGGACTAAAGATCAGGAATCATCTTTCATTACCATTTTTATTTTCTGTCTGAATTTCTTCCCTCCCCCTCCCATGCTTCTTCCTTTAGCTATAGTTAAATCTGTTGTGTCAGGTTTAATTGATAAACATTTATTAAGCACCTACTATGTGCCAGGAACTGTATGGGCTAGGGACATGAATAATAAAAAAAGAATCCTTGGCTTCAAGGAGTTTATGATCTAATGGGGAAGACAGTACAAAAAAGGAGTTTATAATCTAATGGGGAAGACTGTATATGAAAGGATGTTGAAAAGGGAGTGGGGTGCCAGATGGTACCTGGCTCAAGGACAAGATGTTCATGGAGTCAAAACCAAGCAGAGCAGCTGGTGGGAAATGAAGAGATGGCTAGAAATTCTGAGTCCTGTGTGAAAAGAGGTTTTGGGAGGAGTTTTTGCTCCTCCCTCCAGCCCTTTAATCAGAGGGAGTGTACTGTGGAGGTGTGTTGAGTATCAAAGTTTAAACTATGTCCCTGATAATAAGTTTTCAGGTGATTAGCTTATCCTGGGGGAAGCCTGATCTTCATGGAATGAAAATGAAGTAGACCCTTGGATGGGAAAAAGGTTAGGAAACAAACAGAAAATTATTGGAATTTGCAGGGATATTTTCTGAAGGCTCTATTAATAGAAATCCCACAAGTATTACATTATACTCTATCCCCACCATAACGCCAGAGAATAAAGTACACTGTATTGCAGCTGGGCAGCATCTGTGAAAATGTAGCCCATTCACTAATATTATATATCTCTAGAGCCAGAAGAGACCTTAGGATATCTAGCCCAGCTCCTTCATTTTAAGTGAGGAAACTGAGTTACAATTAAGTAATTTTCCTGAGGACATTCATGTGGGAGGGGTATTTGAATCCAATTTAATTTACTTAAAAATATTTATTAGACTCCTTTATGTAACCCATTAGCTAAAGCTGGCACCTTTCCCAGGTTAGAAAGGGAAGCATAGTTTACCAGCCCAGCAGAAAAGGTTTGTCTGGCTGGGGTAGGAGAGGGGCATCCAAGAGCAGTAGCAGCAGTAGCAGTCAGCCTCACAGCAGAGGGCCTGCAGCAAGGCTCCAAGACTGGGGCAATCCACCAGTGAGGCTCTGCCCTCCTTGCAAGCCAGCAGACACCTAGGCAAGTGAGTAGTCTGAGCAACAGCAGCAAGGTCTTACCCCAGCTACTCCAGCCACAGCACTAACCACTTGGGAGTCTTTGACCCCAATTGCAGTACTTAAACTGAGTCCAAGGGCTGGCCAACAGTGAGACCACACCCCTGGGAACTACAAGCAGAGAGGACCTGTTTCCATAGTAACCCAGCTACAGGGTCCCACCCCAGGGGCAGACTAGCAACAAGATCCCTCCTCCAGGGCCAACTACCAAAAAGACTCTGTTACCATAGCAACCCGGCAGCAAGGCCTCACTTCTGGGTCTGGACTAAAACCCACATGGTGGGGTGGGGAGCAACAGAGAGACTCTACCCTCAATCCAAGCCAGAAGAAAAGCCTACCCTCTAAAGAAAGCAACCAGTTAAGCTTTTTTTCCTCCATTTCTCTTATTTGGTTTTTGAAATCCTTCTTAAGGTCCTCTATGGCTTGTAACCAGCTCATATTTTCATTTGGGGCTTTTGGTGCAGGAATTCTGACCTCACAGTCCTCCTGTTCCATGCTTCGATCCTTTTGCCCCTAAAATAGGAGTCTAATGTTGAATTTTTCTGTTTATTTTGTTTCCTTTGCCTAGGCATGTTGCCACAGTAGGACTTTGCCACCAGCCAGGGGAGCTTCTGCCCCAAACATTGGGGTTTTCTCAACTGCTGGAGTTATTAGTTGGGTGGCCTCTGTGAAGCCTCCACACACTCTGGCAAACTGCTCACACACCCCAACACCTCTATCCCAGACCAGAGTATAGATCCAAGAAGGATAAAGCAAGAGTGATTACCCCCCAGACTGATCACCAGATCCCCCTACAGTTTGCAGGCCAAGAACTGAAGCTGCAATGTGGCAATGTGCCACAAGCTACACTAGCTCTTCAGCAGCTTCTCACCCCCAGGGGAAGAAGCTGACTGTGTTCTCCCAACCAGTCCCAAAGTCCATAGGACACTAACCTCTCACTTTGTCCTAGGCATCTATATGTTGATAATTCTGGAAACACCACAGCTGCTGCTCTTATGGGGTCCCTCCAGCCGCTGCTGGTCCAGCCACCCTGGGGCTAAAACCTCTGACTCACATGGGGCTGGGGTCAGCTCCCAGAGTGCAGTGCTGACCTCTCCCTGCCAGGCTGCAGGACTGTCCTCAGAGGGAGGTTAGCTTCTCTGTGTCATTTTGTGGGTTCTGGAGCTCCAGAAGTCGTTCAGAGTCCCCCTTTTACATAATTTTGAAGTGGTGTGTGCTGGAGCTCCTAGGAAGTGCTGTTTCTACTCCACCATCTTGACTCCGCCCCCTATTTCCTTTTTTAAAAAACATTTTGCATTAACTCTGGATGATAATCAATGGGAAGCATGCTGGTGGGGGCTCTTGAGGGTCGGTACTAAAAATCACACAGATTCCTAAAGTTACTCATTAGAAAGTAATAATTTAAGAGAAGTAGTCAGCCATTCTCTCCAGATCCAGCCCTCAAATGAGTGAATCTTGGGAAAGTAGGACCAGAGCAAGTACTGCATATATGTAAATAGTTTATAATTTGAGGAAAGAGTCTTAACAAGGGGGTATTTGGGAGAGAGATGGAAAGGTTTTCTTTTCAAAGGTTGCACTTGAACTGAGTCTGCCAATGGGGCTCAATTTTTTAAAACAGGGTTTTAATTTAGGGAGAGAATTTGGCCTTGCCTGATGAACTTCAAGAAAATGAAATCTTAAATCAAGAATCCTTCATTTAGAAGGCCTTGATTTGACATTATATAATTCTCAGAGGAAACTTATTCAAGAAAGCATATATGTGTGTGTGTGTGTGTGTGTGTGTGTGTGTGTGTGTATGTGATGTAAACTACTTGAGAATGGGATTGTTGCCATTTTTTAATCTTTTTATCCCTAGAACCTAATAGAGTGCCTGGCACATAGTAGGTGCTTAACAAATATGTACTGATTGATTAATTCTTCAACTAAAATAAGTGAGATTACATAATCATATTATCTTTACAAGTTTTTCATAGATGTGCTTCCAAGAGGTCTAGAGGACAGTAAAAAGTAGCAATGAGTTATTTAAGTAGGTGAGTAGAGAGAAATACACAGTATTTGTTGGTCATATCATTACTTAAAAAGACCTGGTCTATGATTTATAAATATTCTTGTATATAAGTGACACCTTGTGGCACCAAATGGGATATATAGTATTAAGCTAACACTTGTTCAAGCTGCTCATATTCTTCAAAACCCAGAGAACTCACATTTTCTTCACAATTCATTACAAATTAATGTTACTTATTTTCAAACATAATATATAAGACCACAGAATTAGAAGGGATCTCAGATCTTGCTTAAATGCCTCACTTTAAATGTGTGGAAAGTGAATTCTAGGGAAGTTAATCAATTTGTCCAAGTTTAGTAGCAGTTTGATAGTAGTGACAGCATCAATCAATTGAGTAAGCATTTACTGAGTGCTTATTATTTTCCAATTTTATTATTATTCTAAGCTATACAAAGAAAAAGTAAAAACAATCCTTGCCCTGCCATTATTTCTTTTTTTTCTTTTTAAACAAATGCTTTATTAACTTCTGTTTTACATCATTCATTTCCACCAGATTTTGAGTTACAATCATTTCCCCCCCCCCCGTTATTCCCCTACCCAACCTCCCAGAATAGCAGTCCCACAAGATATCGCTTCCTCCAATCTGCTCTCTCTGATACCTTCTCCCATACCCCCTTCGACTTTTCCATTAGAGGAAGGTGAATCTTTGTGTCCCAATGCCTGCACATCTTATCTCCCAAATATAAGCAAAAGAGTATTAATAATTGTATTTATATATATTTGAAACATTTAATCTTAAGACCTCGAATTTCAGATCCATTTCCTTCCTCCCTTGTCACCCATTCCCTCTGGGGCGATAAGTAATTCAGTATATGTTGCACATGTCTAGCTATGCAAAACATTATCATAGTAGATATATTGTACAAGGCTGCTTATAATTCCCTCCCACTCATCCCACCCCCCACCTGGTCCATTCCCTACATGATCCTGTCCCTCTTCTATAGTGGGTACTTCCAACCTCCCCTCCCCCCAAGGATGCCCTCCCATCCATCATCCCTCCTCTCATCCCCCTTCCCCCTATTCTGCTGCAGGTTGAGATATCCCATTTAGTATGTATGTCATTCTCTCCCTGAACCAAATTCAATGAGAATGTGGATTTGCCTTTTTTTCCCTTCCTATTCTCCCCCTCCCTTGCAACCACTTCCCCTTGCTTCTTCTACATGAGATAGTTTACCCTACCCTGTCTCTCCCCATCTCCTCTTGCCACTTTCCTCTCTCACCTCATAATTTCATCCCTTGAGTATTCTCCCTTCCCAACAAATTCAACCTATGCCCTCTTCCATATAACTGTAACCATATACACACACATTCACATATGTATTCATATGACCACACCCCTTCTTCCATTATTTTCATAGTGAGAAAGATATCATCAGTCACAGTTATTGCTTTTCCATATAGGAATGTAAATAGTTCAACTTTGATAAGTTCCTTTTGATTTCTTTTCCCTGATTACCTTCTCAGGCATCTCTTGCTTCTTGTGTCTGGATGTCAAATTTTCTATTCAACTCTGGTTTTTTCCTCAAGAATGCTTGAAAGTCCTCTATTCCACTGAATGACCATATTTTCCCCTGAAACAAAATACTCAGTTTGCTGGGTAGGTGACCCTTGGGTTCATTCCCAGTTCTTTTGCCCTCTGGAATATCATATTCCATGCCCTTCGATCCCTCAGTGTAGAAGCTGCCAGGTCCTGGGCTATTCTGATTGTGTTTCCACAATATTGAAATTGTTTCTTCCTGGCTGCTTGGAGTATTTTCTCCTTGATCTGGGGATTCTGGAACCTGGCTATAATATTCCTGGGAGTTTTCTTTTTGGGATCTTTTTTCAGGAGGTGATCTGTGGATTCTTTCAACCTCTATTTTGCCCTCTGGATCTAAAACATCAGGGCAATTTTCCTTGAGAATTTCTTGAAGGGTGATTTCTAGGTTCTTTCCTTGATCATGGCTTTCAGGTAGTCCAATAATTTTTAAATTGTCTCTCCTGGATCTATTTTTCAGGTCAGTGGTTTTTCCCATGAGATATTTCACATTGCCTTCTAATCTTTCATTTGTTTGGATCTGCTTAACAGCATCTTGATTTCTCATAAAGTCACTAGCTTCCATTTGCTCCAGTCTAACTCTGAAGGAATGAATCTCCTCAGTGAACTTTTGAGATTCTTTTTCCATCTGGCAAATTCGACTTTTTAAGGCATTCTTCTCCTCATTGCCCTTTTGGGCCTCCTTTGCCATTTGAGTCAGTCTATTTTTTAAGGTGTTGTTTTCCTCAGTCAGGCTGTTGACCCTCATTTCATACTTTTCCTGCATCCTTCTCATTTCTCTTTCCAATTTTTCCTCCACTTCTTTTATTTGATTTTTAAAGTCCTTCTTAAGATCCTCTATGGCCTGCAAACCGCTCATGTTTTCCCCTGGGGCTTTTGGAGCAGGACTTCTGACCTCACAGTCCTTTTCCCGCTCTATGCCCCCAAAATAGGAGTCTAGGGTTGCATTTTTCTGTTTCCTTTGCCTTGTCATGTTGCCACTTAATTACTTGACTTTTGGGCTTGTTGCCACACTATGGCTTTAAGGCCAGATAGAGGAATTTTCGTCCCGAACGTGTGGGGGGCAACTTCCGTTTCTGGCAAGCTGTAAACCCACCCACTACTTCCACCCTAGATCACAATCCAGATCCAGGGAGGTTAAAGCAAGAGCGATTACCCCCCAAGACTGATCACTGGATCTCCCTACAATTAATTGCAGGCCAGGAGCTGGAGCTGCCTCTGAAAACTACAAAATGGCGTGTGCCCTCAGTGGCTTCTAACCCCCAGGGGAGGGAGCCGACGCATTCCCCCAAATACAGGTCCCAAAGTCCATAGGACACTAACCTCTTACTTTGTCCTAGGCATGTCTATGTTGATAATTCTGGAGTCGCCACGGCTGCTGGTGTTCTAGGTTTCCTCCAGCCGGCTGCTGGCCCTGCTGCCCTGGGGCTAAAACCTCGCCTCAAGAGGACCTGGGCTCCACTTGGCTCTGCTTCCTGCGCTCTGCGCATTGCACGCTGCTGGCTCCCAGACCACTGTGCTGGTCCTTCCTGCAGGGCTGCTGGGCTGTCCTCAGCGGGAGGTTAGCTTCTCTGTGTCGTTCTGTGGGTGCTGGGGCTCCAGAAGTTGTTCAGAGTCCCTTTTTACATAGTTTGGGGGGAATCTGGGGGCAGAGTGGCTTGGATGAGCTGTTTCTACTCTGCCATCTTGGCTCCGCCCCACCATTATTTCTTTAAAAATAATTTTTATTGATATCTTTTTTATATCATCCTAAATTTCTCTAATATCTCTCCCTGTTATCGCTCTTAGAGAGCCATCCCATATAACAAATTTTTTGAAGACAAAAAAAAAAGAAAATAAAATTTAAAAAGGGGAAAATCAGTATAACTGACCAATGAATTGAAAAAGGTATTACATTCATGGACCTCCCGCCTTTGTGAAAGACTGGATGGCAGTGTTATCTCATTTCCCTTCTTTGAGGACATTTCTTTTTCTTTGTTATTTCGTACCATTTGCTTTTGATTGTTTATATTTGTTCTTTCCATTTACATTGTTGTAGTACTTGCAAATAGTAAGCACTTGCCAGTTGATTGATTGATTGTCTTAAATTTTCTAGTTGATTGATTAGTTGTATTAATTGTATGTTTTGTTTTCTTGGCTCTGTTTACTTCAAATCTTCAACATCAGGTCATGTGAATCTTTCTATATTTCTCTGAATTCATCATGCATCATTTTTTTTACAGCATAGCAATAGTCCATTATATTAATATACTATAATTTGTTATCCATTCCCCAATTGATGGTATGTACTTTGTTTCCAATTCTTTGCTACCACAAAAAGTGCTGCTATAAATATTTTGGTGTACATGGGGATTTTCTTCTTATCAATGGCCTCTTTGGAATATAAACCTAGTAGTAGAATCTGTGGGTCACAGAGTTATGGACATTTTAATAACTTCATTTGCATAATTCCAAATTGCTTTCTAAAATGAGGACACTCCATTCTTATGGGAGAGTGACTACATATATGAATAGTTATATAAGAGATTATTAGAGTAGATACAAGGTAACAGTAAAGAGGAAGTAGCTGGGGCTATTGGGAGAGGCCTCCACCAGAAGGTGGTATTTGAACTGAACCTTGAAAAGTCAGGGATTCTAAGAATTATAGTTTGAGAACAGGGAGCCTTCCAGGCAATGGGGGCAGCCATGGAGAGAGGTGGAGTGTCATGTGTGATGAACAAGTAGACCAGCATAGTTGGATTGTGGAATGAGTGGAAAGAAGAGATACATATAAGAAGACCGGAAAGGCAAGGTTGTAGGTTATGAAGAGTTTAAATGCCAAGCAGAACAGTTGATATTTGATATTAGAATAGGGAGAGCCTGTTATATTACAGTAAGCACTCAGTTAATGCTTGATCAACTCACTGATGCTGACACTACTAACAAACTATGTATTAAATAGAGGGTATGACAGTCATATCTGTGCTTTAGGGAAAAAACAAAACCCCAAAACCAACTGAATAGAGAATGGGTTGGAGTTGGGAGACTTGAGGCAAGAAGATGAATTTAATTATTGATATAATCCAGGTGAGAAATGATGACCTGCTCTAGTGACATGATTATCCAAGTGATGGGAAGGGTATATCCATCCATAAGAGATGGGGAGATAGAAACAACCAAATTTGGTAAAGGATTGGATACATGAAGAGTCAAGAATGACACAGGTTATAAACCTGGAGACTAGAAGAATAGAGGCATCCTTGAAATGAATAGGACAGGTTGGAAGAGAGGCAGGTTTGGGGAAGATGAGTACTGTTTTGGACATTTTAAATTGGAGATACCTCTGGGACATTCATTTTTGAGATGTCTAATAGGCAGGTGATTTCAGATTGCAGAGAAAGAGAGACTAGGACTGGATCTTTCTAGTTACCTTTATATCTATATAGAAGTTCTCTCTCTCTCTCTCTCTCTCTCTCTCTCAATACACACACACACACACACACACATATATATCTACATACTATGTATATGTGTGTATATATGTACATATACTATATATGTATTTATATATACTAATATCTATATGGATGTAATCAGTATAGAGATGATAATTGAACCCATGAAAGCTGATGAGATAACCAAGTGAACAGGTATAAAGAGAAAAGAGGGCCCAGAACAGTGTCTAGGGGAAAACCCACAGTTAGTGGGTGTGACATGGATGAAGATCCAACAAAGGATATTGAGGAGCACCAAGGTTTCTTTCTCAGACAGGAGAGGAGTAAAGATTGAGAAAAATTCATGCATTAGTTGTGGCAATTAAGAAATAATTGGTAAATTTAGAGAGAATTGTTTCAGTTGAACGATGAGGTCAGACCCCAGTTCAGTTTACTTTATAATAGTCCGAGATAATGGAGAAGATAGTAAGAGAATACCAAGACATTCTCAACGACATCAGTTAACCATGCCTGGATGAATTATACCCAAGAGTACTGAAAGAAGTCACTGCTAAACTGCTATTACTAATCTTCAAAAGAATATGAAAATTGAAGAGGTGTGAGGGGATTTAAGATAGGCAAATGTTTCAATTTTCAAGAAGAAGAAGAAAGTGGATACTTCAAGCTAGAGGCTTATGAGATTGCTATTCGTGGTAAATTCCTGAATAAATTAATTATAGGTATGTTTAGTGGGTGCTTTGAAAGGGATGTGGTGATTATTAGGAACCAACATAAGTTAATCAAGAAAAGCAAATTCCTTTCTTTTTTTGTGACAGGGTACCCTGGTAAATTAGGAAATGTTGCAGACAGTACACCTAGATTTCAGCAAGATATTTGATAGCTTCTCATGCTGTCATTATGGTTGAGATATACA